>JALAZF010000324.1:5932500-6272500 GCA_022829125.1 Lathyrus tuberosus | reverse complement strand
GATCCAAAGAAAACTTTACTCGCAGTTCGATTTGATTTTGAATTATTGATTAAAAAATCCACTCTTATCCAATCCAATTTCACATGGTTTAATTTGGATCATTTGCTGAATATTTGAGTTACAAATTCTATTTCTTTTTATAAAGCTTATAAAAATACTAATAAATAATAGATATGATATAAGTATGACTTATAGTATATAAAAAATTAATATTACAAAATGAGAATCATCGATTATAGTAAAAACAAATATAATCATTAAAATTATTAGATTAAAGTAAACTAATAAATAATATTAAAAAACATGTATCATCGAATAATAAATAAACATAACATATCATTTTAATAAAAAATAAATATGTATAAAAATGTATAACCAGAGTTTGCTTTGGTTTAAATCGGTTTTAAAAAAAATCAATTCAAATTTTCATAAGCAATTATTAATAATTCACATTCAAACACATCCAATAAAATTTAATTTTTCTCACAATTTTTAATTTTTTTAAAATCATATCAGTATAGAATTGAACATCCTACGTTATAAATTTAACTCTAAAATATTATCAATACTACCGATAACAATATTAAAAATAATAGAAATTAACTCTCGAGAATGAATTTACTCCTAGGAAGAAGAGGGAGAAGTGAAATCTTCATCTTTAAAATTGTATGTTTCCTTGACCTTTGAAATTATATATGACCAAAATTTCGTTGGATAATCATTTTAAATATGGGAGACAATCCCTTCCCCTAACCCTCGCACCATGTAGAAACGTGGCAGCATATGTGCATCTAATCACAAATGCATTACATAAAACTACAATTACTAACAACATATCAAATAAATTAATCAAACACTTATCACATTTCAACCATCATGAATAAACACGAACAATTTCAATTGAGCAACCGATAACAATCTATAAAATAATACATGATATTATCTTTAAACATTTATTCCCATCATACATGTAATATCTCCAATATATAAAACGCCCTTCTCAGCAAAATATGGAATTAATATAACTATTACAAAAAATATTCACTCTCAAACATCACTAGAAATGCTCTTCTCAGTATACCTAATAAACTCATCTCGGAGTGCGCTCTTCCAACCAGTGTGGGGAGTCTCGAAGTCGAAGGAGGCGTCAGTGGTGGCGTAATGGATAATGGATAGCTCAATGTCATCCTCATCACTTGAGGTAGAAGCTCTAGAACTGCGGAGGGAAAAATAAAGTCAAAATACAACCACTACAACTGTGAAAAACACAGTTATAGCCATCGGAACCATCAATCAGCCGTGAAACTATTTTTGTCTGGTTTTAGAAAATAATTGATGTTAAATTTGGGTGTAACACTGGGAGATTTTGAGAATACCATATGAGAGCTAAAGAATTCACTTTGAAAATGATCAAGGAAAAAAATTAATTTGTGACATAACGGGGAAGGAAAAACTTTGTTAGTATTCATATTTAGAGATATAACAAGGAAGAAAAGAAGAATTTTGCATTCTCCAACCATAGTAAATGTAATACCCGTAAATTTATTTTACTCTGGATAATATTAGTTGTGATCAACTGAGTTCCAGTGTACTCTGAGAAATTATCTGCAGAGATAATTAGAGTAATTGTTGAACTTAGAGTAAATCTAATTAATAATATCTGACTCTGAGATATTTGAGTATTTGGACTTAAGAGACTTTTTGGACATTTAGTAGTATTATTTTTTAATGATAGTTACTATATGTTTTCTTTTCCTCCCATTTTCCAAATAAAAGAAAAAGATAGTAAGAGAAGTAAGAAAAAAAAAAGGAAAGAAAGAAGAAAGAAAGAAAAGGAAGGAGAGAAAAGTGGAGAAGAGGAAAACGAGAAGAAATTCAAGATTTCAAGAGCAAATCATCATCAATCCTTCATCAAATCATCTCATCTCCTTCATTTTCAACTTCTAATCCAGGTGGGTTCTAGATAGATGCTTTAGTGTAGAATTTCTTGAATTTTTTAGAGTTAGGTTGGATTTTGGGAAAAAATGAACAATTTTGTAAATCGATGAAATTTAACGGTTAAAAATCAGTATAATCTATGTTGAATGATCATATTATGCATGTGAATATTTATGATGCTTGTTGGTGCTGTTTGGAGAGGATTTGAATTGAGAGAGATGGATTTTCACCCTTTGGAACAAGAGAAAACGCAGCTGAGCATGGCTGTTCTGGTTCAAAGCTCCGGGCGGTGCTCAGAGCACCGGGCGGTTCGAGGAAAGCGCCCCTGCTTCGCCGGGCGATGCTCGGGAGGCGAAGCATTGTAACGCTCCTGTAACTTTCAAAGTTTTGTAAAAATTGTTACGCCCCTGCTTCGTCGGACGAAGCAAGAAGCAAAAGGGAAAGCGCCGGGCACTCCTGGGACTTTTTCAAATGTCCCATTTTCTTTTAAAATTCATAACTTTTGACCCGGTTATCCGATTTGAATGTTCTTGATATCAATAGAAAGCTGTGGAAATAACTTTTATGATGAAGGTAAAATATGTTGATTTTACCGACCGATTAAATAATCGAGAAAGTTCCAAAAGAGATATAATTATGTTTTAATTGTTATACATTATTCTATTATGCTATTATGACATGTCTTGCCTATCCTATTGATTGTGTAACATGATTATAAGTGAATATGCATGTTAAAGTACGAAATAGGTAGAGTGAGGATAATTACCGTAAACAACGTAGGAAAGTGTGGAATGACATAGAATGAATAAACACTAGTATGGAACGTGTGTGTTAACCTTTGTGGTTGTGATAAGGCGTTATGGCCTTGTGATTGTCGAATACGATCACGTTGTGTATGAGATCGCGTAATCGTAACCGGTTATCTTATGAGTGCGTTCCATGGGTCTCGAGCTTCTCTGAAACATGTGCACGACTACTTGGCAGGTTTGATTCCTGCGTGCAGTACGAATGGCGCTCTGGGAGCGTATGCTTGTGACGGTTTATGGCCCGTGTGAAGCGACGGTTCATAACGGTTTATGGCCCGTAGAACCCGAATCCATTCGTATGTCAAGTAGGTTACCAGGATCCATGACTCGGGTCGACTTCTAGATGTAGAAGCGGACGGGAACAGGGGATGCCTTGGTGTGGTTACCGATTAGTGATATTGTGAGTTGATGAACTCATGACATGTTCCATATAGTGTGTGTGTACTCAAAGTCTTTTCTCTTCCCTTTTGACTTGAGTTAGGCTTGTTAGAACCTTGTAAAGCCGAGAGGACTATAAGATAGCGAACTCACTGAGATTTGATGTATCTCACCCCACTGTTGTTGTTTACATCACAGGTACTACAGGTTCGGCGAAGGGTAAGGACAAAGTAGTTTGACTTTTCCTTACGGATCGTAGCTTTTGAGATGGCATGGCTTCCGCTATGGCATTTTATTTTGAGATCATTGTATTGATCTAGTTCTTAGTACATTTCGGGGACATCTTGTATATGTTATGCCGTAGGCTTTAGAACTTTGTATTTAGGGCATTAATGTATATAATGTGCTAACTAGGAAATTATGGTATTTCAGTACCAAATACTTGGATTCATGTATAATATATATGCTTTGATGTATGTTGTTATATATGGGTGTTACAGTTGGTATCAGAGCAGGTCGTATCCTCGACCTAGCCATGAAATAGTATGAGTATTTTCTTTCCGTTTCATATGTGTCGTGTCGCCATTGGTCTTGCGTGTTATATTCATGGTATTGAGCCTGATCAACTTAATCCTATCTGTATGACATTCAGGAACATGGCCGACAGACGCAGAAACAACCGAGGTAGACCGAGAACCACTCCAGCAGGGACAAACCACCAGGTGACGAAGGGAATGCCCCTTTGTATCAATTCATGCAGCAGATGCAGCAGCAACAAAATTAATTTGTGCAGCAAATAGTACAGCAAATGGCTGGTGGCGTGCATCCTCCAGTGGTTGTTCCCGAGGCTGTAGGGGGAACCTTTAGGGATTTCATTCGTATGAATCCTTTGGAGTTTCAGGGAGGATTAGATCCGGTAAAGGCGCATGAATGGATATCCGGTATGGAGCGGATTTTCTTAATAGTTCAGTGTAGTGAGGAAAACAAGGTGGTCTTCGCTTCTCACTTGTTAAAGGGTCATGCCATGAGGTGGTGGGAGAGCGCTTCAGCATTAATGACAATTCAAGAGGTACCGAAGGTATGGGAGCAGTTTAAGATAACTTTTATGGAGAAATATTTTCCAAGTTCCTTAAGGTCTCAGAAGGAATTTGAGTTTCAACAGTTGAGACAAGGTAACTTGACTGTGGCTTCTTATGCAGAAAAGTTCGAGGTTATGGCTGCTTATTCTAGGCAGGCCATGTATGCTCCTGACGAGAGGTGGAAGATTGATCAGTTTCTTTTTGGTTTGAGGGCTGAAATTTCACATAGCGTGTCTCAAAGGGAATTCACTAGCTATGCTGAATTATTAAGGCAGTGTTATGTGGCGGAGCATAGTTTGAAAAAGGTACAAGCGGAAGGAGAGTTGAGTAGGGTGAATCAAAATGATCGTGGGAGATCGAATCAACAATTTAGAGCAAGGCAACAATCTATCAAAGGGAAGCAAGTTCAGAGTTCTAGGACTAGTGCACCTCCTGTATGTCGTCTTTGCGGTAGGAATCATCAGGAAAGGTGTGGTATCGAAGGTGTGAGGTGTTATCAGTGTCAGAAAGCGGGCCACTTGGCGAGGGATTGTCCTCAAAAGAGGAATCAGATGCAAGAGAAGAATACCAGGCGAGTGTATACCTTGGATGTGAGGAAAGCTAAGGGTGATAACTCTTTGATTATTGGTACATGTTTTGTGAATGGAAATCCTTGCTTTGTTTTATTTGATTGTGGAGCTACACACTCTTTTGTATCGATGCAATGTGTAAAGCGGCTTGGGTTGCAAGCGGTTCCGTTGTCTCCACCCATGGTGGTTACTACTACCATGGATGAGATGGTTGAAACACCTTTAATGTGTGAAAATTATGTTTTATCTGTGGATGGAAGAGTTTTCCAGATTGATTTGATTTGTTTACCGCTTAAGAAAGTGGATGTTGTTCTGGGAATGGATTGGCTTTCAGCTAATTCGGTATTTATCGGGTGTGAAGAGAAGCTAATCATCATCCCATACACCGAGGCCACTCCGAAGGATGTGTTAACTACTATTTTGGAAGGTACGGTTAGAATGATTAATTTCTTGTTTGAGGAGGAAAAATCCGTTCTTTTGATTCTTACTAAGGAGAAGGGTAGTAATCGTCAAGTTTTGAGTATTCCGGTAGTTTGTGACTTTCCAAAAGTTTTCCCCGAGGATATCACTTCTCTCCCTCCGGAGCGGGAAGTGGAATTCTCTATTGACCTGATACCAGGAACGGCTCCAATATCCGTTTCTCCATATCGGATGGCACCACTTGAATTGAGATAATTAAAGGATCAATTGGAAGAGTTGTTGGCTAAGCATTTCGTTCGACCCAGTGTTTCGATCTGGGGAGCTCCAGTGTTGTTGGTAAAGAAAAAGGATGGTGGAATGCGGTTGTGTATTTATTACCGCCAGCTGAATAAGGTCACCATCAAGAATAAATACCCATTACCAAGGATAGATGATCTGTTAGATCAATTAAAAGGAGCCTGTGTGTTCTCAAAGATTGATTTACGGTCGGGTTATCATCAGATTCAGGTGAAGAGTTCGGATGTACCAAAGACTGCGTTTAGAACCTGTTATGGGCATTATGAATTTTTGGTGATGCCTTTCGGTGTGACTAATGCTCCGGCAGTTTTCATGGATTATATGAATCGAATATTTCAACCTTACTTGGACCAATTTGTGGTGATTTTCATTGATGATATTCTTATCTATTCTCGTGATCCTCAAGAGCACGGAGAACACTTAAGAATCGTTTTATCCATCTTACAGGAAAGACAAATTTTTGCCAAGCTAAGTAAGAGTGAATTTTGGATGTCGGAGGTGAATTTCCTTGGACATGTCATATCTCAGGGAGGAGTAGCGGTTGATCCATCAAAAGTTGAAGCCGTGATAAATTGGGAGAGACCGAAGAATGTGTCTGAAGTTAGAAGCTTCCTGGGATTAGTAGGTTATTATAGGAGGTTTATTAAGGGATTTTCCCAACTAGCTTTGCCAATGACGAGACTTACTCAGAAGGATTGTTCTTATGAATGGGATTCGGCTTGTGAGCAAAGTTTTATGAATTTGAAGGAAAGATTGACAACCGCTCCTGTTTTGATTCTTCCTGATCCTAGCAAGTCGTATGAGGTATATTGTGATGCATCGAAAATGGGATTAGGCGGTGTGTTAATGCAAGATGGACATGTGGTGGCTAATGCTTCTCGACAGTTGAGAGTCCATGAAGAGAATTATCCCACACATGATTTAGAATTGGCGGAAATTGTATTTACCTTGAAGGTGTGGCGTCACTATTTGTATGGTGTACGTTTTGAAATGTTTAGCGACCACAAGAGCTTAAAGTACCACTTTGATCAGAAGGAGTTAAACATGCGTCAAAGGAGGTGGATGGAATATTTGAAAGATTATGACTTGGAGTTGAAATACCATTCGGGTAAAGTGAATAAAGTGGCAGATGCATTGAGCAGGAAGGTGTTGCATAATGCCGAGTTGATGATGCTAGAGTATACCTTATTGGAAAAGTTTCGAAATCTAAACCTTCAATTTGTTTGGACCCCTAATGGTGTGATTATGGGGAACTTGAATATCAATTTTACTCTTAGGGAAGAAATCCAACAAGAGCAAGGGTTAGACGAGAAGTTACAAGAAGTGTTATTGCAACCGGGTTTTGTGCGAGCTACCGACGGAATTATTTTGTTTAACCAAAGGGTTTGTGTTCCAGATAACACGGAGTTAAAAAGGAGGATTTTAGAAGAAGCGCATAAGGGTGCTTTTACTATACATCCGGGATCTTCGAAGATGTATCAATATTTAAAGAGGGACTATTGGTGGTCCGGGATGAAAAGAGATATTGCGGTGTATGTGCCGGAATGTGCGGTGTGCCAACAAGTGAAGATCGAGCACCAAAGACCGGGTGGCTTGTTACAACCTTTAGAAATTCCGGTATGGAAATGGAATAGTATCTCAATGGACTTCGCTGTTGGGCTACCCCGTACTCAGGGTGGTTATGATTCAATTTGGGTAATTGTGGATCGGTTAACGAAATCCGCACATTTCTTAGCTGTGAGGACTACCTACAAGGCGAGTCATCTCGCAAGGTTGTTCATTTTGGAGATAGTGAGATTGCATGGTATTCCCACTAGTATCGTTTCAGATAGAGATCCAAAGTTTACTTCGAGATTTTGGAGAGCTTTTCAACAAGCCATGGGAATGAAGTTGTGTTTGAGTACGTCGAATCATCCACAAACGGATGGTCAGACGGAACGGACAATACAAACAATGGAGGACATGTTGAAAGCTTGTGTACTCGAAAGTGGAGGAAATTGGATAGAACTTTTGCCGTTGATTGAGTTCTCTTATAATAACAGTTATCATGCAAGTATTGGCATGGCGCCTTATGAGGCCTTGTATGGAAGGAAGTGTAGGACACCGTTGTGTTGGGCAGAAGTTGGTGAAGATAGGATGTTGGGACCCGAGATTATTCACGAAACTACGGAGAAGATTAGGATGATCCGTGAAAAAGTTAAGCAAGCACAGGATCGTCAGAAGAGTTATGCGGATAACCGAAGAAGACATTTAGAGTTTGAAGAAGGCGATCACGTGTTTTTGAAAGTTACTCCGAGATTGCGGTTGAAAGGACCATTTCGGTCGGGAAATTAAGTCCGAGATACGTGGGACCGTATCAGATTTTGGAAAGAATTGGTGAAGTAGCTTACAGATTAGCCTTACCGCCTTCTCTGTCAGAGATGCACGACGTTTTTCATGTGTCTCAGCTTCGAAAATTTGTCCCATATCCTCTTCAGCCAATTTTACCCGATATAGTTGAGATAGAAGCAGATTTGACGTTCGAGCCTCAACCAAGTCGTATCACAGGAAGAGAAACTAAAGTGTTAAGGAACAAAGAGATTACTCTTGTTAAGGCCCAGTGGGATGAGACGCATCCGGGTGATGCAACCTGGGAATTGGAATCTGAGATGCGAGAAGTTTATCCTCATCTTTTCAGGTAATTGTTTTAAATTCGTGGGCGAATTTCTATTTAAGGGGGGGAGGATGTAATACCCCGTAAATTTATTTTATTCTGGATAATATTAGTTGTGATCAACTGAGTCCCAGTGTACTCTGAGAAATTATATGCAGAGATAATTAGAGTAACTGTTGAACTTAGAGTAGATCCAATTAATAATATCTGACTCTGAGATATTTGAGTATTTGGACTTAAGAGACTTTTTGGACATTTAGTAGTATTATTTTTTAATGATAGTTACTATATGTTTTCTTTTCCTCCCATTTTCCAAATAAAAGAAAAAGATAGTAAGAGAAGTAAGAAAAAAAAAAGGAAAGAAAGAAGAAAGAAAGAAAAGGAAGGAGAGAAAAGTGGAGAAGAGGAAAAAGAGAAGAAATTCAAGATTTCAAGAGCAAATCATCGTCAATCCTTCATCAAATCATCTCATCTCCTTCATATTCAACTTCTAATCCAGGTGGGTTCTAGATAGATGCTTTAGTGTAGAATTTCTTGAGTTTTTTAGAGTTAGGTTGGATTTTGGGAGAAAATGAACAATTTTGCAAATCGATGAAATTTAACGGTTAAAAATCAGTATAATCTATGTTGAATGATCATATTATGCATGTGAATATTTATGATGCTTGTTGGTGCTGTTTGGAGAGGATTTGAATTGAGAGAGATGGATTTTCACCCTTTGGAACAAGAGAAAACATAGCTGAGCATGGCTGTTCTGGTGCAATGCGCCGGACGGTTCGAGGAAAGCGCCCCTGCTTCGCCGGGCGATGCTCGGGAGGCGCAGCATTGTAATGCTCCTGTAACTTTCAAAGTTTTGTAAAAATTGTTACGCCCCTGCTTCGCCGGGCGAAGCAAGAGGCAAAAGGGAAAGCGTCGGGCACTCCTGGGACTTTTTCAAATGTCCCCTTTTCTTTTAAAATTCATAACTTTTGACCCGGTTATCCGATTTGAATGTTCTTGATATCAATAGAAAGCTGTGGAAATAACCTTTATGATGACGGTAAAATATGTTGATTTTACCGACCGATTAAATAATAGAGAAAGTTCCAAAAGAGATATAATTATGTTTTAATTGTTATACATTATTCTATTATGCTATTATGACATGTCTTGCCTATCCTATTGATTGTGTAACGTGATTATAAGTGAATATGCATGTTAAAGTACGAAATAGGTAGAGTGAGGATAATTACCGTAAACAACCTAGGAAAGTGTGGAATGACATAGAATGAATAAACACTAGTATGGAACGTGTGTGTTAACCTTTGTGGTTGTGATAAGGCGTTATGGCCTTGTGATTGTCGAATACGATCACGTTGTGTATGAGATCACGTAATCATAACCGGTTATCTTGTGAGTGCGTTTCATGGGTCTCGAGCTCCTCTGAACATGTGCACGACTACTTGGCAGGTTTGACTCCCGCGTGCAGTACGAATGGCGCTCTGGGAGCGTATGCTTGTGACGGTTTATGGCTCGTGTGAAGCGACGGTTCATAACGGTTTATGGCCCGTAGAACCCGAATCCATTCGTATGTCAAGTAGGTTACCAGGATCCATGACTCGGGTTGACTTCTAGACGTAGAAGCGGATGGGAACAGGGGATACCTTGGTGTGGTTACCGATTAGTGATATAGTGAGTTGATGAACTCACGACATGTTCCATATAGTGTGTGTGTGTGTGTACTCAAAGTCTTTTCTCTTCCCTTTTGACTTGAGTTAGGCTTGTTAGAACCTTGTAAAGCCGAGAGGACTATAAGATAGCGAACTCACTGAGATTTGATGTATCTCACCCCACTGTTGTTGTTTACATCACAGGTACTACAGGTTCGGCGAAGGGTAAGGACAAAGTAGTTTGACTTTTCCTTACGGATTGTAGCTTTTGAGATGGCATGGCTTCCGCTATGGCATTTTATTTTGAGATCATTGTATTGATCTAGTTCTTAGTGCATTTCGGGGACATCTTGTATATGTTATGCCGTAGGCTTTAGAACTTTGTATTTAGGGCATTAATGTATATAATGTGTTAACTAGGAACTTATGGTATTTCAGTACCAAATACTTGGATTCATGTATAATATATATGCTTTGATGTATGTTGTTATATATGGGTGTTACAGTTAGTATTAGAGCAGGTCGTATCCTCGACCTAGCCATTAAATAGTATGAGTATTTTCTTTCCGTTTCATATGTGTCGTGTCGCCATTGGTCTTGCGTGTAATATTTATGGTATTGAGCCTGATACACTTAATCCTATCTGTATGACATTCAGGAACATGTCGACAGACGCAGAAATAACCAAGGTAGACCGAGAACCACTCCAGCAGGGACAAATCCACCAGGTGACGAAGGGAATGCCCCTTTGTATCAATTCATGCAGCAGATGCAGCAGCAACATAATCAGCTTGTGTAGCAAATAGTACAGCAAATGGCTGGTGGCGTGCATCCTCCAGTGGTTGTTCCCGAGGCTGCAGGGGGAACCTTTAGGGATTTCATTCGCATGAATCCTCCGGAGTTTCAGGGAGGATTAGATCCGATAAAGGCGCATGAATGGATATCTGGTATGGAGCGAATTTTCTTAATAGTTCAGTGTAGTGAGGAAAACAAGGTGGTCTTCGCTTCTCACTTGTTAAAGGGTCATGCCATGAGGTGGTGGGAGAGCGCTTCAGCATTAATGACAATTCAAGAGGTACCGAAGGTATGGGAGCAGTTTAAGATAACTTTTATGGAGAAATATTTTCCAAGTTCCTTAAGGTCTCAGAAGGAATTTGAGTTTCAACAGTTGAGACAAGGTAACTTGACCGTGGCTTCTTATGCAGAAAAGTTCGAGGTTATGGCTGCTTATTCTAGGCAGGCCATGTATGCTCCTGATGAGAGGTGGAAGATTGATCAGTTTCTTTTTGGTTTGAGGGCTGAAGTTTCACATAGCGTGTCTCAAAGGGAATTCACTAGCTATGCTGAATTGTGAAGGCAGTGTGATGTGGCGGAGCATAGTTTAAAGAAGGTACAAGCGGAAGGAGAGTTGAGTAGGGTGAATCAAAATGATCGTGGGAGATCGAATCAATAATTTAGAGCAAGGCAACAATCTTTCAATGGGAAGCAAGTTCAGAGTTCTAGGACTAGTGCACCTCCTGTATGTCGTCTTTGCGGTAGGAATCATCAGGGAAGGTGTGGTATCGAAGGTGTGAGGTGTTATCAGTGTCAGAAAGTGGGCCACTTGGTGAGGGATTGTCCTCAAAAGAGGAATCAGATGCAAGAGAAGAATACCAGGCGAGTGTATACCTTGGATGCGAGGAAAGCTAAGGTTGATAACTCTTTGATTGCTGGCACGTGTTTTGTGAATGGAAATCCTTGCTTTGTTTTATTTGATTGTGGAGCTACACACTCTTTTGTATCGATGCAATGTGTAAAGCGGCTTGGGTTGTAAGCGGTTCCATTGTCTCCACCCATGGTGGTTACTACTGCCATGGATGAGATGGTTGAAACACCTTTAATGTGTGAAAATTGTGTTTTATCTGTGGATAGAAGAGTTTTCCAGATTGATTTGATTTGTTTACCGCTTAAGAAAGTGGATGTTGTTCTGGGAATGGATTGGCTTTTAGCTAATTCGGTATTTATCGGGTGTGAAGAGAAGTTAATCATCATCCCATCCACCGAGGCCACTCCGAAGGATGTGTTAACTACTATTTTGGAAGGTACGGTTGGAATGATTAATTTCTTGTTTGAGGAGGAAAAATCCGTTCTTTTGATTCTTACTAAGGAGAAGGGTAGTAATCGTCAAGTTTTGAGTATTCTGGTAGTTTGTGACTTTCCGAAAGTTTTCCCCGAGGATATCGCTTCTCTCCCTCCGGAGCGGGAAGTGGAATTCTCTATTAACCTGATAGCAGGAACGACTCCAATATTCGTTTCTCCGTATCGGATGGCACCACTTGAATTGAAAGAATTAAAGGATCAATTGGAAGAGTTGTTAGCTAAGCATTTCGTTCGACCCAGTGTTTCGCCCTGGGGAGCTCCAGTGTTGTTGGTAAAGAAAAAGGATGGTGGAATGTGGTTGTGTATTGATTACCGCCAGCTGAATAAGGTCACCATCAAGAATAAATACCCATTACCAAGGATAGATGATCTGTTAGATCAATTGAAAGGAGTCTGTGTGTTCTCGAAGATTGATTTACGGTCTGGTTATCATCAGATTCGAGTGAAGAGTTCGGATGTACCAAAGACTGCGTTTAGAACCCGTTATGGGCATTATGAATTTTTGGTGATGCCTTTCGGTGTGACGAATGCTCCGGCAGTTTTCATGGATTATATGAATCGGATATTACAACCTTACTTGGACCAATTTGTGGTGATTTTCATTGATGATATTCTTATCTATTCTCATGATCCTCAAGAGCACGGAGAACACTTAAGAATTGTTTTATCCATCTTACAGGAAAGACAACTTTTTGCCAAGCTAAGTAAGTGTGAATTTTGGATGTCGGAGGTGAATTTCCTTGGATATGTCATATCTCAGGGAGGAGTAGCGGTTGATCCATCAAAAGTTGAAGCCGTGATAAATTGGGAGAGACCGAAGAATGTGTCTGAAGTTAGAAGCTTCCTGGGACTAGCAGGTTATTATAGGAGGTTTTTTAAGGGCTTTTCCCAACTAGCTTTGCAGATGACGAGACTTACTTGGAAGGATTGTTCTTATGAATGGGATTCGGCTTGTGAGCAAAGTTTTATGAATTTGAAGGAAAGATTGATGACCGCTCCTGTTTTGATTATTCCTGATCCTAGCAAGTCGTATGAGGTATATTATGATGCATCGAAAATGGGATTAGGCGGTGTTTTAATGCAAGATGGACATGTGGTGGCTTATGCTTCTCGACAGTTGAAAGTCCATGAAGAGAATTATCCCACGCATGATTTAGAATTGGCGGAAATTGTATTTACCTTGAAGGTGTGATGTCACTATCTGTATGGTGTACGTTTTGAAATGTTTAGCGACCACAAGAGCTTAAAGTACCTCTTTGATCAGAAGGAGTTAAACATGCGTCAAAGGAGGTGGATGGAATATTTGAAAGATTATGACTTGGAGTTGAAATACCATCCGGGTAAAGCGAATAAAGTGGCGGATGCATTGAGCAGGAAGGTGTTGCATAATGCCGAGTTGATGATGCTAAAGTATACCTTATTGGAAAAGTTTCGAAATCTAAACCTTCAATTTGTTTGGACCCCTAATGGTGTGATTATGGGGAACTTGAATATCAATTCTACTCTTAGGGAAGAAATCCAACAAGAGCAAGGGTTAGATGAGAAGTTACAAGAAGTGTTATTGCAACTGGGTTTTGTGCGAGCTACCGACGGAATTATTTTGTTTAACCAAAGGGTTTGTGTTCCGGATAACACGGAGTTAAAAAGGAGGATTTTAGAAGAAGCGCATAAGGGTGCTTTTACTATACATCCGGGATCTTCGAAGATGTATCAAGATTTAAAGAGGGACTATTGGTGGTCCGGGATGAAAAGATATATTGCGGTGTATGTGTCGGAATGTGCGGTGTGCCAATAAGTGAAGATCGAGCACCAAAGACCGGGTGGCTTGTTACAACCTTTAGAAATTCCGGTATGGAAATGGAATAGTATCTCGATGGACTTCGCTGTTGGGTCACCCCGTACTCAGGGTGGTTATGATTCAATTTGGGTAATTGTGGATCGGTTAATGAAATCCGCATATTTCTTAGCTGTGAAGACTACCTACAAGGCGAGTCATCTCGCAAGGTTGTTCATTTCAGAGATAGTGAGATTGCATGGTATTCCCACTAGTATCGTTTCGGATAGAGATCCAAAGTTTACTTCGAGATTTTGGAGAGCTTTTCAACAAGCCATGGGAACGAAGTTGTGTTTGAGTACGTCGAATCATCCACAACCGGATGGTCAGACGGAACAGACAATACAAACAATGGAGGACATGTTGAGAGCTTGTGTACTCGAAATTGGAGGAAATTGGATAGAACTTTTGTCGTTGATTGAGTTCTCTTATAATAACAGTTATCATGCAAGTATTGGCATGGCGCCTTATGAGGCCTTGTATGGAAGGAAGTGTAGGACACCGTTGTGTTGGGCAGAAGTTGGTGAAGATAGGATGTTGGGACCTGAGATTATTCACGAAACTACAGAGAAGATTAGGATGATCCGTGAAAAAGTTAAGCAAGCACAGGATCGTCAGAAGAGTTATGCGGATAACCGAAGAAGACCTTTAGAGTTTGAAGAAGGCGATCACGTGTTTTTGAAAGTTACTCCGAGATTGCGGTTGAAAGGACCGTTTCGGTCGTGGAAATTAAGTCCGAGATACGTGGGACCGTATCAGATTTTGGAAAGAATTGGTGAAGTAGCTTACAGATTAGCCTTACCGCCTTCTCTGTCAGAGATGCATGACGTTTTTCATGTGTCTCAGCTTCAAAAATTTGTCCCAGATCCTCTTCAGCCAATTTTACCCGATACAGTTGAGATAGAAGCAGATTTGACGTTCGAGCCTCAACCAAGTCGTATCACAGGAAGAGAAACTAAAGTGTTAAGGAACAAAGAGATTCCTCTTGTTAAGGTCCAGTGGGATGAGACGCATCCGGGTGATGCAACCTGGTAATTGGAATCTGAGATGCGAGAAGTTTATCCTCATCTTTTCAGGTAATTGTTTTAAATTCGTGGGCGAATTTCTATTTAAGGGGGGAGGATGTAAGACCCCGTAAATTTATTTTACTCTGGATAATATTAGTTGTGATCAACTGAGTCCCAGTGTACTCTGAGAAATTATCTGCAGAGATAATTAGAGTAACTGTTGAACTTAGAGTAAATCCAATTAATAATATCTGACTCTGAGATATTTGAGTATTTGGACTTAAGAAACTTTCTGGACATTTAGTAGTATTATTTTTTAATGATAGTTATTATATGTTTTCTTTTCCTCCCATTTTCCAAATAAAAGAAAAAGATAGTAAGAGAAGTAAGAAAAAAAAGGAAAGAAAGAAGAAAGAAAGAAAAGGAAGGAGAGAAAAGTGGAGAAGAGGAAAAAGAGAAGAAATTCAAGATTTCAAGAGCAAATCATCATTAATCCTTCATCAAATCATCTCATCTCCTTCATCTTCAACTTCTAATCCAGGTGGGTTCTAGATAGATGCTTTAGTGTAGAATTTCTTGAGTTTTTTAGAGTTAGGTTGGATTTTGGGAGAAAATGAACAATTTTGCAAATCGATGAAATTTAACGGTTAAAAATCGGTATAATCTATGTTGAATGATCATATTATGCATGTGAATATTTATGATGCTTGTTGGTGCTGTTTAGAGAGGATTTGAATTGAGAGAGATGGATTTTCACCCTTTGGAACAAGAGAAAACGCAGCTGAGCATGGCTGTTCTGGTGCAAAGCGTCGGGCGGTGCTCAGAGCGCTGGGCGGTTCGAGGCAAGGGCCCCTGCTTCGCCGGGCGATGCTCGGGAGGCGCAGCATTGTAACGCTCCTGTAACTTTCAAAGTTTTGTAAAAATTGTTACGCCCCTGCTTCGCCGAGCGAAGCAAGAGGAAAAAGGGAAAGCGCCGGGCACTCCTGGGACTTTTTCAAATGTCCCATTTTCTTTTAAAATTCATAACTTTTGACCCGGTTATCCGATTTGAATGTTCTTGATATCATTAGAAAGCTGTGGAAATGTAAATCCCACATATACATACATACATCAAAGCATATATCATACATGAATAATACGTTTGGTACTGAAATATATATGTACAAGTTCCTAGTTAACACATTGTATACATTAAATGCCCTAAATACAAAGTTCTAAAGTCTACGGCACAACATATACAAGATGTCCAAAAGGCACTAAGAACTAGATCAATACAATGATCTCAAAAAAAATGCCATAGCGGAAGCCATGCCATCTCGAAAGCTACGATCCGTAAGGAAAAGTCAAACCACTTTGTCCTTACCCTTCGCCGAACCTGCAGAACCTGTGATGTAAACAACAACAGTGGGGTGAGATACATAAAATCTAAGTGAGTTCTTTATCTTAAAGTCCTCTCGGCTTTACAAGGATCTAATAAACCTAACTCAAGTCAAAGGAAAGGGAAAAGACGTTGAGTACACACACAATAGATATATACACACTAGTGAGCCTGTTAACTCACAATAGTACCAAAGTACGTCCTGAGCCTGTTAACTCAAGAATCTCACTAATCAATAACCGTACCAAGGCATCCCCTGTTCCCGTCCGCCTCTACGTCTAGAAGACGACCCAAGTCATGGATCCTTGAAGTTACTTAGCATACGAAACGGATTCGGGATCATCGGCCTATTAGCCGTGAACCGTCACTTCTCATGGCCTGTTAACCATCACAAGTCTCTTTACCCATAGGCTCCATTCGTACTATACGCGGGAATCAAACCTACCAAGTAATTGTGCATACGTTTCAGAGGAGGTGCTCGAGTCTCATGAAACTACACCGCAAGATCAATCGATTATGATTACTAGACACACGCCTCGGCCTCTTCTGCGCAAGCGTTGTCACAATGTTATTCCACACTATCTGACAATTATTTAGGGTGTTATCCCTCACTTTACCTATTTCAGATTTTAACATGCATACATACTCAAACATGCTTAATAATAAGAACATAGGCAATTAGTCATCAATCACACAATGGAACCACATAATTCCACATATTCCCGATTTTATGAATTTACGGTTCCCTCTGATTTATTTAATCGGGCATCAAAACCAATATCTCTTCCTTTGATTATATAAAGGACATTCACAGTTTCACATCGATATCAAGAATACGCAAAACGGATAAACGAGTCAAAAGTTATGAGAGAAACAAGATCACATAACCTGCCATGTTCGCTAGGCAAATGTCCCAGCAAGCCTTCGCTCCAGCCTTCGCTTGGCGAAGCTCCTGGCGAATGTACAAACAGAACAAAAACAGACATAAAGTTTGCTTCGCGAACTTCCTGGCGAGCATTCGCCTCGCCCTTCGCTTCGCGAGCAACTCAGCGAATCAAGGCAGTAGCAAACAGCACTGAAAAGGCACCAAGTTCGCTAGGCGAACGTCATTAGCGAACATTCGCTGACCTTCGCTGACGGTTTTGCTAGGCGAACCCTCGAAAATCCGTTCGCTGAGACTCGCCCCAGGTTCGCTAGGCGAAGCCTGGAAAACCCAACTTCTCTACAACGCTGTTTTTCATCCCAAATCAATAATTTCCCAAATAAGACACACCCAAACTTCATTATAGCCATCAAAACATAGTATGATCATAACAACAAGCATTTAACAATGATTATATCACATTTCATCCATTAAATTCATGATTTTTGCATAAGTACTCATTTTCTCACAAATTCAACCTAACTCTAAATCACATGAAATTCTAGATCTAGAGCATCTATCTAGAACCCACCTTATACAGAGGATGATGATGAAGAAGATGAGTTGATTCGATGAAGATTGGATGATGGTTGAGGATTTGGTGTTCTTGAGCTTTTCTCTTCTTTCATTTCCTTTCTCTCCCTTTTCTTTCTATCTTTTCCTTTCTTTGGTTCTAAAGAGGAAAATGAAGGAAAAGAAAAAGATATAGTAAAACATCATCAATTACCAACACTACTAATTGTCCAAAAAGTCTCTAAAGTCCAAATATTTAAATATTTCAGATTCATATAATATTAATTGGATTTACTCTAAGTCCAACAGTTACCCTAATTATCTCTGCAGATAATTTATCAGAGTACACTGGGACTCAGATGATCACAACTAATATTATCCGGAGTAAAAATAATTTACGGGGTATTACATCCTCCCCCCCTTAAATAGAAATTCGACCACGAATTTAAAACAATTACCTGAAAAGATGAGGGTAGACCTCCCGCATCTCTGATTCCAATTCCCAAGTTGCATCACCTGGATGCGCCTCATCCCACTGGACCTTAACAAGAGGAATCTCTTTATTCCTTAACACTTTAGTTTCTCTTCCGGTGATACGACTCGGTTGAGGCTCAAATGTCAAATCTGCTTCTAACTCAATTGTATCTGGTAAAATTGGTTGAAGAGGATCTGAGACAAATTTTCGAAGCTGAGATACATGAAAAACATCGTGTATCTCGGACAGAGAAGGCGGTAAGGCTAATCTGTAAGCTACTTCACCAATTCTCTCCAAGATCTGATACGGTCCCATGTACATTGGACTTAACTTCCGCGACTGAAACGGTCCTTTCAACCGCAATCTCGGAGTAACCTTCAAAAATACATGATCGCCCTCATCAAATTCCAAAGGTCTCCGCCGATTGTCCGCATAGCTCTTTTGGCGATCTTGGGCATGTTTAACTTTTTCCCGAATCAGTCTAATCTTTTCTGTAGTTTCGTGAATAATCTCGGGTCCCAACATCCTATCTTTGCCAACCTCCGCCCAACACAATGGCGTTCTACACTTCCTCCCATATAATTCCTCATACGGAGCCATACCAATACTTGCGTGATAACTGTTGTTGTAAGAGAATTCAATCAATGGCAATAGTTCTATCCAATTTCCGCCACTTTCCAATACACAAGCTCTCAACATATCCTCCATGGTCTGTATTGTCTGTTCCGTCTGACCATCCGTTTGTGGATGATTCGACGCGCTCATACACAACTTCGTCCCCATAGCTTGTTGAAAAGCTCTCCAAAATCTAGAAGTAAAATTTGGATCTTTATCTGAAACAATACTAGAAGGAATACCATGCAACCTCACTATCTCCGAAATAAATGACCTTGCGAGATGACTCGCCTTATAAGTAGTCTTTACGGCCAAGAAATGAGCAGACTTCGTCAATCGATCCACAATCACCCAAATCGAATCATAAACACCTTGGGCACGGGGTAATCCCACGGCGAAATCTATCGAAATACTATCCCATTTCCACACCGGAATTTCTAAAGGTTGCAACAAGCCACCTGGTCTTTGGTGCTCGATCTTTACTTGTTGGCACACCGAACATTCCGACACATACACCGCAATATCCCTTTTCATCCCGGACCACCAATAGTCTCTCTTTAGATCTTGGTACATCTTCGAAGATCCCGGATGTATCGTAAAAGCACCCTTATGCGCTACATCTAAAATCCTCCTTTTTAACTCCGTGTTATCCAGAACACAAATCCTTTGGTTAAACACAATAACTCCATCGGTAGCTCGTACAAAACCCGGTTGCAATAACACTTCTTGTAACTTCTCATCTAACCCTTGCTCTCGTTGGATTTCTTCCCTAAGAGTAGAATTGATATCCAAATTCCCCAAAATCACACAACTAGGAGTCCAATTAAATTGAAGATTTAGATCCCGAAATTTTTCCAATAAAGTATACTCTAGCATCATCAAGTCGGCACTATACAACACTTTCCTACTTAAAGCATCCGCCACCTTATTCGCTCTACCCGGATGGTATTTTAGCTCCAAGTCATAATCTTTCAAATATTCCATCCACCTCCTTTGACGCATGTTCAACTCCTTCTGATCAAAGAGGTACTTTAAGCTCTTGTGGTCGCTAAACATCTCAAACCGTACACCATACAAATAGTGACGCCACACTTTCAAGGTAAAAACAGCTGCCGCCAATTCTAAATCATGTGTTGGATAATTCTCTTCATGGACTTTTAACTGTCGTGAAGCATAAGCCACTACATGTCCATCATGCATTAACACCCCTCCTAATCCCATCTTCGACGCATCACAATATACCTCATACGACTTGCTAGGATCAGGAATAACCAAAACAGGAGCGGTCGTCAACCTTTCCTTCAAATTCATAAAACTTTGCTCACAAGCCGAATCCCATTCATAAGAATAATCCTTCCGGGTAAGCCTCGTCATCGGTAAATCCAGTTGGGAAAAGCCTTTAATAAACCTCCTATAATAACCTGCTAGTCCCAAAAAGCTTCTAACTTCCGACACATTCTTCAGTCTCTCCCAATTTATCACTGCTTCAACTTTTGATGGATCAACCGCTACACCCACTTGAGATATGACATGTCCAAGGAAATTTACCTCCGACATCCAAAATTCACACTTACTTAGCTTGGCAAAAAGTTGTCTTTCTTGTAAGATGGATAAAATGATTCTTAGGTGTTCTCCATGCTCTTGAGGGTCACGAGAATAGATAAGAATGTCATCAATGAAAATCACCACAAATTGGTCCAAGTAAGGTTGAAATATCCGATTCATATAATCCATGAAAACTGCCGGAGCATTCGTCACACTGAAAGGCATCACCAAAAATTCATAATGACCATAACGGGTTCTAAACGCAGTCTTTGGTACGTATAAACTCTTTACCCAAATATGATGATAACCCGACCGTAAATCAATCTTCGAGAACACACAGGCTCCTTTCAATTGATCTAACAAATCGTCTATCCTTGGCAATGGGTATTTGTTCTTGATGGTGACCTTATTCAACTGACGGTAGTCAATACACAACCGCATTCCACCATCCTTTTTCTTTACCAACAACACTGGGTCGAACAAAATGCTTAGCCAACAACTCTTCCAATTGGTCCTTTAATTCTCTTAATTCAAGTGGTGTCATCCGATAAGGAGAAACGGATATTGGAGCCGTTCCCGGTATCAGGTCAATAGAGAATTCCACTTCCCGCTCCGGAGGAAGAGAAGTGATATCCTCGGGGAAAACTTCAGGAAAGTCACAAACTACCGGAATACTCGAAACTTGAAGGTTACTACTTTCCTCCTTAGTAAGAATCATAAGAACAGACTTTTCCTCCTCAAACAAGAAATTAATCATTCCGACCGTACCTTCTAAAATAGTAGTTAACACATCCTTCGGAGTAGCTTCAGTAGATGGAATAATGATTAGTTTTTCTTCACACCCGATAAATACCAAATTAGCTGAAAGCCAATCCATTCCCAGAACAACATCCACTTTCTTAAGCGGTAAACAAATAAGATCAATCTGGAAGACTCTTTCATTCACCGACAATACACAATTTTTACACATCAACGGTGTTTCAACAATTTCATCCATGGCAGTAGTAACCACCATGGGTGGAGACAAAGGAATAGCTTGCAACCCCAGTCGCTTCACGCATCGCGTGGACACAAAAGAATGTGTTGCCTCACAATCAAATAAAACAAAACAAGGATTTCCATTCACAAAACACGTACCCGCAATCAAGGAGTTATCACCCTTTGTCTTCCTTGCATCCAAGGTATACACTCGGCCGGTATTCTTTTCTTGCATCTGATTCCTCTTCTGAGGACAATCCCTCGATACATGGCCCACCTTGTTACACTGATAACACCTTATTCCTTCTAAACTGCACCTACCATAATGACTCTTTCCACAAGTACGACATACCGGAGGCACACTAGCCCTATAACTCTGAACTTGCTTCCCTTTGAATGATTGTTGCCTTGCTCTAAATTGTTGATTCGATCTCCCACGATCACTTTGATTCACCCTACTTAAATCTCCTTCCGCTTGTACCTTCTTCAAACTATGCTCTGCCACATAACACTGTCGTAACAATTCAGCGTAGCTAGTAAATTCTCTCTGGGACACACTATGTGAAATTTCAGCCCTTAAACCAAACAGAAACTGATCAATCTTCCACCTCTCATCAGGGGCATACATGGCTTGTCTAGAATAAGGAACCATAACCTCGAACTTTTGCGCATAAGAAGCCACTGTCAAGTTACCTTGTCTCAGCTGCTGAAACTCGAATTCTTTTTGAGACCTTAAGGAACTTGGAAAATACTTCTCCATAAAAGTTATCTTAAACTGCTCCCATACCTTCGGTACCTCTTGAATTGCCATTAAGGCTGAAGCACTTTTCCACCATCTCATGGCAGGACCCTTTAACAAGGGAGAAGCAAAGATCACCTTGTTTTCCTCACTGCACTGAACTATTACGAAAATGCGCTCCATACCAGATATCCATTCATGCGCCTTTACCGGATCTAATCCTCCCTGAAACTCTGGAGGGTTCATGCGAATGAAATCACTAAAGGTTCCCCCTACAGCTTCAGGACCAACCACTGGAGGATGCACGCCACCAGCCATTTTTTGGACCATTTGTTGCACAAATTGATTCTGTTGTTGCTGCATCTGTTGCATGAATTGATACAAAGGGCATTCTCCCCGACAACTGGTGGATTAGTCCCGGCTGGAGTAGTCCTCGGTCTACCACGGTTGTTTCTGCGCCGGTCGGCTATGTTCCTAAATGTCATACAGATAGGATTAAGTTGATCAGGCTCAATACCATAAATATAACACATAAGACCAATGGCGACCCAACACATATGAAACAGAAAGAAACACTTATACTATTTCATGGCTAGGTCGAGGATACGACCTGCTCTGATACCAACTGTAAAGCCCACATATACATACATACATCAAAGCATATATCATACATTAATAATATGTTTGGTACTGAAATATATATGTACAAGTTCCTAGTTAACACATTGTATACATTAAATGTCCTAAATACAAAGTTCTAAAGTCTACGGCACAACATATACAAGATGTCCAAAAGGCACTAAGAACTAGATCAATACAATGATCTAAGAAAAATGCCATAGCGGAAGCCATGCCATCTCGAAAGCTACGATCCGTAAGGAAAAGTCAAACCACTTTGTCCTTACCCTTCGCCGAACCTGCAGAACCTGTGATGTAAACAACAACAGTGGGGTGAGATACATAAAATCTCAGTGAGTTCCCTATCTTAAAGTCCTCTCGGCTTTACAAGGTTCTAATAAACCTAACTCAAGTCAAAGGAAAGGGAAAAGACGTTGAGTACACACACAATAGATATATACACACTAGTGAGCCTGTTAACTCACAATAGTACCAAAGTACGTCCTGAGCCTGTTAACTCAAGAATCTCACTAATCAATAACCGTACCAAGGCATCCCCTGTTCCCGTCCGCTTCTACGTCTAGAAGACGACCCGAGTCATGGATCCTTGAAGTTACTTGGCATACGAAATGGTTTCGGGAACATCAGCCTGTTAGCCGTGAACCATCACTTCTCATGGCCTGTTAACCATCACAAGTCTCTTTACCCGTAGGCTCCATTCGTACTATACGCGGGAATCAAACCTGCCAAGTAATTGTGCATACGTTTCAGAGGAGGTGCTCAAGTCTCATGAAACTACACCGCAAGATCAATCGGCTATGATTACTAGACACACGCCTCGGCCTCTTCTGCGCGAGTGTTGTCACAATGTTATTCCACACTATCCGACAATTGTTTACGGTGTTATCCCTCACTCTACCTATTTCAGATTTTAACATGCATACACACTCAAACATGCTTAACAATAAGAACATAGGCAATTAGTCATCAATCACACAATGGAATCACATAATTCCACATATTCCCAATTTTACGAATTTACGGTTCCCTCCGGTTTATTTAATCGGGAATCAAAACCAATATCTCTTCCTTTGATTATATAGAGGACATTCACAGTTTCACATCGATATCAAGAATACGCAAAACGGATAAACGAGTCAAAAGTTATGAGAGAAACAAGATCACATAACCTGCCATGTTCGCTAGGCGAATGTCCCAGCGAGCCTTCGCTAGGCGAAGCTCCTGGCGAATGTACAAACAGAACAAAAATAGACATAAAGTTCGCTTCGCGAACTTCCTGGCGAGCATTTGCCTCGCCCTTCGCTTCGCGAGCAACTCAGCAAATCAAGGCAGTAGCAAACAACACTGAAAAGGCACCAAGTTCGCTAGGCGAACGTCATTAGCGAACATTCGCTGACCTTCGCTGATGTGTTCGATAGGCGAACCCTCAAAAATCCGTTTGCTGAGACTCGCCCCAGGTTCGCTAGGCGAAGCTTGGAAAACCCAACTTCTCTACAGCGCTGTTTTTCATCCCAAATCAATAATTTCCCAAATAAAACACACCCAAACTTCATTATAGCCATCAAAACATAGTATGATCATAACAACAAGCATTTAACAATGATTATATCGCATTTCATCCGTTAAGTTCATGATTTTTGCATAATTACTCATTTTCTCACAAATTCAACCTAACTCTAAATCACATGGAATTCTACATCTAGAGCATCTATCTAGAACCCACCTTATACAGAGGATGATGATGAAGAAGATGAGTTGATTCGATGAAGATTGGATGATGGTTGAGGATTTGATGTTCTTGAGCTTTTTCTCTTCTTTCCTTTCCTTTCTCTCCCTTTTCTTTCTATCTTTTCCTTTCTTTGGTTATAAAGAGGAAAATGAAGGAAAAGAAAAAGATATAGTAAAACATCATCAATTACCAACACTACTAATTGTACAAAAAGTCTCTAAAGTCCAAATATTTAAATATCTCAGAGTCAGATAATATTAATTGGATTTACTCTAAGTCCAACAGTTACCCTAATTATCTCTGCAGATAATTTATCAGAGTACACTGGGACTCAGATGATCACAACTAATATTATCCGGAGTAAAAATAATTTACGGGGTATTACTGGAAATATTATCCGGAGTAAAAATAATTGGATTTATGATAACGGTAAAATATGTTTATTTTACCGACCGATTAAATAATCGAGAAAGTTCCAAAAGAGATATAATTATGTTTTAATTGTTATACATTATTCTATTATGCTATTATGACATGTCTTGCCTATCCTATTGATTGTGTAACATGATTATAAGTGAATATGCATGTTAAAGTACGAAATAGGTAGAGTGAGGATTATTACCGTAAACAACGTAGGAAAGTGTGGAATGACATAGAATGAATAAACACTAGTATGGAACGTGTGTGTCAACCTTTGTGCTTGTGATAAGGCGTTATGGCCTTATGATTGTCGAATACGATCACGTTGTGTATGAGATCATGTAATCGTAACCGGTTATCTTGTGAGTGCGTTTCATGGGTTTCGAGCTCCTTTGAAACATGTGCACGACTACTTGGCAAGTTTGATTCCCGCGTGCAGTACGAATGGCGCTCTGGGAGCGTATGCTTGTGACGGTTTATGGCCCGTGTGAAGCGACGGTTCATAACCATTTATGGTCCGTAGAACCCGAATCCATTCGTATGTCAAGTAGGTTACCATGATCCATGACTCGGTTCGACTTCTAGACGTAGAAGCAGACGGGAACAGGGGATGCCTTGGTGTGGTTACCGATTAGTGATATTGTGAGTTGATGAACTCACGACATGTTCCATATAGTGTGTGTGTGTGTGTACTCAAAGTCTTTTCCCTTCCCTTTTGACTTGAGTTAGGCTTGTTAGAACCTTGTAAAGCCGAGAGGACTATAAGATAGCGAATTCACTGAGATTTGATGTATCTCACCCCATTGTTGTTGTTTACATCACAGGTACTAGAGGTTCGGCGAAGGGTAAGGACAAAGTAGTTTGACTTTTCCTTACGGATCATAGCTTTTGAGATGGCATGGCTTCCACTATGGCGTTTTATTTTGAGATCATTGTATTGATCTAGTTCTTAGTGCATTTTGGGGACATCTTGTATATGTTATGTCGTAGGCTTTAGAACTTTGTATTTAGGGCATTAATGTATATAATGTGTTAACTAGGAACTTATGTTATTTCAGTACCAAATACTTGGATTCATGTATAATATATATGCTTTGATGTATGTTGTTATATATGTGTGTTACAGTAAATTTCTCAATTATATTTTTGTAAAATATCATTAATGCATGTATATTTAACTTGATCATATATCATAATCATATGCTACTTTGAAAATTGAACCACATAACTTAGTTAGATGAGTTAAATAAACATACAAAATATTCTCTATTCTCTTCTCTTCCTTGAAACATGCGTCATTTATCTCATGAATTGCCTCAATATCAATCATTCTGAAAACACCGCTTGTATTATCCTTTTATAACAATAATCCATAATTTCAACAATTGAACTTCATTAAAATGTTGTCAAAAAATTTCCAAACATAAAAGAATAGAAAATACTTAATTTCAAAAGGTATATATCTATGTGCGCGCATGCGCACGGTGTCGCTCTTATTTTTAATATTTGTCTATGCTAAATATTTAATCTTGTATTTTTTATATTAACATTTGACAAATATAAAAGAATAGAAAATACTTACTTTCTTAAACTATCCCCCTATGGCTCCATCAAAAATGGAAAGGAAATGGATTCACATCCATCACCCTCGTCTTCACTTCCATCGTGAATTGGTGACATTTGGACCTCCTGAATATAGGTTGAAAGTCGTAACAATGCATATCGGCCGATCAATATGAAAATGACGAAGACAATGCAAAAAAACAACCAAAAACACTCATTCTCCATGAGTGTTAATGTCCAAATTGTCTGGGAAATAATTGTAATGGATTTTCGGTGGGACAATCGAGAGACAAAATACTATAAACTCTCTCTTAAAAAATATTGAAGATGAAGCAGAACTGGAAAATGAAAATAAAAAATAATAAAATATATATTAATACTTTCAATGTAATACCCCATATTATTTAAATGCTCATTTTGGTATCAGATGAGTGTCTATGTGCTCTATCTTTGGGAAATTGGATTAATGGAATCCTCTAAGTACATTAAGTATTGACATTTGGGATCAATAGAGCAACTGCAGAACTCTTAAGAGATCAATTATTTTATTAAGGAGACGGATTAATATTTACTAATTCAAGAAAGTAATTGTTGGTAACTCTAATAATTGATCAATTGGGTTGAGACGATAAAATATCAATTGGAGATATTTTACCCTGTTGGATTTATATTATATAATAAGGATTATATATATATATATATATATATATATATATATATATATATATATATATATATATATATATATATAAGAAAAGAAGAAGATAGAAAAGAAGAAGAAAAAAAGGAAAGAGAGAAAGAAGAAGAGAAAGAGGGAAAGATGAAGAAGAGAAGCTTATGGATCATCATCAATGTTCATCATCCTCTTCAAACTCCTCTTCGATCATCAGGTGGGTTCTAGATAGAGACTTTAGAGTAAATTTCTGGAGGTTTTAGAGTTAGGTTAGATTTGAGAGAAAATGAAATCTAACGGATGAAATTCGATGTAAATTGTGTAGAATAGTCGTAATATGCATGTGATTAATTGTTGATACTTGTTTTGATGTTTGGAAATGTTTGGGTATGGAAAAGATGAATTTTGGGTGGTGGGAACCCTAAGAAACGCAGCAGATTTTTCTGCACCTAGTGTAAAGCGCCGGGCGGTCCTCTGCTTCGCTGGGCGGTTCGGTATTTCGCCGGGCGGTTTTGAGAGGCGCAGTGTTTACACGATTATGACTCTATTGAGTCATTTGGGGAATTGGTGACGCCTCTGCTTCGCCGAGCGAAGTAGCGGCGAAGGGGTTTCGCCGGGCGGTCCTGGGAGTTTTCCAAATAATCCTTTTCTTTAAAAATTCATAACTCCCGAACCGTAATTCCGATTTAAGCGTTCTTTATATCGTTGGAAAGCTAGGACAACCCTCTACCCAGTAAAAAGTGAAAATATTGAGCATGATGTCGGATTAATTATTTTAGTGGAAAATGAATGAAACCATGTTTTGTGTTGTGATGGGATTCTATATCTTTTGGATCGTAAATCCGATCGAGGCATATTTATAGCCGATGTGAAGCTGTGAAATTATCCTACGAGATAAGATTGAAAATTATTGTTTCCATTGCCCGATTAATAATTGAAGGAAACCCAAAGGTGGGTAATTATGATGAATTGTTATATGTGTTTCTATTGTGCAATTATACTATGCTTTTCTTATCCTATTGCTGATTTAATATAATTGTGAGTGAATATGCTTGTTAAAATGAATTAGGAAGAGTGAGGAAACTGTACCCCGAAACAAATGGCATAGTTAAGATTGTTATGATTCTAGGTTGTGACTAGGATTGATAAATATTCTAGATGGCGATGCTCGTGCATTCGATGTAGATGTGCATCCTTGCCGAGTAATGGTCTAGAGGTGAGTGAAACACTAGTATGGAACACGTGGTTTTGTTATGTTTTATTGTTAAGGCGATTGTGGCCTTAAGGCATTGTGGCCTTGTGATTGTTGAATACAATCACGTTGTGTGTGAGATCACGTATCGTAACGGGTTTTCTTGTGAGTGCGTTTCATGGGTCTCGAGCTCCTCTGAAACATATGCACGACTACTTGGCAGGTTTGATTCCCGCGTGCAGTACGAATGGCGCTCTGGGAGCGTATGCTTGTGACGGTTAATGGCCCGTGTGAAGTGACGGTTCAAAACGGTTAATGGCCCGTAGAACCCGAATCCATTCGTATGTCAAGTAGGTTACCAGGATCCATGACTCGGATCGACTTCTAGACGTAGAAGCGGACGGGAACAGGGGATGCCTTGGTGTGGTTATCGATTCATAAGGAATCTTGAGTAACAGACTCAGGACGTAATTCCTTCAGTCATTTTGTGAGTTGATAAACTCATGACATGTTTCGATATAGTGTGAGATTGTGAGATTGTGTACTCAAGGTCTTTTTCCCTTCCCCTTGACTTGAGTTAGGATTGATAGAACCTTGTAAAGCCTAGAGAATCTATAGGATAGGGAACTCACTGAGATTTGATGTAACTCACCCCACTATAGTTGCTTTATTTCAGGTGTGGTTTGCAGGTTTGGTTTACAAGTGGAGCGATGCTTGGATGTTTCAAGAGAAGCTTAGTTAAGCTTATTCCGCTATGTATATTATTGTTCTTGTACAATGAGGAATATTGTATAATGTTCTTAGATTTTCTTTTCTGGGTAATTTCCATGACTTGTGCCATGTGTTGTATTTATGTTTTAGAAATGGTCAAGCATGTGAATTACGCCATTAGGCACTTATGATGGTGTCAGTACCAAAAACAATGCTTGTATTGTATTATTCTAGGTGTATATTATACAGGGCATTACAGTTGGTATCAGAGCAGGTCGTGTCCTCGACCTAGCCTTGAAACATCATAAGTAAATCTATTCCTGCCTCTTAAGTGTGTCTTGCCAGCATGAAACTTAATATCATACTATGTAGTGTTGGGTCTGATCAACGTAATACTATGTATGTGATAGGTAGAATCATGGTTGAGCGACCACGAGGATTCCGAAGTGTTGTCGGAACTTGTGCGGTGAGGGTAGGCTCAAGCCAAGAGTTAGTAGTGAGCAGTTTGGGCAGCTCAGTGGAGATCCTAGTAGAAGTTGTGCTTGGGATAACATGGAATTGAAGGGTGGTGTGTGGTTCAAGTAATCTCATTCCATGGAAAAGAAAATTTGTTTTGTGGAATGCGGGACGTAAGGTCCGGAAGTGAGATAGGTATTGGTGTTTCAGTTTTCTAAGGTCGTTATGGTATCTTGAATGGGCTAGAGTACCTTAAGGAGGTGTTCGGAACAATATCTTCTGACTGGTTAAAAGTTGAGGGTCAAGGACGTTCGGCTTTTATGGGAACCTAAAGTAGTAGAGAAGTGTGTGAAGGAACACAAGGATGTGTTACATGTTTCGAGTGAAACAAGTAGATGTCGGACGAAGATTGTGCGATGAATTGCGTATATTCAGTTATGAAGAGAGATTAAGTTCAGGATAATACTTCGGGTTTTATGTTTTCAGTGAGAGACCAATTTGGAATTTGGAAATGTTAATTTACCCAAGGAGCAGTAGAAGGTATTATGTTGGGGAAAGAATGAGCTTCGTTTAGTAACGAAAAGTGTAGTGATACGGACCGGAAGAAGTTTGTACTAAGGAACAGAGTAGGTATCTTGGATCGAAGGGAATCTTAGTAAGATGGTTTTACATTTGGACCTAAGAAGATTACCAGGGAGAGCAAGGTAAACACGATGTGGATAACGGTATTAACGGTATGCTAAAAGGAAGTGGCAACGGAACGTATCGTGGGCGAGTGTGCAATGGAATTCTAAGGCATTGATGAACCTATAGTTAAGGAGGTGTAATTACGGATGGTTCGTCCGTGAGAACCCTAATAGTATGACGTGGAATGAAAAGTCACACTTTGGTATTAAGAACAAGCGTAGTAGTAGCACCATGGTCACAAGTGTACATAATGGATTCTTATTCTTGAGACAAGTGTGAAGGGATGTACTTTATGGAACAGTGAGTATCGTATTTTAGGAAGGAAGATTGTGGTAAAACAACGAGAAGCGAATCAGGACTTATTACGGACTAAGTGTAAATCATGGAACGATTTATACCAAAAGGGTTGGGTAACTACTTGATGAGAATTATCGGTTGTGAATCTTCCATTAAGTGTTTTGGTAAGTGGAATGCGCAATGGATAGTGAAGGGTAAGAAATTCCGGTTAATGTGTGCGAAGTGATGGAAAGGTTCTTCAAGAGGGTGCATTACCCCTATCTATTTTCAAGTATAGAGAATTTCTGTATTTGTGAATAATCGTAATATTTGGAATCTACCTTTTGTTGAACTAAGAATGTTGTTGTTTTAATTCTCACCAAGGGAATTCAAGTGAGAGGACAAAGTGGTATGCTTGTTATGTTATGTCCGTCGTTTTGTAGTATTGTATAAAGGTTGTGTGTTGGGTTTTACTTATGGACGAATTAAGTATGAGTTGTGACTTAAGCCCTAGAATGACGTCATTATTAGTTTCCCGCTAGTGTAGTTGTTTAAGCAGGGAGGAACTACCCCGCCGAAGATTTGTCGTGTGACCGCGACAGAATTTGGAATTTTTGCCTTGTCACTGGGTTGGAGCGTGTCGTCGACCTTGTCGGTTTTCTCTTGAGTGGATCATGGTTAGTGAATGTTACACAAGTTAAGGAACCACAAGTTGAGAATGACATTTCAAGTTAGAACAAATTGGATTGGTGGTTGGAGTGGTGACGACTTTTGAGTTATAAGAATTATTTTTGCTTTTATGGCAGTGTTAACCGATTGACACGTGCAAGGATGGTTTTAGCGCTGAACTTGAGGATTTAACCGATTAACCTCAGATGGGTAATCGATAACGTGTGGGTAAACTATGGAATCCCTTAGGAACCATCATCTGCGTTTTGCTACCTTATGTTGCTCCGAGTGGAGAATATTGTGCGAATGTAAACAGGATTGCAAGTAAATGAGAGAAGGATTTGTGTTTTGAAATTGGAACTTGTGGAAAGGTGTTGCATAGTTGACCACTTGTTCAGATGATGAGGGAGTTTGACTTTTGGGAATGTAATCTTGTAAATTGTTTTAAGTATGAGAAATGTCGTAAGTGTCTTACTGTTGAAAGTCTTAAGGATGAAGTTAGAGAATATTCTCGAAGTGTTGATCTTGTAAAGATCGTTTCGGTAATTTAATTTGTGGTGTTATTAAGGAACGAACGGTTGGTCGGAGTTAGTAATTGTTATCTTCCGTGAGTTCTTGGTTTTGATTTTAGACTCCGTGAAACTGGTACCAGTTGTGTGCAGTTGTGTACAGTTGTGTTCTAACCAAAGAAAGAATTGTAGGTTATCCTTCTAAGTACTAGTAAGAATTGGATGTTCCGAAGTTAAGTATGTAACTGGGAATAGTTTATGAAACGGGACGAATGAAAAGAGTTGATTCAACTGAGAAGTGTGGTATGGACTTCGAAAGTGTGTGTGTGTATGTGGAGTGTTATACATGAATTGGTGAGTAATATGGAGACTCACGTTTGTACCTTGAGCGGTTAAAGTTTTGATAAGTGGTGATTTACGTATGAATGACGTTTTGTAATGGTGTTACATTTGATTGGTTGAGATCTCGAATCAGCAAGGAACCTGAAGTAAGTTGGAAACTGTAAGAAGAATCGATTTGGAAAGTAGTAATTGGAATCAGAGATTGTTAAGCTATTTTGGATGAATTATTTCGAGTTTAGAATGGATTGAGAAGTGTATATGTGGTGGTTGTAACCGTGTAACTCCTACATCCTTATCGTCTAGAGAGTGTTGGACGGATGTTATTATATTGGGTGTTGGCAAAGAAATTGTTCTACCCTAAGACGTCGGTAAGTTTCCTGTGCCATTGGTTATTAAGGACCCTAATGGATAAGCGTGTTCCTCCGCAGACAGTTAGCTATCTGGTAGTACTTAAGAATTCGTGGCTTTCCGTTGTGAGACTTCGGATTGCACAGTCGAAGGTAATAGATGTAAGAGTTCAGTCAGATTAGTAAGAACTTGAAGATTATGGCTAGTAAGTATGGAAATAAGGATATTTTGTTTTGAGTGTGTTACCTTTGACGTGATACGAAAGAAGGGAAATATCGGATTGGATGAGTATAGTGTACAACATCATACCAGATGGAACTGGTAAAAGAAGTTGTTTGACTAATTGGGAAGTGGTTTAAATGTTGATAGGAATTATGGAAAAAGCAAGTTGAAAGTTAAATCAATATTGGAACAAGAGTATAATAACGGATGTGACGTCGGGTGAATTGTGAAAATACGGGTTTCTAGTCTGTGAAGTCAAGTTAGAATTGGAATACGTCAGAAATTTGGACGGACGTAAAGTTAAGTGTGGGTCTAAGACAGGGTTATAAGTTGCAATTGTTGTTGAGTAGAGGAAATTCGGGGGCAGATATCAAGTTAAGGGGGGGAGAGTGTAATACCCCATATTATTTAAATGCTCATTTTGGTATCAGATGAGATCAGATGAGTGTCTATGTGCTCTATCTTTGGGAAATTGGATTAATGGAATCCTCTAAGTACATTAAGTATTGACATTTGGGATCAATAGAGCAATTGAAGAACTCTTAAGAGATCAATTATTTTATTAAGGAGACGGATTAATATTCACTAATTCAAGAAAGTAATTGTTGGTAACTCTAATAATTGATCAATTGGGTTGAGACGATAAAATATCAATTGGAGATATTTTACCCTGTTGGATTTATATTATATAATAAGGATTATATATATATATATATATATATATATATATATAAGAAAAGAAGAAGACAAAAAAGAAGAAGAAGAAAAGGAAAGAGAGAAAGAAGAAGAGAAAGAGGGAAAGATGAAGAAGAGAAGCTTATGGATCATCATCAATGTTCATCATCTTCTTCAAACTCCTCTTCGATCATCAGGTGGGTTCTAGATAGAGACTTTAGACTAAATTTCTGGAGGTTTTAGAGTTAGGTTAGATTTGAGAGAAAATGAAATCTAACGGATGAAATTCGATGTAAATTGCGTAGAATAGTCGTAATATGCATGTAATTAATTGTTGATACTTGTTTTGATATTTGGAAATGTTTGGGTATGGAAAAGATGAATTTTGGGTGGTGGGAACCCTAAGAAACGCAGCAGATTTTTCTGCACCTGGTGTAAAGCGTCGGGCGGTCATCTGCTTCGCCGGGTGGTTCGGTATTTCGCCGGGCGGTTTTGAGAGGCGCAACCTTTACACGATTCTGACTCTATTGAGTCATTTGGGGAATTGGTGACGCCTCTGCTTCGCCGGGTGAAGTAGAGGAGAAGGGGTTTCGCCGGGCGGTTTTTGGGTTTCGCCGGGCGGTCCTGGGAGTTTTCCAAATAATCCTTTTCTTTAAAAATTCATAACTCCCGAACCGTAATTCCGATTTAAGCGTTCTTTATATCGTTGGAAAGCTAGGACAACCCTCTACCCAGTAAAAAGTGAAAATATTGAGCATGATGTCGGATTAATTATTTTAGTGGAAAATGAATGAAACCATGTTTTGTGTTGTGATGGGATTCTATATCTTTTGGATCGTAAATCCGATCGAGGCATATTTATAGCCGATGTGAAGCTGTGAAATTATCCTACGAGATAAGATTGAAAATTATTGTTTCCATTGCCCGATTAATAATCGAAGGAAACCCAAAGGTGGGTAATTATGATGAATTGTTATATGTGTTTCTATTGTGCAATTATACTATGCTTTGCTTATCCTATTGCTGATTTAATATAATTGTGAGTGAATATGCTTGTTAAAATGAATTAGGAAGAGTGAGGAAACTGTACCCCGAAACAAATGGCATAGTTAAGATTGTTATGATTCTAGGTTGTGACTAGGATTGATAAATATTCTAGATGGCGATGCTCGTGCATTCGATGTAGATGTGCATCCTTGCCGAGTAATGGTCTAGAGGTGAGTGAAACACTAGTATGGAACACGTGGTTTTGTTATGTTTTATTGTTAAGGCGATTGTGGCCTTAAGGCATTGTGTCCTTGTGATTGTTGAATACAATCACGTTGTGTGTGAGATCACGTATCGTAACCGGTTTTCTTGTGAGTGCGTTTCATGGGTCTCGAGCTCCTTTGAAACATATGCACGACTACTTGGAGCGTGCAGTACGAATGGCGCTCTGGGAGCGTATGCTTGTGACGGTTAATGCCCTGTGTGAAGTGACGGTTCCTAACGGTTAATGGCCCGTAGAACCCGAATCCATTCGTATGTCAAGTAGGTTACCAGGATCCATGACTCGGATCGACTTCTAGACGTAGAAGCGGATGGGAACAGGGGATGCCTTGGTGTGGTTATCGATTCGTAAGGAATCTTGAGTAACAGACTCAGGACGTAATTCCTTCAGTGATTTTGTGAGTTGATAAACTCATGACATGTTTCGATATAGTGTGAGGTTGTGAGATTATGTACTCAAGGTCTTTTTCCCTTCCCCTTGACTTGAATTAAGATTGATAGAACCTTGTAAAGCCGAGAGAATCTATAGGATAGGGAACTCACTGAGATTTGATGTATCTCACCCCACTATAGTTGCTTTATTTCAGGTGTGGTTTGCAGGTTTGGTTTACAAGTGGAGCGATGCTTGGATGTTTCAAGAGAAGCTTAGTTAAGCTTATTCCGCTGTGTATATTATTGTTCTTGTACAATGAGGAATATTGTATAATGTTCTTAGATTTTCTTTTCTGGCTAATTTCCATGACTTGTGCCATGTGTTGTATTTATGTTTTAGAAATGGTCAAGTATGTGAATTACGTCATTAGGCACTTATGATGGTGTCAGTACCAAAAACAATGCTTGTATTGTATTATTCTAGGTATATATTATACAGGGCATTACAGTTGGTATCAGAGCAGGTCGTGTCCTCGACCAAGCCTTGAAACATCATAAGTAAATCTATTCCTGCCTCTTAAGTGTGTCTTGCCAGCATGAAACTTAATATCATACTATGTAGTGTTGGGCCTGATCAACCTAATACTATGTATGTGATAGGTAAAATCATGGTTGAGCGACCACGAGGATTCCGAAGTGTTGTCGGAACTTGTGCGGTGAGGGTAGGCTCAAGCCAAGAGTTAGTAGTGAGCAGTTTGGGCAGCTCAGTGGAGATCCTAGTAGAAGTTGTGCTTGGGATAACATGGAATTAAAGGGTGGTGTGTGGTTCAAGTAATCTTATTCCGTGGAAAAGAAAATTTGTTTTGTGGAATGCGGGACGTAAGGTCCGGAAGTGAGATAGGTATTGGTGTTTCAGTTTTCTAAGGTCGTTATGGTATCTTGAATGGGTGAGACTACCTTAAGGAGGTGTTCGAAACAATATCTTCCGACTGGTTAAAAGTTGAGGGTCAAGGACGTTCGGCTTTTATGGGAACCTAAAGTAGTAGAGAAGTGTGTGAAGGAACACAAGGATGTGTTACATGTTTCGAGTGAAACAAGTAGGTGTCCGACGAAGATTGTGCGATGAATTGCGTATATTCAGTTATGAAGAGAGATTAAGTTCAGGATAATACTTCGGGTTTTATGTTTTCAGTGAGAGACCAATTTGAAATTTGGAAATGTTAATTTACCCAAGGAGCAGTAGAAGGTATTGTGTTGGAGAAAGAATGAGCTTCGTTTAGTAACGAAAAGTGTAGTGATACGGACCGGAAGAAGTTTGTACTAAGGGACAGAGTAGGTATCTTGGATCGAAGGGAATCTTAGTAAGATGGTTTTACATTTGGACCTAAGAAGATTACCAGGGAGAGCAAGGTAAACGCGATGTGGATAGCGGTATTAACGATATGCTAAGAGGAAGTGGCAACGGAACGTATCGTGGGCGAGTGTGCAATGGAATTCTAAGGCATTGATGAACCTATAGTTAAGGAGGTGTAATTACGGATGGTTCGTCCGTGAGAACCCTAATAGTATGACGTGGAATAAAAAGTCACACTTTGGTATTAAGAACAAGCGTAGTAGTAGCACCATGGTCACAAGTGTACATAATGGATTCTTATTCTTGAGACAAGTGTGAAGGGATGTACTTTATGGAACAGTGAGTATCGTATTTTAGGAAGGAAGATTGTGGTAAAACAACGAGAAGCGAATCAGGACTTATTACGGATTAAGTGTAAATCATGGAATGATTTATACCAAAAGGGTTGGGTAACTACTTGATGAGAATTGTCGGTTGTGAATCTTCCATTAAGTGTTTTGGTAAGTGGAATGCGCAATGGATAGTGAAGGGTAAGAAATTCCGGTTAATGTGTGCAAAGTGATGGAAAGGTTCTTCAAGAGGGTGCATTACCCCGATCTATTTTCAAGTATAGAAAATTTCTGTATTTGTGAATAATCGGAATATTGTTCTTCAAGTGGAGCGATGCTTGGATGTTTCAAGAGAAGCTTAGTTAAACTTATTCCGCTGTGTATATTATTGTTCTTGTACAATGAGGAATATTGTATAATGTTCTTAGATTTTATTTTCTGGCTAATTTCCATGACTTGTGCCATGTGTTGTATTTATGTTTTAGAAATGGTCAAGTATGTGAATTACGTCATTAGGCACTTATGATGGTGTCAGTACCAAAAACAATGCTTGTATTGTATTATTCTAGGTATATATTATATAGGGTATTACATTCAATTTCGTAAAAAAATTACTGGTCACTTTCAATTTCAATGGAAAACTTCACGTTTATCACCTCTAAATGAGTAAAATAAATCTACATTAATTTTTTTCTATTGAACGCAATCCCAATCAATCTTAATATATTAGTTTAATTTTCAAAAAATTGAATCATCCATTCTAAGTTATATCATAATTCCCAATTCTTTAAATATTTTATTTGATTAAAAATTATCATAAAAATATTGACCTTAAATAAAAATATTTGTCTTTTTTAAAATCAATATTACCATAAAAAAATCCAACAATTTGACACCACACTACTAACCGAATATTCACAATTTAGGATGTTCATGGTGCAATGTATATAAGTTTTGAGAAAAAAAACTCATTTGATCCAAAGATAAATTTACTCGCAGTTCTATTTGATTTTGAATTATTGATCAAAAAATCCACTCTTATCCAATCCAATTTCACGTGGTTTAATTTGGATCAGTTTTTGAATATTTGAGTTACAAATTCTATTTTTTATTAAGCTTATAAAAATACTAATGTATAGATATTATATAATATATGACTTATTGTATATAAAAAATTAATATTACAAAACGAGTATCATCGATTATACTTCAAACAAATGTAATTATAAAATTTATTAGATTAAAGAAAAATAATAAATAATATTAAAAAATAAGTATAATCAAAATATAAATAAACATAACATATCATTTTAATTAAAATAATAAATATGTATAAAATGTATATCCAGAGTTTACTTTGATTTAAATCAGTTTTAAAAAAATCAATTCAAAATTTAATATGCAATTTTTAATAAATAACATTCAAACACTTCCAATAAAATTTAATTTTTTTTTACAATTTTAAATTTTGTAAAATCATATCAATTTAGATTTGAACATCCTACGTTATAAATTTAACTCTAAAATATTATCAATATTGTCGATAACAATATTAAAAATAATAGAAATTAACTCTCGAGAATGAGTTTTCTCCTAAGAAGAAGAGGGAGAAGTGAAAATCTTCATCATTAAAATTGTATGTTTCCATGACTTTTGAAATTTTATATGACCAAGATTTCGTTGGATAATCATTTTATATATGGGAGGCAATCCCTTCCCCTAACCCTCGCACCAAGTAGAAACGTGGCAACATATTTGCATATAATCTCAAATGCATTACATAAAACTACAATTACTAACAACATATCAAATAAAATAATTATCAAACCCTTATCACATTTCAACCATCACGAATAAACATGAACAATTTCAATCGAGCAACCGATAACAATCTATAAAATAATACATGATATTATCTTTAAAGATTTATTCCCATCATACATGTAATATCTTTAATATACAAAATGTCCTTCTCAACATTATACGGAACTAACATACCTATTAGAAAAAAATATTCCCTCTCAAACATCACAATAAATGCTCTTCTCAGTATACCTGATAAACTCATCTCGGAGTAGGCTCCCCAGCCAGTGTGGGGAGTCTCGGAGTCGGAGGAGGCGTCGGCGGTGGCGGAATGGATAATGGTGAGCTCAATGTTATCCTCATCACTTGAGGTAGGAGCTCTGGAACTGCGGAGGGAAAAATAGAGTCGAAATACAACCACTACAACTGTGAAAAACACAATTAGAGCCATCGAAACCAACCAATCGGCCGTGAAACTATTTTTGTCTGGTTTTGGAAAATAATTGATGTGAAATTTGGGTGTAACACTAGGAGTTTTGGAGAATTCCATATGAGAGCTGTAGAATTCACTTTTAAAATGAGCAAGGAAAAAAATTAATTTGTGACATAACGGGAAAGAAAAAACTTTGTAAGTATTCATATTTAGTGATATAACAAGGATGAAAAGAAGAATTTTGCAATATCCAACCATAGTAAATTTCTCAATGATATTTTTTGCAAAATACCATTAATGCATATATAAATTTAACTTGATCATATATCATAATCATATGCTACTTTGAAAATTGTTCCACATAACTTAGTTAGATGAGTTAAATTAACATACAAAATATTCTCTATTCTCTTCTCTTCCATTATTCATGCGTTATTTTTCTCAAGAATTGCCTCAATCTCAATCATTCTGAATACACCGCTTGAATTATCCTCTCATAACAATAATCCCTAATTTCAACCATTGAACTTCATTAAAATGTTGTCAAAAAATTTCTGAACATAAAAGAATAAAAAATACTTAATTTCAATATATATATATATATATATATATATATATATATATATATATATATATATATATATATATATATATATATATATGTGTGTGTGTGTGTGTGTGTGTGCGTGCACGCATGCACATGGTGTCTCTCTTAGTTTTAATATTTGCCTATGCTAAATATGTAATCTTCTATTTTTTATATTAAGCATTGACAAATATAAAAGAATAGAAAATACTTACTTTCTTAAACTATCCCCCAATGGCTCCATCGAAAATGGAAAGGAAATGGATTCACTTCCATTACCCTCCTCTTCACTTTCATCGCGAATTGCTGACATTTGGACCTCCTGACTTTGAGTTCAAAGTCGTAACAATACATATCGGCCGATCAATATGAAAAAGACGACGATAATAAAAAAAACAACCAAAAACACTCATTATTCATGAGTGTTAATGTCCGAATTTTCTGAAAAATAATTGTAATAGGTTTTTGGTGGGACAATCTGGAGAGAGAATACCTTAAACTCTCTCTTGGAAAATATTAAAGATGAAGCAGAGCTGGAAAATGAAAATGAAAAATAATAAAATATCTATTAATACTTTCAATTTCGTAAAAAATTTACTGGTCACTTTCAATTTCAATGGAAAACTTCACGTTTATCACCTCTAAATGAGTAAAATAATTCTACATTAAATTTTTTCTATTGAACGCAGTCCCAATCAACATAAATATATTAGTTTGATTTTCAAAAAATTGAATCATCCATTCTAAATAATATCACAATTCCCAATTCTTCAAATATTTTATTTGGTTAAAAAGTATCATAAAAATATTGACATTATATAAAAATATTTATCTTTTTAAAAATCAATGTTACCATAAAAAAAATCCTACAATTTAACACCACACCACCCGATATATATATATATATATATATATATATATATATATATATAAATATACATATATATATATATATTAAACTCTCTCTTGGAAAATATTAAAGATGAAGCAGAGCTGGAAAATGAAAATGAAAAATAATATATATATATATATATATATATATATATATTTTTTTTTTTTTTTTTTTTTTTTTTTTTTTGAATTTTTGCTACGGGTTCGGGTTTGGGTGAAAAAACCCGAACCCAACGGGTGTGGGCGTGGGTGTTATTTTGCCACCCGAATAGCATTTGGGTTCGGGTGGTGATTTCGGGTGCGGGTTTGGGTAGTGTAAAACCCGCACCCGACTCGACCCGTTGCCATCCCTAATGTTCATTGTACAGTTTGGATAAGTTTTGAGGTAAAAACTCATATGATCCAAAGACAAAATTAACTCGCAGTTCGATTTGATTTTGACTTATTGATCTAAAAATCCACTCTTATCCAATCCAATTTCCCGTGGTTTAATTTGGATCAGTTTTTGAATATTTGAGTTACAAATTCTATTTTTTATTAATCTTATAAAAATACTAATATATAATAGATATGATGTGATATATGATTATAGTATATAAAAAATTAATATTACAAAATGAGAATCATCTACTATAGTTAAAACAAATGTTAGATTAAAGAAAACTAATAAATAATATTAAAAAAATAAGTATCATCCAAAAATAAATAAACATAACATATCATTTTAATAAAAAATAAATATGTATAAAAATATATACCCAGAGTTTGCTTTGATTTAAATCGGTTTAAAAAAAAACAATTCAAAATTTAATATGCAATTTTCAATAAATCACATTCAAACATATCCAATAAAATTTAATTTTTCTTACAATTTTTAATTTTTTAAAAATCATATGAGTTTAGATTTGAACATCCTACGTTATAAATTTAACTCTAAAAAATTATCAATACTACCGATATTAATATTAAAAATAATAGAAATTAACTCTCGAGAATGAGTTTACTCCTATGAAGAAGAGGGTGAAGCGAAAATCTTCATCTTTAAAATTGCATGTTTCCTTGACTTTTGAAATTTTATATGACCAAGATTTCGTTGGATAATCGTTTTATATATGGGAGATAATCCCTTCCCCTAACCCTCGCACCACGTAGAACCGTCACAACATATTTGCATCTAATTACAAATGCATTACATAAAACTACAATTACTAACAACATATCAAATAAAATAATCAAACCCTTATCACATTTCAACCATCTTAAATAAACACGAACAATTACAATTGAGCAACCGGTAACAATTTATAAAATAATACATGATATTATATTTAAAGATTTATTCCCATCATACTAGTAATATCTCTAATATACAAAATGCCCTTCTCGGCATTATATAGAACTAACATAACTATTAGAAAGTATATTCTCTCTCAAACATCACAAGGAATGCTCTTCTCCATATAATTGATTAACTCATCTCGGAGTGGGCTCCCCCAGCTAGTGTGGGGGTGTCTCGAAGTCGGAGGAGGCATCGACGGTGGCGGAATGGATAATGGAGAGCTCAATGTCATCCTCATCACTTGAGTTAGAAGCTCTGAACTACGGAGGGAGAAATAGAGTCGAAATACAACCAGTAAAACTGTGATAAAACACAGTTATAGCCATTGGAACCAACCAATCGGTCGTGAAATTATTTTTATCTGCTTTTGGAAAGTAATTGATGTGAAATTTTGGTGTAACACTAGGAGTTTTGGAGAATTCCATATGAGAGCTGTAGAATTCACTTTGAAAATGAGCAAGGAAACAAATTAAATTGTGACATAACAGGGAAGAAAAAACTTTGTAAGTATTCATATATCATTAATGTATATATAAATTTAACTTGATCATATATCATAATCACATGCTACTTTGAAAATTGTACCACATAACTTAGATGAGTTAAATAAACATAAAAAATATTCTCTATTCTCTTCTCTTCCATGATTCATGCATCATTTATTTCAAGAATTGCCTTAATCTCAATCATTCTGAAAACACCGCATGTATTATCCTCTTATAACAATAATCCCTAATTTCAACAATTGAACTTCAATAAAATGCTATAAAAAAATTTCCAAACATTAAAGAATAGAAAATATTTATTTTCAAAATATATATATTTATGTGTGCGCATGCACGCAGTGTCGCTCTTATTTTTAATATTTGTCAATTGCTAAATATTTAATCTTGTATTTTTTACATTAATCATTGACAAATATAAAAGAATTGAAAATACATACATACTTAAACTATCCCCCAATGGCTCCATCGAAAATGGAAAGGAAATGGATTCACTTCCATCACCCTCGTCTTCACTTCCATCGCGAATTGCTGACATTTGGACCTCCTGACTTTGGGTTGAAAGTCGTTACAATGCATATCGGCCGATCAATATGAAAATGACGAAGACAATGCGAGAAACAACCAAAAACACTCATTCTCCATGAGTGTTAATGTCCGAGTTGTCTGGGAAATAATTGTAATGGGTTTTTGGTGGGCTAATTGGGAGAGAAAATAACATAAACTCTCTCTTGGAAAATATTGAAGATGAAGCTGAACTGGAAAATGAAAATGAAAAATAATAAAATATCTATTAATACTTTCAATTGAGATAAAAAATTTACAGGTCACTTTCAATTTCAATGGAAAACTTCACGTTTATTACCTTTAAATGAGTAAAATAATTCTACATTAAATTTATTCTATTGAATGCAATCCCAACCAACATCAATATATTAGTTTGATTTTTAAAACATTGAATCATCCATTCTAAATAAATCACAATTCCCAATTCTTCAAATATTTTATTTGATTAAAAATTATCATATAAATATTGACATTAAATAAAAATATTTATCTATTTAAAAATCAATGTTACCATAAAAAAAATCAAACAATTTAACACCACACTACCAACCGAATATTCCCTATTAAGGATGTTCATGGTACAGTTTAGATAAGTTTTGAGGTAAAACCTCATCAGATCCAAAGAAAACTTTACTCGCAGTTCGATTTGATTTTGAATTATTGATTAAAAAATCCACTCTTATCCAATCCAATTTCACATGGTTTAATTTGGATCATTTGCTGAATATTTGAGTTACAAATTCTATTTCTTTTTATAAAGCTTATAAAAATACTAATAAATAATAGATATGATATAAGTATGACTTATAGTATATAAAAAATTAATATTACAAATTGAGAATCATCGATTATAGTTAAAACAAATTTAATCATTAAAATTATTAGATAAAAGTAAACTAATAAATAATATTAAAAAACAAGTATCATCGAATAATAAATAAACATAACATATCATTTTAATAAAAAATAAATATGTATAACCAGAGTTTGCTTTGGTTTAAATCGGTTTTAAAAAAAATCAATTCAAATTTTCATAAGCAATTATTAATAATTCACATTCAAACACATCCAATAAAATTTAATTTTTCTCACAATTTTTAATTTTTTTAAAATCATATCAGTATAGAATTGAACATCCTACATTATAAATTTAACTCTAAAATATTATCAATACTACCGATAACAATATTAAAAATAATAGAAATTAACTCTCGAGAATGAATTTACTCCTATGAAGAAGAGGGAGAAGTGAAAATCTTCATCTTTAAAATTGTATGTTTCCTTGACCTTTGAAATTATATATGACCAAAATTTCGTTGGATAATCATTTTAAATATGGGAGACAATCCCTTCCCCTAACCCTCGCACCACGTAGAAACGTGGCAGCATATGTGCATCTAATCACAAATGCATTACATAAAACTACAATTACTAACAACATATCAAATAAATTAATCAAACACTTATCACATTTCAACCATCATGAATAAACACGAACAATTTCAATTGAGCAACCGATAACAATCTATAAAATAATACATGATATTATCTTTAAAGATTTATTCCCATCATACATGTAATATCTCCAATATATAAAACTCCCTTCTCAGCAAAATACGGAATTAACATAACTATTACAAAAAATATTCACTCTCAAACATCACTAGAAATACTCTTCTCAGTATACCTAATAAACTCATCTCGGAGTGCGCTCTTCCAACCAGTGTGGGGAGTCTCGAAGTCGGAGGAGGCGTCAGTGGTGGCGTAATGGATAATGGATAGCTCAATGTCATCCTCATCACTTGAGGTAGAAGCTCTAGAGCTGCGGAGGGAAAAATATAGTCAAAATACAACCACTACAACTGTGAAAAACACAGTTATAGCCATCGGAACCATCAATCAGTCGTGAAACTATTTTTTGTCTGGTTTTAGAAAATAATTGATGTTAAATTGGGGTGTAACACTGGGAGATTTTGGGAATACCATATGAGAGCTAAAGAATTCACTTTGAAAATGAGCAAGGAAAAATATTAATTTGTGACATAACGGGGAAGGAAAAGCTTTGTTAGTATTCATATTTAGAGATATAACAAGGAAGAAAAGAAGAATTTTGCATTCTCCAACCATAGTAAATTTCTCAATGATATTTTTGCAAAATATCATTAATACATGTATATTTAACTTGATCATATATCATAATCATATGCTACTTTGAAAATTGTACCACATAACTTAGTAAGATGAGTTAAATAAACATACAAAATATTCTCGATTCTCTTCTCTTCCTTGATTCATCCGTCATTTATCTCATGAATTGCCTCAATATCAATCATTCTGAAAACACCGCTTGTATTATCCTTTTATAACAATAATCCATAATTTCAACAATTGAACTTCATTAAAATGTTGTCAAAAAATTTCCAAACATAAAAGAATAGAAAATACTTAATTTCAAAAGATATATATCTATGTGCGCGCATGCGCGCGGTGTCGCTCTTATTTTTAATATTTGTCTATGCTAAATATTTAATCTTGTATTTTTTATATTAATATTTGACAAATATAAAAGAATAGAAAATACTTACATTCTTAAACTATCCCCTATGGCTCCATCAAAAATGGAAAGGAAATGGATTCACTTCCATCACCCTCGTCTTCACTTCCATCGTGAATTGGTGACATTTGGACCTCCTGAATTTGGGTTGAAAGTCGTTACAATGCATATCGGCCGATCAATATGAAAATGACGAAGACAATGCGAAAAACAACCAAAAACACTCATTCTCCATGTGTTAATGTCCAAATTTTCTGGGAAATAATTGTAATGGGTTTTCGGTGGGACAATCGAGAGACAAAATACCATAAACTCTCTCTTAAAAAATATTGAAGATGAAGCAGAACTGGAAAATGAAAATAAAAAATAATAAAATATCTATTAATACTTTCAATTTCGTAAAAAAATTACTGGTCACTTTCAATTTCAATGGAAAACTTCACGTTTATCACCTCTAAATGAGTAAAATAAATCTACATTAAATTTTTTCTATTGAACGCAATCCCAATCAATCTCAATATATTAGTTTGATTTTCAAAAAATTGAATCATCCATTCTAAGTTATATCATAATTCCCAATTCTATAAATATTTTATTTGATTAAAAATTATCATAAAAATATTGACATTAAATAAAAATATTTGTCTTTTATAAAATCAATATTACCATAAAAAAAATCCAACAATTTAACACCACACTACTAACCGAATATTCACAATTTAGGATGTTCATGGTGCAATGTATATAAGTTTTGAGAAAAAAAACTCATTTGATCCAAAGATAAATTTACTCGCAGTACTATTTGATTTTGAATTATCGATCAAAAAATCCACTCTTATCCAATCCAATCTCACGTGGTTTAATTTGGATCAGTTTTTGAATATTTGAGTTACAAATTCTATTTTTTATTAAGCTTATAAAAATACTAATGTATAGATATTATATAATATATGACTTATTGTATATAAAAAATTAATATTACAAAATGAGTATCATCGATTATAGTTCAAACAAATGTAATTATAAAATTTATTAGATTAAAGAAAACTAATAAATAATATTAAAAAATAAGTATCATCAAAATATAAATAAACATAACATATCATTTTAATAAAAAAAATAAATATGTATAAAATGTATACCCAGAGTTTACTTTGATTTAAATCGGTTTTAAAAAAATCAATTCAAAATGTAATATGCAATTTTTAATAAATCACATTCAAACACTTCCAATAAAATTTAATTTTTTTTTACAATTTTTAATTTTTGTAAAATCATATCAGTTTAGATTTGAACATCCTACGTTATAAATTTAACTCTAAAATATTATCAATATTGTCGATAACAATATTAAAAATAATAGAAATTAACTCTCGAGAATGAGTTTTCTCCTAAGAAGAAGAGGGAGAAGTGAAAATCTTCATCATTAAAATTGTATGTTTCCATGACTTTTGAAATTTTATATGTCCAAGATTTCGTTGGATAATCATTTTATATATGGGAGGCAATCGCTTCCCCTAACCCTCACACCAAGTAGAAACGTGGCAACATATTTGAATCTAATCACAAATGCATTACATAAAACTACAATTACTAACAACATATCAAATAAAATAATCAAACCCTTATCACATTTCAACCACCACGAATAAACACGAACAATTTCAATCGAGCAACCGATAACAATCTATAAAATAATACATGATATTATCTTTAAAGATTTATTCCCATCATACATGTAATATCTCTAATATACAAAATGTCTGTAACAGCCATATATAACAACATACATCAAAGCATATATATTATACGTGAATCCAAGTATTTGGTACTGAAATACCATAAGTTCCTAGTTAACACATTATATACATTAAATGCCCTAAATACAAAGTCTAAAGTCTACGGCATAACATATATAAGATGTCCCAAAATGCACTAAGAACTAGATCAATTCAATGATCTCAAAATAAAACGTCATAGCGGAAGCCATGCCATCTCAAAAGCTACGATCCGTAAGGAAAAGTCACACCACCTTATCCTTACCCTTCGCCGAACATGCAGAACCTGTGATGTAAACAACAACAGTGGGGTGAGATACATCAAATCTCAGTGAGTTCGCTATCTTATAGTCCTCTCGGCTTTACAAGGTTCTAACATCCTAACTCAAGTCAAAAGGGAAGGGAAGTGACTTTGAGTACACACACGCCACACATGGATTCGCACTTGTGAGCCTGTTAACTCACACTAGTGCCAAAGTAAGTCCTGAGCCTGTTAACTCAAGAATCTCGCTAATCAATAACCATACCAAGGCATCCCCTTTTCCCTTCCACTTCTACGTCTAGAAGACGATCCGAGTCATGGATCCTTGTATTTACTTGACATACGAAATGGATTCGGGATCATCGGTCCGTACACTGTGATCCGTCACTTCACACGGCCCGTACACCGTCACAAGTCTCTTTACCCGTAGGCTCCATTCGTACTATACGCGAGAATCAAACCTGCCACGTAATTGTGCATACGTTTTAGAGGAGGTGCTCGAGTCTCATGAAACTACACCGTAAGATACACTGGTTATGATTACTAGACACACGCCTCGGCCTCTTCTGCACGAGCGTTGTCACTATGTCATTTCTACACGTTCCGACAATTGTTTACGGTAATATTCCTCACTCTACCTATTTCATATTTTAACATGCATACATATTCAAACATGTTTAACAATATGAACATAGGCAAATAGTCATTAATCACATAATGGAAACACATAATTCAATATCAGCAAATATACCAATCCACGGTTCCCTCCGATTTATTTAATCGGGCAATAAACATATGTTTCTCACTACCATTAGCTAGAGAATGTTCATAGCTTCACAACGATACCAAGAATACTCAAAATGGATAAACGATACAAAAGTTATGAAAGAAACAAGTTGGATGTTCTGTCATGTTCACATTGCGAAGAAGCCAACGAATGCTCGCTACTTCATTCGCAGTGCGAAGCTCTCAGCGAACGCCTAGCCAACACTTGTTCGCTGCACCATTCGCAGTGCGAACAGCTGGCGAACTAAGTCAGTAGCAAAACCAAGGTAATGTTCGCAATGCGAACCTCTGGCGAATGCTCGCCTTCGCCTTCGCCATGCGAACAGCCAGCAAGTGCACGATTTCCCCTTCGCTGGGGGATTCGCAGTGTGAATCTGGGAATTTCATAAATTCTTCAGCGTAACAGCTGAGTTCCCATGGGTCCAGAACTCCCCTAAAACATATCCAAACATCCCACAATCAAATATAAATGATTCTACACTCATATAGCTTATACTACTCAGTTTATAACACATTTCAACCGTTAAATTTCATCGATTACCAAATTAAGCAATTTCTCATCAAACCTAACTTAAGCTAAAATCATTCTAACTCTAAAACTTAAGTTTCTATCTAGAACCCACCTTGAAGAGATGAAGATGGTGAAGATTGGAAGATGATTTGATGAAGATTTGATGGTGTTCTTGATCTTTCTACTTCTTGGTTTCCACTTCTCTTTTCCTTCCTTTCACTTTTCTTTCTCTCCACTTCTTTCTATCTTTTTCTCCCTTTGGTTCTAAAGAGGAAAATGAAGGAAAAGAAATGATATAGCATAAAGTCATCAATTAGCAACACTAATAATTGTCCAAAAAGTCTCTAAAGTCCAAATACTTAAATATCTCAGAGTCAGATAATATTAATTGGATTTACTCTAAGTTCAACAGTTACCCTAATTATCTTTGCAGATAATTTCTCAGAGCACACTGGGACTTAGTTGATAACAACTAATATTATCCAGAGTAAAAGAATTTACGGGGTATTACATCCTCCCCCCCCTTAAATAGAAATTCGCCCACGAATTTAAAACAATTACCTGAACAGATGAGGATAGACTTCTCGCATCTCGGATTCCAATTCCCAAGTTGCATCACCCGGATGCGTCACATCCCACTGGACCCTAACAAGAGGAATCTCTTTATTCCTTAACACCTTAGTTTCTCTTCCAGTGATACGACTCGGTTGAGGCTCTAATGTCAAATCTGCTTCTATCTCAATTGTATCCGGTAAAATTGGCTGAAGAGGATCTAGGACAAATTTTCGAAGCTGAGACACATGAAAATCGTCGTGCATCTCTGACAAAGCAGGTGGTAAGGCTAATCTGTAGGCTACGTCACCAATTATTTCCAAAATCTGATATGGTCCCACATATCTCGGACTTAACTTCCACGACCGAAACGGTCCTTTCAACCGCAATCTCGGAGTAACCTTCAGAAACAGGTGATCGCCTTCTTCAAATTCTAAAGGTCTTCTTCGGTTATCCGCATAACTCTTCTGACGATCCTGTGCTTGCTTAACTTTTTCACGGATCATCCTGATCTTCTCCGTAGTTTCATGAATAATCTCGGGTCCCAACATCCTATCTTCCCCAACCTCTGCCCAACACAATGGTGTCCTACACTTCCTTCCATATAATGCTTCATAAGGTGCCATACCAATACTTGCATGATAACTGTTATTATAAGAGAACTCAATCAACGGAAAAAGTTCTATCCAATTTCCCCCACTTTCAAGTACACAAGCTCTCAACATGTCTTCTATGGTTTGTATTATTCGTTCCGTCTGACCATCCGTTTGCGGATGATTCGACGTACTCAAACATAACTTCGTTCCCAGTGCTTGTTGAAAAGCTCTCCAAAATCTCGAAGTGAAATTTCGATCTCTATCCGAAACGATAGTAGTAGGAATACCATGCAATCTTACTATCTCCGAAATGAACAACTTTGCGAGATAACTTGCCTTGTAGGTAGTCTTTACGACCAAGAAATGAGCAGACTTCGTTAACCGATCTATAATTACCCAAATCAAATCATAACCGCCTTACGCACGGGGTAATCCTACCGCGAAGTCCATCGAAATACTCTTCTATTTCCACACCGAAATTTCTAAAGGTTGCAACAAGCCACCCGGTCTTTGGTGCTCGATCTTCACTTGTTGGCACACCGCATATTCCGACACATACACCGCAATATCTCTTTTCATCCCGGACCACCAATAGTCTCTCTTTAGATCTTGGTACATCTTTGAAGAGCCCGGATGTATAGTAAAAGCACCCTTATGCGCTTCTTCCAAAATCCTCCTTTTTAACTCCGTATTATCCGGAACACAAATCCTTTGGTCAAATACAATAACTCCGTCGGTAGATCGCACAAAACCCAGTTGCAATAACACTTCTTGTAACTTCTCATCTAACCCTTGCTCTTGTTGGATTTCTTCCCGAAGAGTAGAAGTGATATTCAAATTTCCCATAATCACATAATTAGGAGTCCAATTAAATTGAAGATTTAGATCTCTAAACTTTTCCATTAAGGCATACTCTAACATCATCAAGTCGGCACTATGCAACACTTTCCTGCTTAAAGCATCTGCCACCTTATTCGCTTTACCCGGATGGTATTTTAGCTCTAAATCATAATCTTTCAAATATTCCATCCACCTACTTTGACGCATGTTCAACTCCTTCTGATCAAAGAGGTACTTTAGGCTCTTGTGGTCACTAAACATCTCAAAACGTACACCATACAAATAGTGACGCCACACCTTCAAGGTAAATACAACGGCCGCCAATTCTAAATCATGCATTGGGTAATTCTCTTCATGGACTTTCAACTGCCTAGAAGCATAAGCCACTACATGTCCATCTTGCATTAACATTCCTCCTAATCCCATATTCGATGCATCACAATATACCTCATACGACTTGATAGGATCAGGGATAACCAAAACAAGAGAGGTCGTCAATCTCTCTTTCAAGCTCATAAAACATTGCTCACAAGCCGAATCCCATTCATACGAATAATCCTTTCGAGTAAGCCTCGTCATCGGTAAAGCCAGTTGAGAAAAGCCTTTAATAAACCTTCTATAATAACCTGCTAGTCCCAAGAAGCTTCTAACTTCAGACACATTCTTCGGTCTCTCCCAATTTATCACTGCTTCAACTTTTGATGGATCAACCGTGACACCTCCCTGAGATATGACATGTCCAAGAAAATTAACTCCGACATCCAAAATTCACACTTACTTAGCTTGGCAAAAAGTTGTCTCTCTTGTAAGATAGATAAAACAATCCTTAGGTGTTCTCCGTGCTCTTGAGGGTCACGAGAATAGATAAGAATGTCATCAATGAAAATCACCACAAATTGGTCCAAATAAGGTTGAAATATCCGATTCATATAATCCATGAAAACTGCCGAAGCATTTGTCACACCGAAAGGCATCACCAAAAATTCATAATGACCATAACGGGTTCTAAACGCAGTCTTTGGTACATCTGAACTCTTCACCCGAATCTGATGATAACCCGACCGTAAATCAATCTTCGAGAACACACACGCTCCTTTCAATTGATCTAACAGATCGCCTATCCTTGGCAATGGGTATTTGTTCTTGATGGTGACCTTATTCAACTGACGGTAATCAATACACAACCTCATTCCCCCATCCTTTTTCTTTACCAATAATACTGGAGCTCCCCAGGGTGAAACACTCGGCCGAACAAAATGCTTAGCCAACAACTCTTCCAATTGATCCTTTAATTCTCTTAATTCAAGTGGTGCCATCCGATACGGAGAAATGGATATTGGAGCCGTTCCCGGTATCAGGTCAATAGAGAATTCCACTTCCCATTCCGGGGGAAGATAAGTGATATCCTTGGGGAAAATTTCAGGAAAGTCACAAACTACCGGAATACTCAAAACTTGACGGTTACTACCCTCCTCCTTAGTAAGAATCAGAAGAACGGATTTTTCCTCCTCAAACAAGAAATTAATCATTCCAACCGTACCTTCTAAAATAGTAGTTAACACATCCTTCGGAGTAGCTTCAGTAGATGGAATAATGATTATTTTTTCTTCACACCCGATAAATACCGAATTAGATGAAAGCCAATCCATTCCCAGAACAACATCCACTTTCTTAAGCGGTAAGCAAATCAAATCAATCTGGAAAACTCTTTCATCCACAGATAAAACACAATTCTCACACATTAAATGTGTTTTAACCATCTCATCCATGGCAGTAGTAACCACCATGGGCGGAGACAACGGAACCGCTTGCAACCTAAGTCGCTTTACGCATTGCATCGATACAAAAGAGTGTGTAGCTCCACAATCAAATAAAACAAAGCAAGGATTTCCATTCACAAAACAAGTACCAGCAATCAAAGAGTTGTCACCCTTTGTCTTCCTTGCATCCAAGGTATACACTCGCCCGGTATTCTTTTCTTGTGTCTGATTCCTCTTCTGAGGACAATCCCTCGATAAATGGCCCACCTTATTACACTAATAACACTTTATTCCTTCCCAACTGCACCTACCAAAATGATTCTTTCCACAAATACGGCATACCGAAGGCGCACTAGTCCTGGAACTCTGAACTTGTTTCCCTTTGAAAGATTGTTGTCTCGGTCTAAATTGTTGATTCGATCGCCTACGATCACTTTGATTCACCCTACTTAACTCTCCTTCTGCTTGCACCTTTTTTAAGCTTTGCTCCGCCACATAACACTGTCGTAACAATTCAGCATAGCTAGTAAATTCCCTCTGAGACACACAATGTGAAATTTTGGCCCTTAAACCAAATAGAAATTGATCGATCTTCCACCTCTCATTAGGAGCATACATGGCTTGTCTAGAATAAACAGCCATAACCTCGAACTTTTCTGCATAAGAAGCCACGGTCAAGTTGCCTTGTCTCAACTGTTGAAACTCGAATTCCTTCTGAGACCTTAAGGAACTTGGAAAGTACTTCTCCATAAAAGTTATCTTAAACTGCTCCCATACTTTCGGTACCTCTTGAATTATCATTAAGGCTGAAGCGCTTTCCCACCATCTTATAGCAAGACCCTTTAATAGATGAGAAGCGAAAACAACCTTATTTTCTTCACTACACTGAACTATCAAGAAAACCCGCTCCATACCGGATATCCATTCATGAGCCTTTACTGGATCTAACCCTCCCTGAAACTTCGAAGGATTCATACGAATGAAATCCCTAAAGGTTCCCTCTACAGCTTCAGGAACCACCACTGGAGGATGCACACCACCAGCCATTTGCTGTACCATTTGTTGCACAAACTGATTCTGCTGTTGCTGCATCTGTTGCATAAATTGATACAGAGAGGTATTCCCTTCATCCCCTGGCTGATTCATCCCTGCTGGAGTAGTTCTCGGTCTACCACGGTTGTTTCTGCGCCGGTCAGCCATGTTCCTAAATGTCATACAGATAGGATTAAGTTGATCAGGCTCAATACCATAAATATAACACGTAAGACCAATGGCGACACAACACATATGAAACGGAAAGAAAAAAAACTTATACTATTTCATGGCTAGGTCGAGGATACGACCTGCTCTGATACCAATTGTAACACCCATATATAACAACATACATCAAAGCATATATATTATACGTGAATCCAAGTATTTGTTACTAAAATACCATAAGTTCCTAGTTAACACATTATATACATTAAATGCCCTAAATACAACGTCTAAAGTCTACGGCATAACATATATAAGATGTCCCAAAATGCACTAAGAACTAGATCAATACAATGATCTCAAAATAAAACGTCATAGCGGAAGCCATGCCATCTCAAAAGCTACGATCCGTAAGGAAAAGTCACACCACCTTATCCTTACCCTTCGCCGAACCTGTGATGCAAACAACAACAGTGGGGTGAGATACATCAAATCTCAGTGAGTTCGCTATCTTATAGTCCTCTCGGCTTTACAAGATTCTAACATCCTAACTCAAGTCAAAAGGGAAGGGAAGTGACTTTGAGTACACACACGTCACACATGGATTCGCACTTGTGAGCCTGTTAACTCACACTAGTGCCAAAGTAAGTCCTGAGCCTGTTAACTCAAGAATCTCGCTAATCAATAACCGTACCAAGGCATCCCCTTTTCCCGTCTGCTTCTACGTCTAGAAGACGTTCCGAGTCATGGATCCTTGTATTTACTTGATATACGAAATGGATTCGGGATCATCGACCCGTACACCGTGATCCATCACTTCACACGGCCCGTAACCGTCACAAGTCTCTTTACTCGTAGGCTCCATTCGTACTATATGCGGGAATCAAACTTGCTAAGTAATTGTGCATACGTTTCAGAGGAGGTGCTCAAGTCTCATGAAACTACACAGTAAGATACACTGGTTATGATTACTAGACACACGCCTCAGCCTCTTCTGCACGAGCGTTGTCACTATGTCATTTCCACACTTTCCGACAATTGTTTACGGTAATATTCCTCACTCTACCTATTTCATATTTTAACATGCATACATATTCAAACATGTTTAACAATATGAACATAGGCAAATAGTCATTAATCACATAATGGAAACACATAATTCAATATCACCAAATATACCAATCCACGGTTCCCTCTGATTTATTTAATCGGGCAATAAACATATGTTTCTCACTACCATTAGCTAGAGAATGTTCATAGCTTCACAACGATACCAAAAATACTCACAACGGATAAACGATACAAAAGTTATGAAAGAAACAAGTTGGATGTTCTGTCATGTTCGCATTGCGAAGAAGCCAACGAATGCTCGCTACTTCATTCGCAGTGCGAAGCTCTCAGCGAATGCTTAGCCAACACTTGTTCGCTGCACCATTCGCAGTGCAAACAGCTGGTGAACCAAGTCAGTAGCAAAACCAATGTTCGCAGTGCGAACCTCTGGAGAATGCTCGCCTTCGCCTTCGCCGTGCGAACAGCCAGCGAGTGCACGATTTCCCCTTCGCTGGGGGATTCGCAGTGCGAATCTGGGAATTTCAGAAGTTCTTCTGCGTAACAGCTGAGTTCCCATGGGTCCAAAACTCCCCCAAAACATATCCAAACATCCCATAATTAAATATAAATGATTCTACACTCATATAGCTTATACTACTCAGTTTATAACACATTTCAACCATTAAATTTCATCGATTACCAAATTAAGCAATTTCTCATCAAACCTAACTTAAGCTAAAATCATTCTAACTCTAAAACTTAAGTTTCTATCTAGAACCCACCTTGAAGAGATGAAGATGGTGAAGATTGGAAGATGATTTGATGAAGATTTGATGGTGTTCTTTATCTTTCTACTTCTTGGTTTCCACTTTTCTTTTCCTTCCTTTCACTTTTCTTTCTCTCCACTTCTTTCTATCTTTTTCTCCCTTTGGTTCTAAAGAGGAAAATGAAGGAAAAGAAATGATATAGCATAAAGTCATCAATTAACAACACTACTAATTGTCCAAAAAGTCTCTAAAGTCCAAATACTTAAATATCTCAGAGTCAGATAATATTAATTGGATTTACGCTAAGTTCAACAGTTACCCTAATTATCTTTGCAGATAATTTCTCATAGCACACTGGGACTTAGTTGATCACAACTAATATTATCCAGAGTAAAAGAATTTACGGGGTATTACAATGTCCTTCTCAACATTATACGGAACTAACATACCAATTAGAAAAAAATATTCTCTCTCAAACATCACAATAAATGCTCTTCTCAGTATACCTGATAAACTCATCTCGAAGTAGGCTCCCCAGCCAGTGTGGGGGAGTCTCGGAGTCGGAGGAGGCGTCGGCGGTGGCAGAATAGATAATGGTGAGCTCAATGTCATCCTCATCACTTGAGGTAGGAGCTCTGGAACTGCAGAGGGAAAAATAAAGTCGAAATACAACCACTACAACTGTGAAAAACACAGTTATAGCCATCGGAACCAACCAATCGGCCGTGAAACTATTTTTGTCTGGTTTTGGAAAATAATTGATGTGAAATTTGGGTGTAACACTGGGAGTTTTGGAGAATTCCATATGAGAGCTGTAAAATTCACTTTGAAAATGAGCAAGGAAAAAAATTAATTTGTGACATAACGGGGAAGAAAAAACTTTGTAAGTATTCATATTTAGTGATATAACAAGGATGAAAAGAAGAATTTTGCATTATCCAACCATAGTAAATTTCTCAATGATATTTTTTGCAAAATACCATTAATGCATATATAAATTTAACTTGATCATATATCATAATCATATGCTACTTTGAAAATTGTTCCACATAACTTAGTTAGATGAGTTAAATTAACATACAAAATGTTCTCTATTCTCTTCTCTTCTCAAGAATTGCCTCAATCTCAATCATTCTGAATACACCGCTTGAATTATCCTCTCATAACAATAATTCCTAATTTCAACCATTGAACTTCATTAAAATGTTGTCAAAAAATTTCTGAACATAAAAGAATAAAAAATACATAATTTCAATATATATATATTTATAAATGTGTGTGTGCGTGCACGCATGCACATGGTGTCTCTCTTAGTTTTAATATTTGCCTATGCTAAATATGTAATCTTGTATTTTTTTATATTAAGCATTGACAAATATAAAAGAATAGAAAATACTTACTTTCTTAAACTATCCCCCAATGGCTCCATCGAAAATGGAAAGGAAATGGATTCACTTCCATTACCTTCCTCTTCACTTTCATCGCGAATTGCTGACATTTGGACCTCCTGACTTTGAGTTCAAAGTCGTAACAATACATATCGGCCGATAAATATGAAAAAGACGACGACAATAAAAAAAGAACCAAAAACACTCATTATTTATGAGTGTTAATATCCGAATTTTCTGAGAAATAATTGTAATAGGTTTTTGGTGGGACAATCTGGAGAGAAAATACTTTAAACTCTCTCTTGGAAAATATTAAAGATGAAGCAGAGCTGGAAAATGAAAATGAAAAATAATAAAATATCTATTAATACTTTCAATTTTGTAAAAAATTTACTGGTCACTTTAAATTTCAATGGAAAACTTCACGTTTATCACCTCTAAGTAAGTAAAATAATTCTACATTAAATTTTTTCTATTGAACGCAATCCCTATCAACATCAATATATTAGTTTGATTTTCAAAAAATTGAATCATCCATTCTAAATAATATCACAATTCCCAAGTCTTCAAATATTTTATTTGGTTAAAAAGTATCATAAAAATATTGACATTATATAAAAATATTTATCTTTTTAAAAATCAGTGTTACCATAAAAAAAATCCAACAATTTAACACCACACTACCAACCAAATATTCACTATTAAGGATGTTCATGGTGCAGTTTGGATAAGTTTTGAGGTAAAAACTCATATGATCCAAAGAAAAAATTAACTCGTAGTTCGATTTGATTTTGACTTATTGATCTAAAAATCCACTCTTATCCAATCCAATTTCCCGTGGTTTAATTTGGATCAGTTTTTGAATATTTGAGTTACAAATTCTATTTTTTATTAATCTTATTAAAATACTAATATATAATAGATATGATGTAATATATGATTATAGTATATAAAAAATTAATTTTACAAAATGAGAATCATCTATTATAGTTAAAACAAATGTTAGATTAAAGAAAACTAATAAATAATATTAAAAAAATAAGTATCATCCAAAAATAAATTAACATAACATATCATTTTAATAAAAAATAAATATGTATAAAAATATATACCTAGAGTTTGCTTTGATTTAAATCGGTTTAAAAAAAATCAATTCAAAATTTAATATGCAATTTTCAATAAATCACATTCAAACATATCCAATAAAATTTAATTTTTCTTACAATTTTTAATTTTTTAAAAATCATATGAGTTTATATTTGAACATCCTACGTTATAAATTTAACTCTAAAAAATTATCAATACTACCGATATTAATATTAAAAATAATAGAAATTAACTCTCGAGAATGAGTTTACTCCTATGAAGAAGAGGGTGAAGTGAAAATCTTCATCTTTAAAATTGTATGTTTCCTTGACTTTTGAAATTTTATATGACCAAGATTTCGTTGGATAATCGTTTTATATATGGGAGATAATCCCTTCCCCTAACCCTCGCACCATCGCACCACGTAAAACCGTCACAACATATTTGCATCTAATTACAAATGCATTACATAAAACTACAATTACTAACAACATATCAAATAAAATAATCAAACCCTTATCACATTTCAACCATCATAAATAAACACGAACAATTTCAATCGAGCAACCGATAACAATTTATAAAATAATACATGATATTATATTTAAAGATTTATTCCCATCATACTAGTAATATCTCTAATATACAAAATGTCCTTCTCAGCATTATACAGAACTAACATAACTATTAGAAAGTATATTCTCTCTCAAACATCACAAGGAATGCTCTTCTCCGTATAATTGATTAACTCATCTTGGAGTGGGCTCCCCCAGCTAGTGTGGGGGTGTCTCAAAGTCAGAAGAGGCATCGGCGGTGGCAGAATGGATAATGGAGAGCTCAATGTCATCCTCATCACTTGAGATAGAAGCTCTGGAACTACGATGGGAGAAATAGAATCGAAATACAACCACTACAACTGTGAAAAACACAGTTATAGCCATCGGAACCAACCAATTGGCTGCGAAACTATTTTTTTCTTGTTGTGGAAAATAATTAATGTGAAATTTTTGTGTAACATTGGGAGTTTTGGAGAATGCCATATGAGAGCTGTAGAATTCACTTTGAAAATGAGAAAGGAAAAAAAATAATTTGTGACATAACGGGGAAGAAAAAACTTTGTAATATTCATATTTAGTGATATAACATGGATGAAAAGAAGAATTTTGTATTCTCCAACCATAGTAAATTTCTCAATAATATTTTTGCAAAATACCATTAATGCATATATAAATTTAACTTGATCATATATCTTAATCATTTGCTACTTTGAAAATTGTATTAAATAACTTAGTTAGATGAGTTAAATAAACATACAAAATATTCTCTATTCTCTTCTCTTCCATGATACATGTGTTGTTTATCTCAAGAATTGCCTCAATCTCCCTAAACCTAAACTCAATCAAAGTGGATTTTTCTATCAAATTTAGGACGGATTTATAAGAATACCCACAAATACAAGTTTTGTTGCCATGTCTAACTATAAGTGGAACTAAAATGCACTCAATGATGGTCGTCGGTGATTCAAATTGGGTGGAGGTGCGTAGGACAAAACTAAACCAACAAAAGGTACTTAGAAGATCAATATGGACGACAAGAAGTGACAAGACGGTGGCTGAGGAGGGGGAGATAATCTCTTCTTTTTTCTTTACTGAATTTCCAGAGGGTTATGATGCCAAAGAAATGTTTGAGATCTTCAAGAAATATGGACTGGTGGTGGAAGTAGTAATTCCTCCTAAACATGACAAATGGGGAAGACGGTATGGATTTGTAAGGTTTAAGAAGGTTGAAAATGAGAGAGTTTTAGCTATTAAACTGGATAATATTTGGATCAAGGGCAAAAAGATTTATGCCAATGTTTCTAGATTTTAGAGGAAGATAGTTGAGGTCAAACATGGAGTTGGAAGCTCGTACAAGAGAAAAAATGAGCAGTTAGAATTAAATAGAAGGTCGGGGATAAATCAACAACCACCCGGACAAGGGGTCTCTTGTGGAGAGGTACTTGGAGGTTCGAGAGATGTTGGAATGGCGAAGAAGGGTGGTCAAGACAGAAATGAGAAGCAGTTGTTTTAGGGGAGAGGCCCAAGACAGAAACATCATAACAAAGTCTTGATGAGTGATAAACCAAGTTTCACACACCTGCAATACAATGTCCAGAAAGAAGATTTGCTCTGATTTAAAAGAGCATTTGTAGGTGTGGTAGAGATATTAGGCTCAACATACAAACTACAAGATACTTTTTTAGAAGAAGGAATTTTTAACTTCAAGGCAACACCTATGGGAGCGAACATATGTTTATTGGAGGAAGACACAGTGGGGGAGATTCAAAAACTCATTAAGGAAGAGAGAACTTGGGTATCCCGGTGGTTCTCTGACATTCATCCATGGTCGTCGGCAGACGTGGATAATGAGAGACTCACTTGGATACGTTGTTATGGGCTCCCTTGTCATGAGTCGAGCGCTAAATTCTTCAAATTCATCGCGGGAAGAATGGTTGTTTTTGTATAATCTGATAATGAAATGGAAAATCTAGACATATTGGATGTAGCAAAATTTCTAATTAGAACAAAATATTCGATGAATCTTAATGAAGTGTTTAATATGGAGGTGAAACAATATATCGGATCAAATTAGTTGAAGACTCCCATGGTCCTCTAAGAATTGATAGGGTAGGTAATCTAAATGAGGCATCATCATTGGAAGAGTTAAGTTCAGACAGTGAAGGAAATAATTGGTTTGAGACATTAGAGGAGTCGGAGGAAGAAGGTGAGTTTGTGCCGGACAAGAAAGGGTCGTCGGAGTTGGAGGGGAAAGGTATCACGAAGTCCAAGATATCAGGGGGTGTGCAGGCTAGTGACATTATGGCTTTATAAGCTACCTACAAAGATAACGTACGAGACACTGGTGATATGATGTTGTCAACCGGTGAAAAGCAGAAACGAGGATTGAAAAATACAACCTGCCCACGTAATGTAGAACTAGGTTTGAGGCCTTGTCATAGCCTACCTAATCTCGTCAAAGGTCTTGTGGGGCCCAATGCTGCAGAAATTCAAACAAAAGAATTGGTCCTATGTGACAAAGAGGTGGGATTTAATGGGTTAGGCCTTGGACCTAGTGTGGACTCTATCATTTGTTCAGACCTTAGGGCCTTGGGGCCTGAGACAGGGTTGAGATCCAGGAAGAAGAAGCAGCTTTCTGATGTTTATGCAAACTTGAAAATCCCTTTTTCTCCTTCCTACTATTCTGCACTCATTTGTTGAAGATTCATTGTCACACTACTCTTGAGGATCTGTGCTCTGTTGCGATTCAATTGGAGATTCTGATATTAATTGTAGCAAATCACGTATTCTAAAGAAAATGGAGGATGTTACAGGCAAGGTTTGGGAGGCAATTAAAAAGCTGGGCATAAAGGGCAATGAAGATGATGAAGTCTTTGAAGGAATTATCAGACAAATGGAAGATGAAGGAATTATCAGACAAATGGAAGATAAGGATAAGGGAAGAGTCAAGATGGGGGCAGAAAAATTGTGTCGATGATTTGTGTTACTTTCAATATAAGAGGATGTGGAAACAACACAAAATGTAGGAGAATTAAAGTGATTTTCAATAAGGGAAAGGCAGACATATGCCTTCTACAAGAAACTAAATGTCAGAAAATGGATTATGATTTGGTTCAAAAGTTGTGGAAAGATGATAATATTGATTGGTCAGCTTCAAACTCAGTTGGTTCAGTAGGTGGAATTTTGACAATATGGAGGAATGATGTAATTGGTCCTACAGTCTCTTTTAGGGGTCAAGGTTATTTGGGTGTCATAGCTGGATAGAAAGGAAAAACTCTGTACATCATCAACATTTATGCCTCGTGTGATTTGATAGAGAAAAGGCGCATGTAGGAAGATATTCTGGAAAGAAAGGCTAGATGGAATCCGGGAGAGTGGACCATTGGAGGGGACTTCAACGCAATAAAAGTTTGGATGAAAGCAATAGTAAACACTCTCATTGCAAGTCAGAAATAGAGGATTTTGGAGATTTCATAGATCTCATGAACCTGATAGATGTCCCAACATCTGGTAATATATTCACTTGGTTTAGTGCCAATGGTAGAAGTTACAGTTGCCTAGACAGATTTCTAATTTCTCCAGGATTGCTCGTGAATTGGAACTCTGCTTCATAAGTAGTAGGAAATCGAGACATTTCGGATCATAGGCCGGTTTGGGTTAGGTTCAGGAATGTTAATTGGGGCCCCTAACCCTTTAAATTGTTTCATAGTTGGTTTGAACATAAAGACTTCATTTCGTTTGTCAAGTCGGAATGGTTGTCCTTTGTGGTCAAAGGCAATGCGACATTTGTGTTCGCCAAAAAATTGAAATTACTTAAGGAAAGGCTTAGATGGTGGAACGAGTATATTTTTGGTTGGATGGATTTATCAGTAGAAAATGAAGTTGATATCATAAATGAAGTGGAGGATTCTATAGCTGTTGGTGCAGGGAGTTTTTCAGAAGATGAATTGAAGAGAAGGCATGTGGCTCAGACTGAGTTGTGGAAGAAACTGAGAATTAGAAACAACATTGTGAATCAGAAATCAAGAGCAAAACGGATCCAGGATGGTGATCAAAATTCTAAATACTTCCATGCGATGCTTAATCACAGACACAGGAAGAATGTTATTTCCTCTATTCTTGTCAACACTGTTTATGAAGATGATGTTAATAAGGTTAAGATGGCTGCTATGGAGCACTTCAAAACTAGGTTCCAGGCTAATCCTTGTACTTGACCAAAATTAAATCTCACAGGTATTGCATCATTGTCTTTGGAAGATAGCAAATGGTTAGAAGAAACTTTTAGTGAGGACGAAATCAGAGAGTTCGTCTTTGAAATGGGAGGATCATGCTAAATGTAATAAGAAGCCTTGTCTTATGAATTATGCTAAATGTAATAAGAAGCCTTGTGTTATCTTGAAATTTGACTTCGAGAAAGCGTATGATTGTGTTGATTGGATGTTTTTGAGGAAGATCATGGTGGCAATGGGATTTGGAGATAGATGGTTGAAGTGGATAGAAGGTACGATTATGAATAGTTTTATGTCTGTCTTGATCAATGGTAACCCTACGCGTGATTTCAAAGCTTCGAGGGGCCTTAGACAAGGAGACCCTCTCTCGCCCATTCCTTTTTACTATGGTTGGTGAGGTACTATCTCTTCTTGTCAATTGAGCTATCAGTTCTGGTTTGCTGAAAGACTTTAGAATCAACAATGTTGTCTTCTATAATATTCTATAATACGCCGATGACACAGTGATTTTGTGTGATGATGCATATTCAAACTCATGGGCTTTGAAGGCCATTCTAGAGGGTTTTTAACTAGTATCCGGTTTAAAGATAAATTTTGGTAAGAGCTCATTATATGGCATTGGGGTGGAAAACTCATTTTTAAGGGCTGTTGAACAATTCCTCACGTGCAAGATTGATTCAGCCCCTCTTAAATTTCTGGGGATTTTTGTTGGTAGAAATCATAGGAGAGCATCATTTTGGAATCCGGTTTTGGACTGTTTGAAAATGAGATTATCAAGATGGAAAGCTAGGCTCCTTTCTATAGGAGGAAGGATTACTCTTATCAACTCGGTTTTAACAAATCTTCCCATCCATTTCATATCCCTTTTCAAGTTTCCTTCTAAGGTAAGGATAGCTATGACTACGATACAATGACAATTTCTGTGGTATGGTTGTAAACAATCACGCGGTATCACGTGGGTAAGCTGGAAGGATATCTGTAAGGGGATGAGGAGGGAGGCTTAGGAGTAAAAGATATAGGTGTATTCAACAAGGCACTTTTGGCTAAGTGGCTATGGATATTTGTCACAAACAAAAACACGATGTGGATTGGTATTCTAGAGGCTAGATATGGAGATTTATGAAGAACTATTTTGTCCAAAGATGGACATAACAGTAGAAGAGCTTCTTCCTTATGGTGGAAGGACTTAATGCAAATTAGGGCTGGTGTGGGACAAGTGAATTTTGTTGATTTATTGGCTTACAAAATTGGAAATGGTTCTAATATTTTGTTTTGGTTGTCAAATTGGATTGGAGGTGTTCCGCTGCAAACAATATTTCTTAGTTTGTACAACAAGTCAAATATGAAATTGGGACTAGTTAGTGACTTTGGGGTCTGGACTGCAGGTGCTTGGCAATGGAACTTTGAAAATATTGATTCTGATAATTCAGTGGAGTTGCAGCAAGAACGGATAGAGTCGAATGAACTTATGTCAGAGATCACACTTACGTATAGAGCGAAAGATGTTGTTGTATGGTCATATGATCCTTCGAACCAATACACTGCCAAATCGTTTTACATCAAGCTGATTTCTTTCCAAGAACAGAGTTCATTAGAGTGGGATGTTAAGGCTGCATTGAAGCTAGTGTGGAAAGGTTATGAACCTCTAAAGACAAAAGTCTTTACGTGGCGTTTAATATTGGATAGGCTGCCGACGCGAAGTAATCTAACAAGGCGTGGAATTATTACAAATCCACATGAACGAGTATGTATGCTTTGCTTTAATATAGAGGAAGATGCTGAACAGTTGTTTTATAATTGTTGCAAAACAAATCTTATTTGGAAAAACATGTGTGATTGGCTAGAGGTGAACCAAAATCTTGATGGAGGGACCTGTTACCATCTTCGTGCGTGGTGTTGTAAATTAAAAGGAAAAGTTGACTTGTCAAATGCGGTTGGATTATGGATTATTGTTTGTTGGTGCATTTGGATGGCGCAAAATCAAATACTTTATAATGATGAAATAGCCAATCCAAACCTTATTATACAGCAGATTATTCTAATGTCATGGTGGTGGTTACGCAAGGATTGTAATCATATGTATAGTTGTAATTACTAAGAATGGTGCAAATCCCCTTGGACATTCTTATAATATAGATTTTGATGGGTTTAGTATATTTTTTGGCTAACTTATTATGTTGATTGTAAATGGGTTGGGATACCCCTAATTTCCCTTTAGAAATGAAATGTTTTCTTATAAAAAAAATCATTCTGAAAACACCGCTTGTATTATCCTCTTGTAACAATAATCCCTAATTTCAACAATTGAACTTCATTAAAATGCTGTAAAAAAATTTCCAAACATAAAAGAATATAAAATACTTAATTTCAATATATATATATATATATATATATATGTGTGTGTGTGTGTGTGTGTGTGTGTGAGCGAGCATGCGGATGATGTCGCTCTTATTTTCAATATTTTTCTCTGCTAAATATGTAATCTTGTATTTTTTTTATATTAATCATTGAAAAATATAGAAGAATAGAAAATACTTAATTTCTTAAACTATTCCCAATGGCTCCATCGAAAATGGAAAGGAAATGGATTCACTTCCATCACCCTCCTCTTCACTTCCATCGTGAATTACTGACATTTGGACCTCCTGACTTTGGGTTGAAAGTCGTAACAATGCATATCGGCCGTTCAATATGAAAAAGACGATGACAATAAAAAATAACCAAAAACACTCACTCTCAATGAGTGTTAATGTCTGAATTGTCTGGGAAATAATTGTAATGGGTTTTTGGTGGGACAATCGGGAGAAAAATACCATAAACTCTCTCTTGGAGAATATTGAAGATGAAGCAGAACTGGAAAATGAAAATGAAAAATCATAAAATATCTTTTAATACTTTCAATTTCGATAAAAAATTTACTGGTCAATTTCAATTTCAATGGAAAACTTCACGTTTATCACCTCTAAATGAGTAAAATAATTCTACATTAAATTCATTCTATTGAACGCAATCCCAATCAACATCAATATATTAGTTTGATTTTCAAAACATTGAATCATCCATTCTAAATAATATCACAATTCCCAATTATTTAAATATTTTATTTGATTAAAAATTATCATAAAAATATTGACATTAAATAAAAATATTTATCTTTTTTAAAATCAATGTTACCATAAAAAAATCCAACAATTTAACACCACACTACCAACCGAATATTTACTATTAAGGATGTTCATGGTGCATTTTAGATATGTTTTGAGATAAAAACTCATCTGATCCAAAGATAAATTTACTCACAGTCCGATTTGATTTTGAATTATTGATCAAAAACTCCACTCTTATCCAATCCAATTTCACGTGGTTTAATTTGGATCTGTTTTTGAATATTTACGTTACAAATTCTATTTTTTATTAAGCTTATAAAAATACTAATAAATAATAGATATGATATAATATATGACTTATAGTATATAAATAATTAATATTACAAAATGAGAAACATCGATTATAGTTAAAACAAATGTAACTATAAAAATTATATATATATCTTGTAGTTTCAATTGCGCTTGGATATTGATATTGTAATCGTAAAGGGAATAGAGTTCGCTTAGAGATTGAGAATTATTTGGATCAATGATAAATTAGGAGACCGTTACAGTAGATCAACTTATTTCATAATCACTTTTTTATAATCACTTATTTCCCCTTATTTTCTTAATCGAAACTTAAACCCCCCCCCCCCCCCCCCAATTGTTCCGATTGTTGGTTAATAACATTACAAGAATCCTTGTGAGAATGATACTCGAGTTGTCGTTACTGTTTACTCTATTTTCAAAAATACTCGTTTATGATCTGTGCGCGACAGCGGATGAACTTGGCGTCGTTGCTAGGGATTCTTGTTGATGTTAGCCAATTTTAGAATTTTAGTTTAGAGTTTTGTTAGTTTTTTTTGTTTTTTGTGTTTCTTTTTTGTTTTGCTTGTTGATTTTCAGGGTTGTAGTACAGTGGTAAGCATTCCAGCCTATCAGGTAAGTTAGGAAGCTACTATTTCGATTTATTTGATTTATTTTCTATTTTTATATTTTCATAAAATTCTGATTTGATTTGATTTGATTTTTATTCATATTTTTATAATTTTTAAATTTTATTTTAATCGCTTTTCCATTTTCTCATTCTTTTTCTCAATAGGGACATTGTTGGTATTTTCCTAATTGTTGCTGCATTGTTGAATTAGTTATGTGTTTTCTCATTCTTTGTTGATTTTTTTTCCTATGAAGTTTAACATGGCTGAACAAAGAACATTAAGAGAGCTTGTTGCTCCTGATGTTCATTACAATGGTTTATGTATTGAATATACTGATATTGTTGTTCCTTTCAAATTGAAATCTGGTTTAATACACTTGTTGCCAAGGTTTAATGGTCTTGCAGGTGAGGATCTGAATAAGCATCTGAAGGAATTCCAGATTGTGTGCTCTACACCTTCCAGACCTTCACTAGAGGATCTTTTCAATCAAATGGCTATAAATGATTTCTAGTTTCAACAACAAACCGATTCTAGTATTCAGGCTTTGCAGACACAGATTGGACAGCTTGCCAGTTTAATGCATGACATGCAACAAGCTCAAGAATCAAACCAACTACCTGCCCAAACAGTAGTGAATCCAAAAGAGTTGCTTTCTGATTTAGTTGATGATACTTATGCTGAATTGTTATCTGATTTTCTCTCATTAGCAGATTTTGATGATACTTACTCTTGTGATTCATGTACCGACACTAACATTTGCTCTGTTTGTGCTGAGATTAATGTTGCCTTGCAAGGTGATGCTTTTCATGATGTCGTTTATGCAACTAAAGCTCTTGATATCTCGGCTACCCGAACTATGCCTTCCATTGAACAACCTCCTTCCTTAGAGCTTAAACCACTTCCAAATAATCTAAAATATGCCTATTTAGAGAGGAATGAAAAGCTACCTGTTATAATTTCTTCTAACCTTGATTTTGATCAAGAAAATAAGCTTTTGCAGGTTTTGAAGAAGCATAAGAAGGAAATTGGATGGACCTTGATTGAAGATGGAAGAAAAGCAGTGAGGCAACCCCATAATCATTTGATCTCCGATGTTGTGAAAAAAGAGATCACGTTCACGTGTTCATCTGGCATTTTTACTTATCAAAGATTCTACTTTGATCCTGGTATAAAAGGCGAATGCACTAATAAATATTTCAAGGTCAATGGATGCTACCCAAAGTTACTCTATGAAATCCCCACTTTGGCAGAGGAGACTGTAGAAGATCTATCTTTGGGAAATGATGCTTATGTGATCACCTATCCACCTTGAATACTCGGGTGTGTTCTTTCTTTTCTCTCATTCTTTTTTAATAGTTATGTCTTTTCATTGAGGACAATGCATGTTTTAAGTGTGCGGGAGGGAAGGGAACCATTTCTTTATTTTGTTTTCTTTTAAATTTTCTCTGTTTTGGTTTTGTTCTTAAATAAAAAAAATGAAAAAAAATTGCATGTTTTTTCTTTGGTTTTCGAGTTACAAGTATGAGTTTTGTTCTTAGTTCTATGGAATAGAACTTTGTGATGTGATTTGAAAAATTTGTTGTGCATTCTTAATATGATAAGACTAAACTCTGAAGTGTACATCATTAGTAGTAGATCATTAACCCTGGTGAGTTTTGAGCCTTATATGGATAATATGCAAAAGTCCATATTTTTCTTTCTTGTGTGATTCACTCATATCTGTTAGTCTCTAGAACTCAACTGTAACACCCTGTATAATATATACCTAGAATAATATCATACAAGTGTTTGATTTGGTACTGACACCATCATAAGTGCCTAATGGCGTAATTCACATACTTGACCATTCTAAAAATACAAACACGGTCTATGGTACAAGATATGGAAACTAGCCAAAACAATAAAAACTAAGTTCAATATACAATATGCTCAATTGTATACAACAAATTACACAGCAGAAAACTAAAGCTAAGCTTTTCTTGAAACATCCAAGAATAGCTCCACTTGTAAATCAAACCTGCAAACAACGCCTGAAAAATAACAACAATAATGGGGTGAGATATTAAATCTCAGTGAGCTCCCTATCTTATGGATTCTCTCGGCTTTACAGGGTTCTAGCCAATCCTAACTCAAGTCAAATGGGAAGGGAAATGACCTTGAGTTCACAATCTCACACTATATGGAAACAGGTTCATGATTCCGTTAACTCAAAATATCACTAATCGATAACCTCATCAAGGCATCCCTTTTTCCCGTCCTCTTCTACGTCTAGAAGTCGACACGAGTCATGGATCCTCGTAGATTACTTGGCATACGAAATGGATTCGGAGCTAAGGGACACATTATCACCTTAATTCGTCACTTCACACGGCCCATACACCGCCACAAGTCTCTTTACCTTATAGGTTCCATTCGTACTATAATCGGGAATCAAACCTACCAAGTAATCGTGTGCATATTCCAGAGGAGCTCGTTACTCATGGAACGACAAGTATTAGGGAAACGGTTACGATTACGTGAATTCACATACAACAGTGATTGCATCCGACAATTACTAGGCCACATTCGCCTTAAGGCCCATTCGCCTTTTCCTCATAAAACACAAAGGTTAACACACATGTTCCATACTATTGTCTCACTCTCCTTTAGACCATTACTCGTCAAGGATGCACCTTTATACATCGAATGCACGAGCATCGTCATCTAGGTTCTCTACTCTAGACTATTACTCATCAGGGATGCACATCTATACATCGATTGCACGAGCATCGCCATCTAGAGTTTCTATCACAATCCTTGTCATAACCTAGAATCATACCATTTGGTTTTGGGGTAAGGTTTCCTCACTCTTCCTAATTCATTTTAAGCATGCATATTCTTTCAATCATACTTAACAATAATTAGTTAGACATGGCATAACACAATAGTATAATAAAATACATGTAATAATTTAACTCATAATTTATCACATTTCTTGAGCTTCCTCCATTTTATTTTATCGGGTAACAAAATCAATATTTTTCACTTTTACTGCATAGGATGTTTCCATAGCTTTCCAACGACTATTACTACGCTTCGATCGGAGTTACGATCTAAAAGATATGAATTTTCTAAACATTTTTTCAACTTAACAGTAGTGGTAACCGGTTACCTCAAACATGTAACCGGTTACATCACGCATCACTGTTCACACATAATCAAAATCATAGTTAGAGACACCTTCAGGTAACTGGTTACCTCAAACATGTAACTGAAGGTGCGAGAAAGACACAAGAAAGGGGGGTTTGAATTGTGAATTTACTCTTTTGTTAATTTTTTGCATCTTGTTAAAGAGACGCTCAATAACCTTCAATGTTCGTTGAGAGATTCTGATCTCCTAACTATGGAGCATGAGAACCATATAGGTTCTGATCATAAGATATAATACTCAGAACTTGCAGTGCGGAAGCTTATCAGAGATAGGCTGTAAGGTTCTGACTTTGCTTAATATGAGGTTCTGATATTCAATACAGAAACATAAATAGAGACACTAAGCAAGAGAGTAAACGACACACGATATATCCTAGTTCACCACGCGGGCTAATCCAGTCCACCTTCCTCAGGTGATTTCTCCTTGAGCACAATGACTTAATCCACTATAACCAAATCATGATTACACTTTCACGGGCAACGCCGGTGACAAACCATTTGCACAGCCGCACTGTGACTAACAACCCAATGAACTGTTCAGGGATCCAACAGGATATAACGTTCATTGACCGAGCAGACCCACTGCTGGGATTTCACAGCTAGCCGTTCAGGGATTCATCACAATGAATATAACGCTACTGACCATATTTCAGGATTTTCCACAATGACCCTCAGCCATTGTCATCTCAAGTATCTGATCACCACATGATCTACTCAAGGGCCTCAACTCACAGCTGAACCATTCAGGGATCCATCAGGATATAACATTCACTAGAGGAGTCTCAATTCCTTTAGTTGAATTGGCAAACTGGAGATTACAAATTGTGCTTCTTAATAAGCAAGTTTGTCCTAAGTTTAAGTACAAAGAACACATACATGTGTTCAAGCAAGATTTGAGCAACAACTCCTTGCTTTCCTAAGAAACTACAAAGATGTATTTGGATATTACAATTGTTGACATCTTGTAGATCTTCTTCTTCTTCGTCTTCTTGGTTGAGCAAGCTTTGAGCAGCAATTCCTTACTTCAGATCTTCAATGTAGTCCTGACGAGAAGGTAGGTTGATGACTTGACAGATCTTCAATGTTGTCTTCTTCATCAACAGCTTCTGTTCTTAACTGTTGATGTTGTGTTGATTTGTCTTCTTGAGTTTCAACAATAATTGTCATTAGTGAAATAATGATAGCTTTTGAGATTCTAAAGATAGCGAAGCTTTCGAAGAAGTACACTCTGAAAGAACCAAGTGCAGAAAGAACTTGAAGAGATGTTGTGATATAATGAGTTGTACTGACACATCTCCTTTTTGCAGAGGGAGAAGTGACCGGACATCTTTTCTTAGGCAGTGTGTACATTTAACTCACAACGGTAATATCTAGACTTCAAAACTTCAGTGGCTTCTGATGTTAATCTGATGAAGCATGAGTAGAGTCTTCTTAGCAGAATATCTAATGCTTCAAGTCTTCAGTCGATTGAAGAAGCCCATTAGGAATCAGTCTTCAGGACTTCAGCACTTGGTCTTTAAGAACGTTATTCTTTTCTGCTTCAAGTCTTCCGAATCTTCAGAGCCTGTCTTCAGAGTCTTCAGAACTTGATATTTGAAACCTTGATCTTCAGAACCCATAAGTCTTCAGATTCTTTCTGCACTTGGTTCTTTCAGGGTGTACTTCTTCGAAAGCTTCGCTATCTTTAGAATCTCAATCACTTTCAGAGAGCATCCATAAGAGCATTGCAACAACAATCTTGGCATCCTTGGATCTGGCTGATCATGACTAGATAAAGAAGCGTTCTTGCTTCTCGTGACTTTAGTCACACATAGTAACTTCGCATATGTATATATTCAATCATAGTACATCTAGCTGGTGCATGTTGGTTCTGATGTCTTTAGTTCTTATGATCTGCACACAACACACGTTAGACCATAAAATGGTTCTTTCACAAATACTTATTGTTATCATCAAAACATAGATTGACTTGTAGAGACAGTTCTTGCTCTCACAATCTCCCCCTTTTTTATGATGACAAAACCAAGTATTTTGATTGAACATTTTATACAAGGTAATTACCAAAGCAAATAAATTTAGAGTTTGGAACAACAGCTCCCCCTGAATGAGTTATCCTCAAAGGTTTATAATAGATCATCTAGGATTTTATATAATCCAAATATATACAGAGTAACAACTTGAGTTGTCAGAACAGGAATAGAAAAGAATTACTTCTCTATCTTTCTTTAGGAAAACGAAGAGTCTTTAGCATCTGGACTGGTTCATCAGAACTTCCATCTTCAGATCTTCAGAACTCAGTTTTCTTTGTTGTCGTATCAGAGCATATTATCTTCAGAGACATCTGAAGCATTTCTACTTTTCAGCAGATTCCATTAAGCATAAGATCAGAACAGTTCTTGACTGATAGTCATAGCCTTACTATTTATTAGAGACAGACACTGTCTTTAAAGGAAACTCCCCCTGAGTTTTAGACTATATAAAGATTTTTTATTTTATAATTTCATCTTCTGGGTAGTCTCCCCCTAATTACCATAAGTCATATATTGGGATCTTCAGAATCGTGATTCAGAGAAGTAAGATTTTAATCACCAATGTGGAACATGACTTTTCAGAGTTTGACATTTGACCATAGGTTTTTATCTTGTTAATGTCACAGCTCAGTGGTTTATCAGAGCTTGATTTCTGATCAGATACCAATTTCAGGTTAATTTATGTGATCGATCAACGCTTGATTTTGAATCTGGTACACCTTGTTTTGTGCTTATATAAAGTGATGTGCTGACTAAAGAAGTTCCTTTGACTTGAAGAATAGTTCCTTGATGTGCAGGGAATGGATACCAATGAAGGTATTTGACAATAATTCACAACTTTGTTCTGATTGATGAGTCTGATAGTAGTCTTTATGTACTGAGTCTGATTACCAATTATTGATTTAGTCTGATACCAAATCCTTTTTACTTCAAATGGTTCCTGGTAAACATCAGAACGACTTCTTTCTTAGATCTTTAATCCAGATCTTCAGACAGCTCTTGGCTTCTGATTTGCACAGTTCCTCTGAGTAAGCATCATGAGAATGTGTACTTTGTCTTGACTGCTTTCAGAATTTTCTTACTTCTTCTGATTCTTAGACAGCTTCTATTATATGATCGAAGTTCTTCTTCTTAGCCTGTTCCTGTCTTTAGAATGCCTAGTGAACTTGTTTAGAGTTCCTCGGATAAGATCAATCAACAAACGTTAGTAGTAACACATTTTTATACTTTGTTTGAGTTCTGCATTCTTTCAGATTTCCTTCTCTTAATCAAAATCATTATATTTATCCCCCTTTTTGACATCATCAAAAAGCGTCAGGGCATATGAGAAATTAAGAATAATCAATTAAAATCAAGTATATGAATGATATCAATTGAAGGTAATGGGAGCCAATTGTGAAGGTCATGAAATTTGTGTTCAGGTACTTTAAAAGCAATATAACTAATTAGGTTCATTTTACTAATTTTTTTTTGTTATGGCATAATTAATCTGAAGGACAATTATAACTAACCAACAAGGAGCTTATTAAAAAGATTAACTGCATTTAAATATAGAAGTTCATAGATTAAATTAAAGTGAAAAAAAACATAGATTGTATTACGGACGGATTTCATCAAAACATACAGATCTAGACTAGAAGAAAATAGGTTCTTATAAGAGAAAACTTTTAGAGTCACATATTTCCGTGTTATGAAGGATTGAGATATTCCTCAATAGTTTATCAATCGAGCGGCTGTATGCGTATTTCAAGAGAATTGAACGGCTGAGAAATTTCTAGTAAGAAATAAGGGAGTAGCCTTTGTACGCAATTTCCTAGATGGGATAAATTAATGAGTTTCTTTTAATTTAGCCATTATGATTTCTAATACTAGTTGAATTATCTAAAGGACTCTATGAGAAAGAGTAAAGGAGTTAAGTTTTAAAATTTTCATATGAGACTAGTAACGCATTTTCATTAATTCAAGGGTGATTGTACATTAAACACGAAAAGACTGTAATTTTCAAAACATAGCAACTGCTAGAAGATCATCATAACTTTAATCATTAGAATCCTCAATACTGTCCATATTTTCACAACTGATTTCAACATGAGAAGTACCAGGTTCAAGCCTGATAATTAAATCCCGGGCCTTTTCTTGTAGAAGTATTTCCGATATTATTCTTCCGTACGGAATGAAGGCCTGCACTTTGTTTCTAGAGAATTTGATAGAATGTTTCATATGGTTAAAAACGGTTTTAGGGAGATCTATTGTAACATGATGTGTTAGAAGAAAGATAAGAATTCTGTCGTTGTGCGTTAAGATATTCTCAGGAGCCATACGAGGACGAAGGTTGGTCAAGGAAAATTTGAACCATGTTTTTGGAAAAGGGAGAAGCCTCTCAGGGTTGTTTGGTTGGTAAGGGACTAAGTCGTCAAATAAAATTTTGCACTGATCCACCAAGCTTAGGTTTGATTGATAGTCATCAATAGTAGCTCCGGAGGAGACACATCCAGTGATTTTCTCTATCGAGGAGACAGAGACAACAATGGGTTGAAGGTAGACTTTTGTAACACCCATGTATAACAACATACATCAAAGCATATATATTATACATGAATCCAATTATTTGGTACTGAAATACCATAAGTTCCTAGTTAACACATTATATACATTAATGCCCTAAATACAAAGTTCTAAAGCCTACGGCATAACATATACAAGATGTCACCAAAATGCACTAAGAACTAGATCAATACAATGATCTCAAAATAAAATGACACAGCGGAAGCCATGCCATCTCAAAAGCTACGATCCGTAAGGAAAAGTCAAACTACTTTGTCCTTACCCTTCGCCGAACCTGTAGTACCTGTGATGTAAACAACAACAGTGGGGTGAGATACATCAAATCTCAGTGAGTTCCCTATCTTAAATGTCCTCTCGGATCTACAAGGTTCTATCACACCTAACTCAAGTCGAAAGGGAAGGGAAAAGACTTTGAGTACTCACACACACTATATGGAAACATGTCATGAGTTCACCAACTCACAATATCACTAATCGGTAACCATGCCAAGGCATCCCCTATTCCCGTCCTCTTCTACGTCTAGAAGTCGACCCAGGTCATGGATCCTTGCAACCTACTTGACATACGAATGGATTCGGGTTCTACGGGCCTTTTACCGTTATGAACCGTCACTTTACACGGGCTTTATACCGTCAGAAGCATTCACCCAACGGGCGCCATTCGTACAGCACGGGGAATCAAACCTGCCAAGTAGTCATGCATATGTTTCAGAGGAGCTTGAGACCCATGAAACGCAACTCAAAGAACCGGTTACGATTACGTGATCACACACACAAACGTGATTGTATTCAACAATCACAAGGCCATTACGCCTTATCACAACCAAACGGTTAACACACATGTTCCATACTAGCGTTTATTCATTCTACATTTTTTCCGACAATGTTTACGGTAATATTTCTCACTCTACCTAATTCGTATTTTAACATGCATATACATTTACAATCATGTCACACAACAATAGGATAGACAAGACATATCATAATTGCATAGTAGAATAATGTATAACAGTTAAAACATAATTATATCACTTTTGGAACTTTCTCGATTATTTAATCGATCGGTAAAATCGACATATTTTACCGTCATCATAAAGGTTATTTCCACAGCTTTCTATTGATACCAAGAACATTCAAATCGGATAAACGGGTCAAAAGTTATGAATTTTAAAAGAAAAGGGAACATTTGAAAAAGTCCCAGGAGTGCCCGGCGCTTTTAAATTTTTCCCGGCGCTTTCCCTTTTGCCTCTTACTTCACCCGGCGAAGCAGGGGCGTAACAATTTTTACAAAACTTTGAAAGTTACAGGAGCGTTACAATGTTGCGCCTCCCGAGCATCGCCCGGCGAAGCAGAGGCATTTTTATAATTTTGCCAGGAGGATTTTTATTTCGCCCGGCGCTTTTCACAGAATCAGAATTTTCTGCTGCGTTTTCTCTTGTTCCAATGGGGGAAAATTCATCTCTTTCAATTCAAATCCTCCCCAAACAGCACCAACAAGCATCATAAACATTCACATGCATAAAATGATCATCCAACATCGATTATACTGATTTTTAACCGTTAAATTTCATTGATTTGTAAAATTGTTCATTTTCTCTCAAAATCCAACCTAACTCTAAAACTCAAGAAATTCTACACTAAAGCATCTATCTAGAATCCACCTGGATTAGAAGTTGAAGATGAAGGAGATGAGATGATTTGATGAAGGATTGATGATGATTTGCTCTTGAAATCTTGAATTTCTTCTCTTTTTCCTCTTCTCCACTTTTCTCTCCTTCCTTTTCTTTCTTTCTTCTTTCTTTCCTTTTTTCTTACTTCTCTTACTATCTTTTTCTTTTATTTGGAAAATGGGAGGAAAAGAAAACATATAGTAACTATCATTAATAAATAATACTACTAAATGTCCAAAAAGTCTCTTAAGTCCAAATACTCAAATATCTCAGAGTCAGATATTATTAATTGGATTTACTCTAAGTTTAACAGTTACTCTAATTATCTCTGCAGATAATTTCTCAGAGTACACTGGGACTCAGTTGATCACAACTAATATTACCCAGAGTAAAATAATTTATGGGGTATTACATCCTCCCCCCCTTAAATAGAAATTCGCCCACGAATTTAAAATAATTACCTAAAAAGATGAGGATAAACTTCTCGCATCTCAGATTCCAATTCCCAGGTTGCATCACCCAGATGCGTCTCATCCCACTGGACCTTAACAAGAGGAATCTCTTTGTTCCGTAACACTTTAGTTTCTCTTCCTGTGATACGACTTGGTTAAGGCTCAAACATCAAATCTGCTTCTATCTCAATTGTCTCGAGTAAAATTGGCTGAAGAGGATCTGGGACAAATTTTCGAAGCTGAGACACATGAAAAACGTCGTGTATCTCTGACAGAGAAGGCGGTAAGGCTAATCTGTAAGCTACTTCACCAATTCTTTCCAAAATCTGATACGGTCCCACGTATCTCAGACTTAATTTCCGCGACCGAAACGGTCCTTTCAACCGCAATCTCGGAATAACTTTCAAAAACACGTGATCTCCTTCTTCAAACTCTAAAGGTCTTCTTCGGTTATCCGCATAACTCTTCTGACGATCCTGTGCTTGCTTAACTTTTTCACGGATCATCCTAATCTTCCCCATAGTTTCGTGAATAATCTCGGGTCCCAACATCCTATCTTCACCAACTTATGTCCAACACAAAGGTGTCATACACTTCCTTCCATACAATGCCACATAAGGCGCCATACCAATGCTTGCATGATAACTGTTATTATAAGAGAACTCAATCAACGGCAAAAGTTCTATCTAATTTCCTCCACTTTCGAGTACACAAGCTCTCAACATGTCCTCCATTATTTGTATTGTCTGTTCCGCCTGACCATCCGTTTGTGGATGATTCGACGTACTCAAACACAACTTCGTTCCCATGGTTTGTTGAAAAGTTCTCCAAAATCTCGAAGTAAACTTTGGATCTCTATCCGAAACGATACTAGTGGGAATACCATGCAATCTCACTATCTCCGAAATGAACAACCTTGCGAGATGACTCGCCTTGTAGGTAGTCTTCACAGCTAAGAAATGCGCAGATTTCGTTAACTGATCCACAATTACCCAAATCGAATCATAACCACCCTGAGTACAGGGTAGCCCAATAGTGAAGTCCATCGAGATACTATCCATTTCCATACTGAAATTTCTAAAGGTTGTAACAAGCCACCCGGTCTTTGGTGCTCGATCTTCACTTGTTGGCACACCGCACATTCCGATACATACACCGCAATATCTCTTTTCATCCCGGACCACCAATAGTCCCTCTTTAAATCTTGATACATCTTTGAAGATCCCGGATGTATAGTAAAAGCACCCTTATGCACTTCTTCTAAAATCCTCCTTTTTAACTCCGTGTTATCCGGAACACAAACCCTTTGGTTAAACAAAATAATTCCGTCGGTAGCTCGCACAAAACCCGGTTGCAATAACACTTCTTGTAACTTCTCGTCTAACCCTTGCTCTTGTTGGATTTCTTCCCTAAGAGTAGAATTGATATTCAGGTTCCCCATAATCACACCATTAGGGGTCCAAACAAATTGAAGGTTTAGATTTCAAAACTTTTCCAATAAGGTATACTCTAGCATCATCAACTCGGCATTATGCAACACCATCCTGCTCAATGCATCCGCCACTTTATTCGCTTTACCTGGATGGTATTTCAACTCCAAGTCATAATCTTTCAAATATTCCATCCACCTCCTTTGACGCATGTTTAACTCCTTCTGATCAAAGAGGTACTTTAAGCTTTTGTGATCGCTAAACATTTCAAAACGTACACCATACAGATAGTGACGCCACACCTTCAAGGTAAATATAATTGCCGCCAATTCTAAATCATGTGTGGGATAATTCTCTTCATGGACTTTTAACTGTCGAGAAGCATAAGCCACCACATGTCCATCTTGCATTAACACACCGCCTAATGCCATTTTCGATGCATCACAATATACCTCATACGACTGGCTAGGATCAGGAATAATCAAAACAGGAGCGGTCGTCAATCTTTCCTTCAAATTCATAAAACTTTGCTCACAAGCCGAGTCCCATTCATAAGAACAATCCTTCCGAGTAAGTCTCATCATCGGCAAAGCTAGTTGGGAAAAGCCCTTAATAAACCTCCTATAATATCCTGCTAGTCCCATGAAGCTTCTAACTTCAGACACATTCTTCGGTCTCTCCCAATTTATCACGGCTTCAACTTTGGATGGATCAACCGCTACACCCCCCTGAGATATGACATGTCCAAGGAAATCCACCTCCGACATCCAAAATTCACACTTACTTAGCTTGGCAAAAAGTTGTCTTTCTTATAAGATGGATAAAACGATTCTTAAGTGTTCTCCGTGCTCTTGAGGATCACGAGAATAGATAAGAATGTCATCAATGAAAATCACCACAAATTGGTCCAAGTAAGGTTGAAATATCCGATTCATATAATCCATGAAAACTGCCGGAGCATTCGTCACACCGAAAGGCATCACCAAAAATTCATAATGACCATAACGGGTTTTAAACGCAGTCTTTGGTACGTCCGAACTCTTCACCCGAATCTGATGATAACCCGACCGTAAATCAATCTTCGAGAACACACAGGCTCCTTTCAATTGATCTAACAGATCGTCTATCCTTGGTAAAGGGTATTTATTCTTGATGGTGACCTTATTCAGCTGACGATAATCAATACACAACCGCATTCCGCCATCCTTTTTCTTTACCAACAACACTGGAGCTCCCCAGGGCGAAACACTGGGTCGAACAAAATGCTTATCCATCAACTCTTCCAATTGATCCTTTAATTCTCTTAATTCAAGTGGTGCCGTCCGATATGGAGAAACGGATATTGGAGCCGTTTCCGGTATCAGGTCAATAGAGAATTCCACTTCCCACTCCAGAGGGAGAGAAGTGATATCCTCGGGAAAAACTTTCGTAAAGTCACAAACTACCGGAATATTCAAAACTTGACGGTTACTACCCTCCTCCTTAGTAAGAATCAAAAGAACAAATTTTTCCTCCTCAAACAAGAAATTAATCATACCAACCCTACCTTCCAAAATAGTAGTGAACACATCCTTCAGAGTGGCCTCGGTGGATGGGATGATGATTAGCTTCTCTTCACACCCGATAAATACCGAATTAGCTGAAAGCCAATCCATTCCCAAAACAACATCCACTTTCTTAAGCGGTAAACAAATAAGATCAATCTGGAAAACTCTTCCATTTACCGGTAAAACACAATTTTCACGTACTAACGGCATTTCAACAATCTCATCCATGGCAGTAGTAACCACCATGGGTGGAAACAATGGAATAGTTTGCAACCCCAGTCGCTTCATACATTGCATCAATATAAAGGAATGTGTTGCTCCACAATCTAATAAAACAAAACAAGAAAACCCATTAACAAACACGTACCAGTAACCCTAGAGTCATCGCCCTTTGCTTTCTTCCCTTGCATCTGATTCCTATCCCGGGGACAATCCCTCGCCATATGTCCCACCTTCTGACATTGATAACACTTCACCCCTTTGAAGCGACATCCGCCAAAATGCATCTTACCACACGTACGACACATAGGAGATGCACTATTCCGAGAATCCTGGACTTGTTTCCTTTTGAAAGCTTGTTGCATAGGCTTAGACTGTTGGCTTGACCTTCCACAATCATTCTCAACCACGTAACCTTGCCTCAACTGTTGGAATTCAAACTCTCTTCGGATCCTCAAAGAACTAGGAAGGTACTTTTCCATAAAAATAGCCCTGAACTGCTCCCACACTTTAGGTACACCTTACATAGTCATAAAAGCTGAAGCAATAACCCACCATCTCCTAGCAGGACCTCTCAGTGAGTGAGAAGAAAACACTACCTTGTTCTCCTCACTACAGTAAATTATCAGAAAGATTCTCTCCATGCCAGCAATCCAGTCATGAGCTTTCACAGGATCCAATCCGCCGTGAAATTCTGGAGGATTCATGCGGATGAAATCCCGAAACTTCCACCTACAACATCTGGAACAACCACCCGAGGATGAAGACCTCCATTCATCCGCTGCACCATCTGTTGCATGAATTGGTTCTGCTGCGGTTGCATCTGTTGCACAAACTGATACAAAGGAGCATTCTCATTGCCGCCTGGCGGATTCGTCCCAGCTGGAGGATTTGTGGGTCTACCACGATTATTTCTGCACCGGTCGGCCATGTTCCTAAATATCATACAGATAGGATTAAGTTGATTAGGCTCAATACCATAAATATAACACGTAAGACCAATGGCGACGCAACGCATATGAAACAGAAAAAAATACTTATACTATTTCATGGCTAGGTCGAGGATACAACCTGCTCTGATACCAACTGTAACACCCATGTATAACAACATACATCAAAGCATATATATTAAACATGAATCCAAGTATTTGGCACTGAAATACCATAAGTTCCTAGTTAACACATTATATACATTAATGGCCTAAATACAAAGTTCTAAAGCCTACGGCATAACATATACAAGATGTCCCCAAAATGCACTAAGAACTAGATCAATAAAATGCCATAGCGGAAGCCATGCCATCTCAAAAGCTACGATCCGTAAGGAAAAGTCAAACTACTTTGTCCTTACCCTTCGCCGAACCTGTAGTACCTGTGATGTAAACAACAACAGTGGGGTGAGATACATCAAATCTCAGTGAGTTCCCTATCTTAAATGTCCTCTCGGCTCTACAAGGTTCTATCACACCTAACTCAAGTCGAAAGGGAAGGGAAAAGACTTTGAGTACTCACACACACTATATGGAAACATGTCATGAGTTCACCAACTCACAATATCACTAATCGGTAACCATGCCAAGGCATCCCCTATTCCCGTCCTCTTCTACGTCTAGAAGTCGACCCGGGTCATGGATCCTTGCAACCTACTTGACATACGAATGGATTTGGGTTCTACGGGCCTTTTACCGTTATGAACCGTCACTTTACACGGGCCTTATACCGTCAGAAGCATTCACCCAACGGGCGCCATTCGTACAGCACGGGGAATCAAACCTGCCAAGTAGTCATGCATATGTTTCAGAGGAGCTCGATACCCATGAAACGCAACTCAAAGAACCGGTTACGATTACGTGATCACACACACAAACGTGATTGTATTCGACAATCACAAGGCTATTACGCCTTACCACAACCAAACGGTTAACACACATGTTCCATACTAGCATTTATTCATTCTACATTTTTTCCGACAATGTTTACGGTAATATTCCTCACTCTACCTAATTCGTATTTTGACATGCATATACACTTACAATCATGTCACACAACAATAGGATAGACAAGACATATCATAACTGCATAGTAGAATAATGTATAACAATTAAAACATAATTATATCACTTTTGGAACTTTCTCGATTATTTAATTGGTTGGTAAAATCAACATATTTTACCGTCATCGTAAAGGTTATTTCCACAGCTTTCTATTGATATCAAGAACATTCAAATCGGATAAACGGGTCAAAAGTTATGAATTTTAAAAGAAAAGGGAAAATTTGAAAAAGTCCCAGGAGTGCCCGGCGCTTTTAAATTTTGCCCGGCTCTTTCCCTTTTGCCTCTTACCTCGCCCAGCGAAGCAGGGGCGTAACAATTTTTACAAAACTTTGAAAGTTACAGGAGCGTTACAATGCTACGCCTCCCGAGCATCGCCCGGCGAAGCAGAGGCATTTTTATAATTTTGCCTGGCGGAATTTTAATTTTGTCTGGCACTTTTTCTGCTGCGTTTTCTCTTGTTCCAATGGGGGAAATTCATCTCTTTCAATTCAAATCCTCCCCAAACAACACCAACAAGCATCATAAACATTCACATGCATAAAATGATCATCCAACATCGATTATACCGATTTTTAACCGTTAAATTTCATTGATTTGTAAAATTGTTCATTTTCTCTCAAAAACCAACCTAACTCTAAAAACTCAAGAAATTCTACACTAAAGCATCTATCTAGAACCCACCTAGATTAGAAGTTGAAGATAAAGGAGATGAGATGATTTGATGAAGGATTGATGATGATTTGCTCTTGAAATCTTGAATTTCTTATCTTTTTCCTCTTCTCCACTTTTCCCTCCTTCCTTTTCTTTCTTTCTTCTTTCTTTCCTTTTTTCTTACTTCTCTTACTATCTTTTTCTTTTATTTGGAAAATGGGAGGAAAAGAAAACATATAGTAACTATCATTAATAAATAATACTACTAAATGTCTAAAAAGTCTCTTAAGTCCAAATACTCAAATATCTCATAGTCAGATATTATTAATTGGATTTACTCTAAGTTCAACAGTTACTCTAATCATCTCTGCAGATAATTTCTCAGAGTACACTGGGACTCAGTTGATCACAACTAATATTACCCAGAGTAAAATAATTTACGGGGTATTACAACTTTCGACCAGATTGTTTTTCCATCGTTGTTAATTCTAGCATATTTCCAGAACTCTTTGACAAGGTTTGGTTAGACGGGACCATATAGGAGAGCGTAATAGCCCTGCCAAGACTGGGCTTGCATGCTTCTGAGTATCTCCAAACCATTGTCTCCAGGATGAGCAAGGTTGAGTTTCTTCTCAGGAATAAGGTGAATATTTTCTTTGTTTCCAAGGAAGATTGATCCATTCCTTTGAGAGTTCATTGTTCTAGTGAGGGGATAGTATTGAGAAAGTAAGGATGGATTTGGGTGTAGATTTGAGGAGTGAGACAATCCTATTATTTATAGACGGGTTAGGATGAATGATCTTACTGTAACGAATCTGATTTACTATTTTCTAGATATGTTATGATTAGTTGAGTATACGGACGGATGTAATCGTGTGTGAGAAGGAATCGGAGTATTTACTTCTTTATTGGGAAGAGTGAAAAGTTGGTAGCTGCTTTGCATTCATTTATCATAAGATTTGATATATTTATGAAGATTTTGTGAGCCGCGAAAAAGTTTTAATGATAGTGACAAGACATTTTATGTTTAATTAGAATTTTTAATTTTGATAGTATTCAGAGAGACCCCTTTTTAGTACGACTTTGTGAACTGGAATTAACAGAACAATAGCTGAAATAACTATTTCGATAGAAAAGAGATTTGAGCTAGTTATAAAATTCAGATAGAATTTGAACAGTTTCCTAGCTACCAAAGGATTCGCAATTAATCTTCAACAAGCAGTTTTCTGGAAGGATATCAGACCCATCTTCCTCAATTCTTCCTTTGATCATATCAACGATCCCATCCCTGAAGAAAATCTCAGACAAAACTCTTCAATAAGGGATGTAGGACTTTGCGAGATTTCTGGATTCAGAGATAGTCTTCCAGAGACAGTTGAAGATGGTGTATGGTAAATTTATTCGAAAATCATTCATAAGAAGGTAAATAAACTCATGGTCATGAAACCTAATTTTGTCAGTACTTTCTCCTCTAGGAAGAAAATTTGTCAGCACAAGTTTGTACCAAGCTTTGGGAATAGGTAAAAGATTTTCAGGATTGTAAGGAATGTATCTGGAGGTTAGATCATGAAGGGAGGCAAAAAATTTAGCAAGAAAGAATTTGTGTATGTCAAAATTAACATGAATTCCAACATCCTCACATCCAGTTGCAAGGATTACTGAGAATAGGTCGATGACAATTGGGATATCAAAAACATAGGAAGTGATGCATTTGTTTTCAATATCAAGATCAGCATGTTTCCAGAAATCTTTGACCAGGTTTACATAGATAGGCTTTTCTAGCATCATGGAGTACCTGGTCCATTGTTGAGTATATAAGATATCTGCTATACTACAAGCAGTGCCTCTTAAGAGTGAAGGAGTAATGAATGAGAACCGTTTCTCAGGAATAAGTTCAAGAAGATTTGGATTACATAGAAAGGTTAGTTGAGGCATGATAATGGATGGATAAAGAGGCTTAGAACTTTAGGGTTTTGAGTATAAGATGTATGAAAGGGAGAAGTGATTTTATAGAATAAGTAGGTAGAATTATGCCTAGTCTAGGGAAGATATAGGTTAGTGCAAAAGAATTTAATGAGATATGTTGTGTTTTCAAAAGATTCGCATTTATTATGGTGTTCCTTTGCGTGTAGATTTTGTTAAAGGATTTTCTTTTATCTAGCAATTTCTTACAGCTACATTTTAACAGATATTCTCTTAGTGCAAAAAAATTCTTAAAGAGGTATGTAACGAGTCCTAAACATTTAACTAGTAAGATATGTCATGACAATTTATAAACGTATTTTATGGGTTTTCAGATTATAAGAGATAGAGAAAGTGTACCTTAGGGATGCTTAACTTTTGAAGAGAATCTTTTAGCTAAACTTTTTCGTGAAAGTATTCCTTTCTTATTTCTGAATCTTTGAGCATCTTTCTGATTCTGCCTATTTCCGAGTAAGCTGCAGATGTTTCTTGGGTTCTTCAAGATACGCTTGTGTTCTGCCTTCTAAGGAAAATGAATATTTTCTTGGAGTGTGATCCTGGTTGAATTACAGCTTTCTCTCTTTTCTTGTTCAACTCTCTAGGTTATAATAATCGAGATTAGGACTTAACATGATCAGAGTGACCACTTCATCCGAACTTAGCCAATTACATGCAATCCTTTTGGTAAGGCGATGTAATGAATGTTCTGAAGGAAAATTGACACTCATATGCTTGGGAGCAGTACTTAGTGAACAATAAATTCTATTTGATGACCCCATTCATCATATTACATCTATTTTTGATTGCTTCTCACTTCTCATTTCCTTGATCCATAGAACTTGTTTGGTTCCGATACAGTTCTTAAGTTATGGATCAGAATCTTAACGACAAACTTTGAGAATTGGTTGAGTTCTCCTTTCATAGCCTGAATTCAGTTGCGTTTGTGAGAATTTCTTTTCTTCGAAAGATGGTTGATTTCACAAGATTAGTGAGAACCTTTGAGAGATTATACAAAGAAGATTTAACATATCAGCATCTGACTTTGTTCCTCAAGGTTGTTTCAGAACTTGTTCAGAACCAAAACATCATCACGCCACATGTGTTCATCACTAGACATGGTTTGCTGGAAACTTCTTGTTCTCACAATGTTGATCAACTTATTTGGGGTTGGTCACGCATATCAGTTGGAGAGCCTAGATGTCTGAATTGATAGCTTCTAATTTCATAGCTCAAGTGGTTCTGAGAACACTTGATCTGACGAATATCAGATTATCAACCTTTGATTTCACAAGGATAATCTCAAGTTGTTAGAGATTGATTTCTGAATCAGTTAAGGCTTAAGAGTTCATTCAGAATCTTTTCTAATAATTTGAATTTTTCAGATTCCGACTTTAACATATTTCATTCTGAAATTCAAAGTCTTAGAACAGCAATCTTTCTTCTTTACATGAAGAGATTCAGAATGAGTTTTAAACGAGAAAGTCAAGGGTGAACCTAATCCAATTCTTGAAAACATCTCAAAAACTCATAAAGAATTAATCTTTAGCAAACAAGATTTCTTGCTTTCTGATGATTCATCTTTTAAGCTTATACGTGGTTTTATCCATACGTATTTTCCAGAATGAGCATTCAACAGATACAGTTTCTTATCTGATGAATTTATCTTATCAGCTGATTCTTCACTTTTAATGAGACTTCATCTAGAATCAGTGAATTGCTCAAGAAGTAATCAGATTGATTACAATTTTGTACACAGTCAACTGCTGAACTGTTATAAAAATTGTAAGTGGATTTCAATCTCACCCAGAGTACTTCTACGCACCACATCTGGATCTTTTTCTGACACTGTTAAGTGTTTGATGTGAATCAATAACAGAACCGGAACTCTGATACCAATTGAAGGTACGAGAAAGACACAAGAAAGGGGGGTTTGAATTGTGAATTTACTCTTTTGTTAATTTTTCGCATCTTGTTAAAGAGACACTCAAGAACCTTCAATGTTCGTTGAGAGATTCTGATCTCTTAACTATGGAGCATGAGAACCATATAGGTTCTGATCATAAGATACAATACTCAGAACTTGCAGTGCGGAAGTTTATCAGAGATAGGCTGCAAGGTTCTGACTTTGCTTAATATGAGGTTCTGATATTCAATGCAGAAACATAAATAGAGATACTAAGCAAGAGAGTAAACGACACATGATATATCCTGGTTCACTGTAGCGAGTAATTTTTGGACGTGGTTGCGAAGCACGATCGCTCTAGTACTACAGTTTGATTCATTTTTTATCCTATTAAAGCTGATGAACGAAGGGAAATAGATGTCTCCAACTAACCCTGCTTGCATACTGATGTTAAACAGTCAAAACTGTTGGTTTACAGATGCTACAAAGATTCGGGGTCTCCCCTAGGTTATTTTGTTAACGAGGGGTGCTTTAGGCTGTTGGTTAGGATGTTAGGACGAATGTATGAAAGTATGGGATTTTGGGTTTTTGTTTAGTGTGCTCGCTAAGATTTTTCTTTCAATCTTATGCCTACGTATTCCCATTTTTTCCGAAACAGGGAAATCAGAGCGATCGTAGTTCCTCCTATTCTATGGGAGGAAATGGTTGTTTTGGTGTCTTGTTCAAAGCCCAAGACGTGAAGCGAAAGGTGATTTGTATCTTGTTCAAAGCCCAAGATGTGAAGCTAAAAGGTGTTGACTTTAGAGAGAATTTGTCATCTCTAAAGAGGGGTTTGTTTGTCACAACTGTTTATAAAGGAGAATTACTTTAACCGGGATGTGTGAATCCGGCAATGCCATAATTTCCTTTATAGGGGATTTTAACCTAAAGGAGAAGACTTTAACTCAGTGTAGAGCAATGCTATCTTTCCTTAGGAATTTCTCATGCTAAAAGAGGGACAGTGGCGTGGATGTAAATAATCCAGAGGCTTGCCGCTTACAGCGATTAGATGAAGGGAAAGGAGTTGTTGATGTTTGTGTACTGTGAACGAGGCACAGTTTTGATGCTAAAAGGTTGATTGGATCAACCAGTGGTTTTCTTATACAAAGCCTAAGAGGAGGCTAATATGTGTCTCGTATAAAGCCCGAGAGAGAGGCTAAAAGGTTTTGACTCGATGAGGGAATCTTTTGGTATCTCGTATAAAGCCCGAGATGGAGGCTATTTGACTCAACAAGAGAGTTTTTTTGTATCTCGTACGAAGCCTGAGATGGAGGCTGTTATTTGTTTGGCTCAATAAGAACCTTTTTGTATCTCGTATAAAGCCCGAGATGGAGGCGAAAGGGTGATTGACTCAACGAGGGAGTCTCTTATGTGTCTCGTACAAAGCCCGAGAGAGAGGCTGAACATTGTTTGACTCCGCTGGGGAGAATCATTGTACAAAGCCCAAGAGGAGGCTAACTCCACTGAAGAAGGATCATTATACAAAGCCTAAGAGGAGGCTATGGTGATGTTTCAGTTGAGTGACAGGTCCAGTATGCTGATTTAAAGAGAAAATCAGTTCTTATATGAGTAATGCTGTACTCAGGGATTTTTTATTCGAGGACCAGGGATATTTCCTGTTCTTTAAGGAAGTGGGAAATCCGAAGGGTATTGAGACTGTCCGAGTCTACGGGTTTCCTTCCTATTTAACGAAGGGGTCACTTGAGAATGTCTTTGAGACTCAAGGAAATTAGACTGCCCAAGTCTAGAGTTTCATCTTTTGTACTATGCTTTGAGAAACAGTAGTAGACTCTTTGAAAAGACTGTTTTATGCAGATGACTAAGTTCTATTCCTATACCTCTAGGAGGTCGTCAGGACAATTTGTACAAAGCCCAAGAGGGCTGGAAACTTTTAAGAAGCCGAGTGGTCCTTGTACTAAGCCCAAGAGGAGGCTATCATTCCCGGAGGAAGAGATCATTATACGAAGCCTAAGAGGAGGCTGTGAATACTTCTAAGAAGCCGTAGGGTCCTTGTACTAAGCCCAAGAGGAGGCGGGGTTGCTTTTAGGAAGCCTGTGGGTCCTTGAACAATGCCCAAGAGGAGGCCGATGCTTTTAAGAAGCCGATGGGTCCCCAAACCCCGAGAAATTCAAGACAGGCTATTCACGAGGAATAGATCAAGCCAGGAAAGTTCGAGAATTTGGAAGAAACTCAAGAGATGCCATTCACGGAGAAAAGATCATCTCTAGGGAATAGAGTTTCTTGACAAGTGCTTTTAAGAAGCCTGTGGATCCCCAAACCCCGAGAAATTCAAGACAGGCCATTCACGAGGAATAGATCAAGCCAGGAAAGTCCGAGAATTTGGAAGAAACTCAAGAGATGCAATTCACGGAGAAGAGATCATCTCTGGGGAGTAGAGTTTCTTTGACAACTTCTACGAGTGACAGTCTATGAAAGCGTTCACCGAGAATGCTGCCTTTCATGTCTCCATATTGTTTAACCCCAAGAGGAGGGAAGACTGTGTCTGGTAATCCTATGGGGATCTAGTTTTGACTATTTAAGAGTGATCAACGGGCTTAATGCTAGACGTAGTTGCCCGGGAAACTCTAAATATCTATACTATTATTACACAATTGATATGAGTTTATGAAAGAAGACTTACAGCGAAACAGCCCCACAATACAGTTATATGTATATGAAAGCGGTAAATGAAAGCGGATAAACACTTACTCGGTTGTAGAGCTTCCATGATGTTTGGTTAGTTGCTCAACAAAGAAAGATTGAAAACAACAGTATATTTCAAAATCAAAGGAGAAAGTGCTTTGAAAAAGAAAGATTTGGGGCTTACAGCTCAAGGAGAAGCCCAGGGTTTTATCAGTGACCGCACTGTTAAATTTGTACAGAGGGACTTATACAAGTGACTAAGACCCAAAAAGGTTTTCTGTACAAAGGGATGGGTCTTACACTCTCTCAAGAGGCCCAAAAAGTTTTAAAGAAAAAGAGTGGGGCTTATAACACGAGGGTAGGCCCAGATAATTTTTTCGTTTGAAATGGCGATCGTGCCGGGGTTTTCTTTTAACGCAGAGGGACTTATACAATAAGTGAGGCCCAAAATGGTTTTGGTTAAAAGGGGGTTGGGTCTTACACTCTATTAAAGACCCAAAAGTTTTGAATGGGTCTTATAGCTCAAGGAGAGGCCCAGAAGGTTATTTTTCAAAAGGCGACGATTGCGCCGTTTGTTTTTTACGGTATCGGGTCTTATACAATACACTGAGGCCCAAAAATGATTTGGTCAAAAAAAGGTTGGGTCTTACACTCTATTAGAGGCCCATGAGTGTTTGAAAAAGTTTTATGATGGTGAAAATCGAAGAAATCCTAATTTTATCATTTTAAAAGTAAATTCTTAAAAGAAAATCAATACAAAATGATAAAAATACCAAATAAGCAACTTGTGATTTTTGGTTGGGGTTTGAAAAATGATGTTTTAATCACAAGATGAAATAAAATTCATTTGGTCTTGATTTTCAATATGAGAATTCACTTTTAAAATGTTTTAAAAACATTAAAAAGGAATTTATTCACAAAAATACTAATTATATTAAATAAATAATATAAAACTAATTTTTTTGTGGAATAAAATATTCTGGAGTATGAATAAGAAGTGTGTAAAACAGATTTGGAAAATGATAATTTTTGCTATGTGAAAGAATTGGTTGAGTTTTGAAGATAAACTAAGAAAAAGAGGAAAGATGTCACAACATCACATTTGACATCTTTCATGAGTTTTCAACATCTTTTTTATCAAACTTCAAACACTCATAACTCTCTCAATTTTTAACGGAATTAAGATCCGGAAGAGCCTATCTTGACCAATTTTTTGCAAGGAATCCAATGGTATCACTCATACATACTGAAACTTAATGTAGAGCGCACACAAGGCAAAAAACCAGATCTGCACCTTAAGTTTAAACATCTTTGCTTATCAAATTTTCAAACATTCATAACTCTCTCAATTTTTAACGAAATTGAAATCCGTAAGAACCTATCTTGACCAATTTTTTGCAAGAAATCCAATGGCATTACTCATACATACTGAAACTTAATGTACAACACACACAAGGCAAAAAACCAGATCTGCACCTTAAGTTTAAAACAACATAAACTCCACATATAAACATGTTAAAGTGCAAACAGAAGGAGGATCATAACATACACATTAAGGACTACATTTTTGCTTCAAGAATTGTTCAATATGATGCATGTATGTGGACATCAAAGGAAAGCATGATTCAAAGAATTCAAGTTATGAATTTTACCTCTTTTTTTGGAGATTTTGTGCAACCTACCAAGTGCTTTGTTCCAGAAATGATTTGATGCTTTGGACACCCTCAAATGACCTCTTAGAAGCTTTTAGGATGGTTGGAATCAGCTGGTACCTGCAAAAACACAAACTGTCCCTTTCTTGCAAAAGGGGTTAAAAGTGACCAAAATAGCAACTCTCTCAAATGGTGTTTCAGATGTTGGGAACCATTTGGGATAGTTCAAGGATGATATTTGGAGTGTGTTTGAGGTTTTATCTGGTTTGGTAAGTGACTGAATCAAGACATGGCTTGAAAAATGCAAAAAGTGTCATTTTGAGGTTTTGAGAAGTGACTTTGTAATTTTGTGATTACAGGTCACTTGTGATAGTTTGCACAGCTTACATATGATATATATGAGGTGTGTGTGTATGATTGATTGTGATGGAAAAGCTCTCAAGCTCAAAAACTCATAATTACTTGCTTTGGAAGGCAAATTTGAGGTGAAAGAAGAGATTTTGAGGAAAGCATCTGTTTGATGGCTTTGGTGTACTCAAACTGAGCACAAATAAGCTCTATTTATAGTAGAGCAAGTTTGTTTTCGCAGCAATAGTGAATGGTGGCTGCAGCAGAGGTTTGGCCAATGTTGTCCAATGAGAATCCAAGTCTCCTCTAGCCATTGACTAGAGGTTAGGGCACAGGGTTGTGGTTCCCTTGGTCTTGGATAAGTCTTAACTGAATTCAGTTGAGAATCGCTCAGTCCATGCCACCTTGATGCTTCCATTGAAGGCTCCAATCCAAAATTGGAGTCTTGTCCCTCTTTTAGGGATTTTTAAGAATAGCATGCTACTTCTTGTTCCAAGGACTTTGGAGGCTTGGCTCAGTGATTGTCCCCTTTAGATTTGATCCTCAGATGTGTCCAAGATGATGACAAGGCTTGGAAATTCGTGTGGCACAAGAAATGTACAAATATGTCCCATGAAAAATTCAGCTGCAGTAAGCCTTTTTGTAAAATCCATAACTCCCTGCTCGAGTATGCTACATGGACGTTCTAGGACTTTCTGGAAAGCTGAGATGATGTACTTCAACTTTGATGTTCAAGGTTTGGCTTGAATCAACTTGGATCATGGAGAAAAACATCCTTGAAGTTGGGACATTCTTGCTGGAAAAAAATTTTAGTGATGTCCTATGCAATGTTGGAACATCAGACAACTTTGAACATTAATAATTCCAAAATTTAATCACTTGTATCTTTTAATCCACTATGATATTTTGAGTTGAAGTGAATTTCATCTTTAATGCTTGTCTTGCATGGTGACAAAGCTTGAAAATTGGGTGGCACAAGAAAAGTGCACAAAATCTGTCCTAAAAAATCAGCTCGAGCAAGGCCTGTTGTGATGTTCATACCTCCTTGCTCAAGTTGAATTAATGGGAGTTCTTATACATTTTGGAAATCCCTAATGACATACTTTAACTTTGATGTTTGACTTTGGTCTCGGTTCAGCTTGCAAAGTCATCAAAAATGGTCTTGAACTTGTGTAGTCAAATATGTCCTAAAAGCTGTCATGAAAATTCTGCTTTATCAATGCTTTTTGCAAAATCATATCTCCTTGCTCGAGTATGCTACAAGGACATTCTACAACTTTCTGGAAAGCTGAGATAACGTACTTCAACTTTGATGTTCAAGGTTTAGCTAGAATCAACTTGGATCATGGAGAAAAACATCCTTGAAGTTGGGGCATTCTTGCTGGAAAAATATTAGCGATGCCATATGCAATGTCAGAACATCAGACATTAAGAATTCCAAACTTTGATCACTTATATCTTTCAATCCTTATTATATTTTGAGTTGATTCCTTCTACAATGTTGAAGTATCAAATACCCTCTTTAAAAGTAGCTCTTACTCAAAATCAATGGATGCTTGGATCAATAGTTACAACCTTGAAAAGTTGTGCACTTGAACATGATTTTAACTTAGAAAAAATTTCTAAGTTTCTTTCAATTTGATCAATTTTGCAATTTTGCATGATTTCTTGATTTAAATTTGATCAAATTAAATCATCCATCATATTTTCTTGAGTAATGGCTTGTGAAGCTCATAGTTGACCAAAAGTCAAACTTTGACTTTCTGCGTCAGTTGACTTTGTATTAGATGAACTTGAGGCTTGATCCACTTGAAATGTTGCACTCTTGTGCTAAATTCTTGATGTGGGAGTCCTCTTTATCCTTTGTGGATGTTTAAGAGGTTAGACAAGTTGAAGATCATGTCATTCTTTGATTGATCCTTTGTCTAAAGACTCTGAGAGGGCTTGAAACCCTAAGCTTGATTGTAGTGAATGATCAACAATTCCTTGAGGAGATTGATGAGGCACAAAAGTACATCCATATTGTGCTGATGATTTGCACCATGATGGAAAATCTTAGTGGTCAAAATTTGGGGTATGACATTCACCACGCGGGCTAATCCAGTCCACCCTCCTCAGGTGATTTCGCCTTGAGCACAAGGACTTAATCCACTATAACCAAATCATGATTACACTTGCACGAGCAATGTCGGTGACTAACCATTTGCACAGCCGCACTGTGACTAACTACTTGCACAGCCGCACTGTGACTAACAACACAATGAACCGTTCAGGGATCCAACAGGATATAACGTTCATTGACCGAGCAGACCCACTGCTGGGATTTCACAGCTAGCCGTTCAGGGATTCATCACAATGAATATAACGCTAGTGACCATATTTCAGGATTTTCCACAATGACCCTCAGCCATTATCATCTCAAGTATCTGATCACCACGTGATCTACTCAAGCGCCTCAACTCATAGCTGAACCGTTCAGGGATCCATCAGGATATAACGTTCACTGGAGGAGTCTCAATTCCTTTAGTTGAATTGGGAATTTGGAGATTACAAATTGTGCTTCTTAATAAGCAAGTTTCTCCTAAGTTTAAGTACAAAGAACACATACATGTGTTTAAGCAAGATTTGAGCAACAACTCCTTGCTTTCCTAAGAAACTACAAAGATGTATTTGGATATTACAATTGTTGACATCTTGTAGATCTTCTTCTTCTTTGTCTTCTTGGTTGAGCAAGCTTTGAGCAGCAACTCCTTGCTTCAGATCTTTAATGTAGTCCTGACGAGAAGGTAGGTTGATAACTTGACAGATCTTCAATGTTGTCTTCTTCATCAACAACTTCTGTTCTTAATTGTTGATGTTGTGTTGATTTGTCTTCTTGAGTTTCAACAACAATTGTCATTAGTGAAATAATGATAGCTTTTGAATATTCTGAGTGTTACAACGAGAACTCATTGTTGTAGCTATATTCACAATGACTTGGTCAATTTTGTAGATGAACATTCAGTTCATGATTCTACAAGTAATCGACACATCAGAAGCAAAAACTTTTTCCATTAAATAGCCAGTAGAAATATAGCCGTTTGAGAATATTGTTGGCTGTTTGGAAAAGGGACGTTGTGATATAATGAGTTGTACTGACACATCTCCTTTTTGTAGAGGGAGAAGTGACCGGACATCTTTTCTTGGGCAGTGTGTACATTTAACTCACAACGATAATATCTAGACTTCAAAACTTCAGTGGCTTCGGATGTTAATCTGATGAAGCATGAGTAGAGTCTTCTTAGCAGAATATCTGATGCTTCAAGTCTTCAGTCGATTGAAGAAGTCCATTAGGAATCAGTCTTCAGGACTTCAGCACTTGGTCTTTAAGAACATTATTTTTTCTGCTTCAATTCTTCCGAATCTTCAGAACCTGTCTTCAGAGTCTTCAGAACTTGATATTTGAAACCTTGATCTTCAAAACCCATAAGTCTTTAGATTCTTTCTGCACTTGGTTCTTTCAGACTGTACTTCTTCAGAAGCTTCGCTATCTTCAGAATCTCAATCACTTTCAGAGAGCATCCACAAGAGCATTGCAACAACAATCTTGGCATCCTTGAATCTGGCTGATCATGACTAGATAAAGAAGCGTTCTTGCTTCTCGCGACTTTAGTCACACATAGTAACTTCGCATATGTATATATTCAATCATAGTACATCTAGATGATGCATGTTGGTTATGATGTCTTTAGTTCTTATGATCTGCACACAACACACGTTAGACCATAAAATGGTTCTTTCACAAATACTTATTGTTATCATCAAAACATAGATTGACTTGTAGAGACAATTCTTGCTCTCACAGTAACTAGTTACTTCAGCTCTGTTTCACGTAAAACATCACATTTTTCTTCAGGTAACCGGTTACCTCAAACATGTAACCGGTTACTTCACTGAACCAGAAAATAAAAACATGTTTTAATGGTACAATTTCAATCCAATCTCAACCAAAACATGTTCCAAGATAATAACAAGTATTCCCGATTATTTCCACATATAACCTGACTATATTACGCAGTTTATTTCACGTTTTATCTGTTAAAAACATTGATTTAGCCAATTTACTCATTTTATCAATTTCTAACCTAAGTTCTAATCAACTCCAAATTTCTAGAACTCAAGTCTCTAACTAGAACCCACCTGATAATCGAAGAGGAGGTTGAAGAAGAGGATGAATAATGAGATGAATCCAAGCTTCTTCTTCTTCCTTGAGCTTTTCTCTCTTCTTTCTCTGTTTTCCTCTTTCTCTTCTTTTCTCCAACTTTCTTCTTTCTATTTCTCAACTTTTTTCCTCTTTCTCTTACCAACAAATATATATATATATATATATATATATATATATATATAAAAATATAATACATATAATATATAATATAAATCCAACGGGGTAAAATATCTCCAAATGATATTTTGTTGTCTAACACCAATTGATCAATTATTAGAGTTACCTTAAAATACTTTCTTGAATTAATAACATTGATCTATCCTTTTATTAAATAATTGATCTCTTCAGAGTTCACTCGTTGCTCTATTGATCCTAATTAACAATACTTAAAGAATCCCATTATTCTAATTGATCAAGATAGAGTACATAGACACTCATCTGATCCCATCTGATATCCAAAAGCGTTTAGATAATATGGGGTATTACAACTTGAATTGACTCTTGTTGATGCTTTTTGTTTACTTGTGCACAGTATATGATCAAGGCAAATTGTTTTTGTTTTAATTTTAGCCACTTAGCCAAAAAAAAAAGAACAATCCTGATCAATGTCATCCCTTTGTTTGAAAACCCCTTTGAGCCTATTTATCTTTTTTTGTGATTAACTCAGTACAATCCGAAAAGTGAAAAATAAAATAATCACCCTAATCAAGGGTTGAAAGAGTCTTGTATGAAGTTGTGTGGGGTTGAACTTCATTTTTGTGACGTTGTTGTGATGTTCCAAATGTTGGCAGAAAAATAAAAAAATAGAAAAAAAAAAAAGAAGAAAAAAATGAGAAAATTTGAAAAATGAAAAAAATAGAGAAGGATTTCATTACATAGTCCTTCCAGAAAAAAAAAATAAGTTGTGAGGTTGTTGTAGAAAGCAATTAATGTATCTTATAGTTCAGATCCCTCATTCCTTTCAATTTTCTGTTAACCCTTTGATTTTTAGCCTAGTACCCCCGTTAGGAATAATCTCACTCGTACCTTGGCCAAGTTACAACCGAATAAAAGTCCTTTTGATCTGTGTGCGCATGTATTTAAATTGTAGATGTTAGAATATTTTCAAGCTAATGGTAGTACTAACTTTCATGTTGTGCTTTGAGTGTAAATAGTTAACCTAAACACTTGAGAGTTGAGTGAATTTTATCCTGTGAAGATCTTGCTGTTTTTGATGTACTTTTTGATAATCTGTTTTTCCTATTTGCTGTGAATGTCATAAAGAGTTCCTCACTAACATCATATTCTTGAAGCTTAGACTTAGAACTCTACTTGTACCTTGTATCTTGAATACTTTTGGAAATGCATGCTCTATTTTGTTTTGTTTTGAATTTTTGAAGTTATCATTTTGCTCAGAGTGCAAAGGTTCAAGTGTGGAGGAATTTGATAAGTGTATTTTAATGCACATTCTCTTATGTTTGTACTTAGGCAGTTCCTTAGTTTGTTTCATTTATTTTACTGTTTTATTATAATTTTATAATTAAGTCTTTGTTTGCCTTTAATCTATTTTCGCAACTTATTTTCAGCTTTAGCGGTTATTTGATATTTGTCCACTGTTCGGATCATAACTGGAGCAACAAGAATCTGATTGACGCGGTCTAATAGGCGTTGGAAAGTTAAGGCAGAGAGATACAAGTTTCATGTTGAAGGAAAGAGCTGATTCAGAATGAAAAAGGGTCGAATAATTCGTTGAAGTTATGACACGAATTCTTCCTTAAGGAATATTTAGTTTTAGGCTGGGTTTTTTATGTTTTTCGACCCAGTTGGGTTAGAACGGGAATTTGTGATGCTTTCCTATACCTAGTAGCCACGCACGAAATATTCTAAAGTTTTGTACGAAAACCTATGGAGAACTAATCCTTAAGGTTGATCTACTGTAATTGCGCCTCCATCATACTTTGAGGTTCTTATGTTTCTCAATTGAATTTATTTTCCTTTCAATTCTTCTCTTTGATTTGTTGTTTGCTTAATTCGAATTTTCTTAGAGTTGATTGATTTATTTCGATGATTGTATGTTCCTATAACTTTTAATTGTTGTTTATGTCGCTTTGTCGTTAAATCACGTTTCTATATCATGTTTGCTTAATTCGCGATTGTGTTTATCCGTTTGCTTAATTCAGTAATTAGGAATATATATCTTGTAGTATCAATTACGTTTGTTGATTGATATTGTAATCGAAAAGGGAATAGAGTCCGCTTAGGGATTGAGAATTATTTGGATCAATGATAAGTTAGGAAACCGATACAGTAGATCAACTTTTTCATAATCACTTTTTTATAATAACTTATTTTCCCCTATTTTCTTAATCGAAACTTAACCCCCCCCCCCAATTGCTTTGATTGTTGGTTAATAACATTACAACAATCCTTGTAAGAACGATACTCGAGTTGTCGTTACCGTTTACTATATTTTAAAAAATACTCGTTTTTGATTCGTGCGCGACAGCGGATCACACATCCAATAAAATTTAATTTTTCTTTTAATTTTTTATTTTTTTAAAATCATATCAGTTTAGATTTGAACATCCTACATTATAAATTTAACTTTAAAATATTATTAATACTACCGATAATAATATTTAAAAAAATAGAAATTAACTCTCGAGAATGAATTTTCTCCTATGAAGAAGAGGGAGAAGTGAAAATATTCATCTTTAAAATTGTATGTTTCTTGACTTTTGAAATTTTATATGGCCAAGATTTCGTTAGATAATTATTTTAGGGTTAAATAAGTATTAGGTCCCTGAAAATAACCCAACATTCAAGTTTGGTCCCTAGAAAAATTTTCTTCAAGGTTTGGTCCTCCTAAAGTTTTCCGTTTCTAATTGTAGTCCCTCCCGTTAGTTTCCACTAACGGAGGATGATGTGGCACGCCAAGTGTGCAATAATCCCTTGCCAACTGTGTATTCTTATGCCACGTCAGAAATGATTTTCTCCTTCTATCCAACTTAATAAAAGCAACGGTGGATGAAGCACCAATCATTTGCCAACAAAACCTCTTCTCTCTCCGCCTATCCCTCTCCTTGAATACTCCTCTCTCTCTGCAACTAAACAAATGCCTAAACCCTAAAAACCCACCGTCCTCCTCCGTCCAAGGCCGCAACTACAAGATCTGAGACGAGGTGTTCGTATCACGTAATAAACATGGGGAATAAACATGGGAAGTAATCGTAGGTCCCCAAACGACAGCTTAGTGTCGAGAAACCACGAAAGGGTTGAAGATTCGATTAACCTTGATGGCAGCGACGAATAGAAATTCGGAGGATGCTTGATTTTAGGTACTTTACTTCTTTTCTTTCGCCTTCTTTCTCTTGTACGTAAGAGGGTTTGAGGTGAGATTTCTTGATTGGTTGTAGTGAGGTTGAAACTTGAAGATGAAGATGAGTGGTGGTGATTTGGGGAGGCGAAAGATGACGAAACAGTTATGAGTTTGTGAATGATGAAGTGGGGGTAAGTGAGGTGAGAGTATTTGAGAATGAATGGTGAGATTGCAGAAAAATGAGTGTGTCATAGAGAGATTTCGATAGGATTTTGAGAGTGTGATGAAGATTTGATGAAGTGTGTTTTGTGGGATTAATCTGGGAGGTTGATGATGATTTGTAAAATGATTTAGGAATGATTTTTTCTGAGTGATTTGTGAATTTTCTGTAAATAATGAACCGGTCTTCCTAAAATTGGTGATGAATGTGAATTTATAGGGAAAGGCTTTGTGAATATAGTTAGGTTCTGTTAGGATTGGTTAGAAGAGTTAGGGAAGTTAGAAATTCTGTTAAAGTTAGTTAGGTTAGTTGTGTAGGTTTGGATTGGGGAGTGAGCTTGAGTGTTGGAAAGTTAGTTGGATTCAATTTCTGTTATGATTGTAATTAGGAGTAAAATCTGTTACAGTTTGAATGGAGTTTGGAGAAATTATGTTGAGTTAGTTACTTGTGAAAATTAGTTAGAAAGCTTGTTATGTTATTGGTTTTGAAGTTAGTTTGAGTTAGTTAATGAATTAATGTTGAGACAGTTGGTTGTATTGGTTTTTGAAAATGAAAGTTAATTATTGAAAAAAAGAGTTAGTTGTGCTAGTTGTTAATAAGTTCAGTTGTGAATTGCTTTCAGTTATTGGAGTGCTTGATTTCATTGTGAGCATTTCTTTCTGATTTGTGATGTAATTGGTTCGTGCAGGTTATCTTGGTAGCAGGCTTAGCAGTGAGTATTGCAAAAATGTGGGTCAAGAATAGCTGTAGGTATATACTCAATATATAGATCTGCTTTCATCATAATTATACTGAGTGGATGCATATATATATGGAAATAAGGAGCATGGGATTGTGTGAATTTTATTTAATCGTGAATCATTAACTGTGATTTTAGTGTAAATTGAATGATTATTTACATGTTAGTTACATTGTTACTTTGTGTTTTGATGCCATATTTAGTTCATTAAGTGCCTCTATGCATCTGTTAACTTTTTTACATTATTGTTGCTCCTTGTAACAAATGCATATTAAAGACTTGCAGGTTTCTTTGTCACAATCATTGTATCAGCTGTAATGTTCAAGTCAAATGAAATTGTTAAGAAACAGACTGCTCTAAACGTACTATGTTCAAGCATCTACTTCATAAAAAGATGACAAAAAAATTAGAGACTCAATTCAAGTTCTGTTTTGCAGGGAGATCAGAAAGTCTCTATTCTTCTTGATATTGTTTTCAGGTTGGTATAACCGTAGAATGGAGTAATACCTTTATGTATTGTTGTAAGTGGTGGTTAGTATGTTTAGCATAGTTTTCAATATCTTACACATGGAGAGAATTAATGTTTTGGATTAATTTGTTTAGGCTAAACCAAATAGCCTTCTCTTGACTACTAAGTATTTGCTTCCCTCCTCTGCACTTTTCTTCCCTGACAGTAAATTCAAGGTTTATGGCCCTTCATGCTTATAAGGAGCCAAAGAATTATCCAATGTTTCATTTACTTAGCTTGGATTATCGTCAAGAGTTTGCAGATAATTTGAATCGAACTATCCTTGATTGGTTAACTTGACTATACTCCTTGTATAATACATATTTGATTACAAATCTCAATACATTATTTTAACTCTATGATATATGATGTATAATTGTCATTTTCTTTTTTTGTGATATTGGGGATTGGCAGAATACTTTAACCTTCCCAGCAGCTACACAGCAATGCCAACTCTGATGGCATCTGTACCAGCAATTCTTGATCATAAATATCTACAAGCTTATAGGAACCTCTCTCATTTAGAACCTCTCTTATTTATTACATTTGTAAGAAACTGTTGTGTATTTGTTTGATAAAATATCTGTTTAAATATTCATGAAGCATCAACAAGTTCATTGAAACAACATCAGGGAATGAGCAAGAAGCTGCACTCATAGCCTTGATCAAGTTAACTAACAGTACTACATTTGCAAGAAGCTACATCACCTTCTCCAGCACCAGCACCGGCACCGGCACCGACACAATTTTGAGAAACATCATCATTCATGGGTTACACATGCATGTAGATTATGTTTATTTTTGTTTTTGTTTTTGTTTAGGTTATGTTATTTGGAGCAATGTTATAAGATGACAGTAAAACTATGTTAGATATAATGAGAATCAATGAGTTGTGTATTACTAATATAATTGTGTGTTTAAATTAGCTAGACATTAGCTATGAATTAGCTATAAAAATGGTGTGTTTAAATTAGCTAGAGATTAGCTACAAAAATTGTGTGTTTAAATTACCTAGATATTAGCTAGGAATTAGCCAGGAAGTAGCTACAGATTAGCTACCATTTCTGGGTTCAATTATGATATTAATATAAAAAAAATTAAAATTGAAACAATTGCCACGTGGCATACATGCCAGCAATTTTTGCCACGTTGGCATTGCCACATGTAAGCCATGTCATCAAAAAATTTCCACGTGGCATGCCACATAAGCCACCGTTAGTGGAAACTAACGGGAGGGACTACAGTTAGAAGCGGAAAACTTTAGGAGGACCAAACCTTGAAGAAAATTTTTATAGGGACCAAACTTGAATGTTGGGTTATTTTTAGGGACCTTATACATATTTAACCCATTATTTTATATATGTGAGACAATCTCTTCCCCTAACCCTCGCACCACGTAGAAACGCGTGGTAGCATATTTGCATCTAATTACAAATGCATTACATAAAACTACAATTACCAACAACATATCAAATAAAATAATCAAACCCTTATCACATTTCAACCATCACGAATAAAAACGAACAATTTCAATCGAGCAACCAATACCAATCTATAAAATAATACATGATATTATCTTTAAAGATATAATCCTATCATACATGTAATATCTCTAATATACAAAATGCCCTTCTTAGCATTATACGGAACTAACATAACTATTAGGAAAAATTATTCTCTCTCAAACATCACAAGAAACACTCTTCTCAGTATGCTTGATAAACTCATCTCGGAGTGGGCTCCCTCAGCCAATGTGGGGGAGTCTCGGAGTCGGATGAGGCGTCTGCGGTGGTTGAATGGATAAAGGAGAGCTCAATGTCATCCTCATCACTTGAGGTAGAAGCTCTGGAACTGCGGAGGGAGAAATAGAGTCGAAATACAATCGGCCGTGAAACTATTTTTGTTTGGTTTTGGAAAATAATTGATGTGAAATTTGGGTGTAACACTAGGAGTTTTGGAGAATGCCATATGAGAGCTGTAGAATTCACTTTGAAAATGAGCAAGGAAAAAACGGATTTGTGACATAACGAGGAAGAAAAAAACTTTGTAAATATTAATATTTAGTGCTATAACAATGAAGAAAAGAAGAATTTTGCATTCTCCAACCATAGTAAATTTCTCAATGATATTTTTGCAAAATACAATTAATGCATATATAAATTTAACTTGATCATATATCATAATCATATTCTACTTTAAAAATTGTACCACATAACTTAGTTAGATGAATTAAATAAACATACAAAATGTTCTCTATTCTCTTCTTTTCCATGATTCATGCATCATTTATCTCAAGAATTTCCTCAATCTCAATCATTCTGAAAACACCGCTTGTATTATCCTTTTAAAATAATAATCCCTAATTTCATCAATTGAACTTCTTTAAAATGCTGTCGAAAAATTTCCAAACATAAAAGAATACAAAATACTTAATTTAAAAAAAAAAAAATATATATATATATATATATGCAGGCATGCACGCGCGGGGCTATGTTTTTGTTTGTCGCTCATATTTTTAATATTTGTCTATGCTAAATATTTATTTTTGTATTTTTTTATATTAATCATTGAAAAATGTAAAAGAATATAAAATACTTACTTTCTTAAACTATCTCCCCAATGGCACCATTGAAAACGTAAAGAAAATGAATTCACTTAAATCACCCTCATCTTCACTTCCATCGCGAATTGCTGACATTTGGACCTCCTGACTTTGTGTTGAAAGCAGTAACAATGCATATCGGCTGATCAAAATAATATAAAAAAAGACGACGACAATGCAAAATACAACAAAAACACTCATTCTCCATGAGTGTTAATGTCCGGGTTTTGTCTGGGAAATAATTGTAATGTGTTTTTGGTGGGACAATCGGGGGAGAAAATACCATAAGCTCTTTCTTGGAAAATTTTCAAGATGAAGCAGAACTGGAAAATGAAAATGAGAAATAATTAAATATCTATTAATACTTTCAGTTTCGATGAAAAATTAACTCTTCACTTTCAATTTTTGTAATGCCCCATATTATTTAAATGATCAATTGGATATCAGATGAGATCAGATGAGCATCTATGTGCTCTAACTTTGGTAAATTAGCTTAACGGAATCCTCTAAGTGATTTAAGTATGGTCAATTGGGATCGATAGAGCAACTGGTGAACTCTCAAGAGACAGATTTATATTTATTAGTACTAGAGAGTATTTTAAGATAACTCTAATAATTGGTCAATTGGGCTGAGATGACAAAATATCAATTGGAGATATTTTACCCTATTGGAATTATATTATATAATAAGTTATATATATATATATATATATATATATATATATATATATATATATATATATATATATATATATATATATATATATATTAAGAAAGAGAAAGAAAAGATAGTAAGAAGAAGAAGAAAGAAGGAAGAGGAAATAGAGAGAAAGAAGAGAAGAAGCTCAAGGAAGAAGAGGAGAAAGTTGGAGCATTGGATCATCATCTTCTTCAAACTCCTATTCGGTTATCAGGTGGGTTCTAGTTAGACACTCTAAGTTATAGAATTAAGGATTTAGAACTTAGGTTAGAGTTGAGAGAAAATGAAATCTAACTGATGAAATTTGATATAAATGCATGAGAATACTTGTTGTTTATGTTGGAACATGTTTTGGGTGATTTGGTATGAATTTGAAGTGTTTGGGTGGAAGAAATGATGGATTTTGGCCCAAAATGACCCATAACAGCGCTGCTGCGAATTTCTGGGTTCGCGGGTTCGCAAGGCGAAGGGAAGGCAAATGTTCGCCTAGAAGTTCGCATTGCGAACTTTATGTCTTTTTTCTTCTGCCATGGTTCGCTGGGGGTTTGCATTGCGAATAGGAAAACGAACGTGACAGATTTTCCATTTTGTTTCCTTCATAACTTTTGATCCGTAACTCGGATTGAGGCACGGTCGGATGCGTTGGAAGGCTATTTCAATGCTCTTTATGATAGTGGAATAGAATCATATGTTTATGACTTGGATTGATAAGAAAAATTTGGAAAATTAATGGATGTGTGAAAAGTGTAGTTTATGTTTCCACCAAAATTCATGAATCGGGAAGCCGAATGTTATGGGACTTGAAGCCTTGGAAAGAGAATCCAATATGCTGTTAAATGGTATGTGAGACCATGATTTAACCAAGGATGCTTGGTAGAGGATAGTAGTGGCTTGTATGCCTTGAAATATATGTGAACTACTATGTGAAAAGTGATGTTTTATGTGATGTGTGATTATATGTGTTTACTTGTAATATTTGTGTTATGCCATGTCTATCAAATTGTGACTTGTGGATGAAAGAACTATGCATGTTAAAATGAATTAGGAAGAGTGAGGAAACTTTACCCCAAAACAAATGGCATAGTTAAGATTGTTATAATTCTAGGTTGTGAATAGAATTGTGAGATAAACTCTGGATGGCGACGCTCGTGCATTCATTGGCGAGTTCTGGCCTGGAATAGATAACTTCGATGGCAAGGCTCGAGCACCTGATGTAGGAAGGTACATCCGTGACGAGATTGGTCTAGGAGTGAGTGAAACACTAGTATGGAACATGTTGAACTTTTGTAATTATGAGAAAAGGCGAATGTGGCCTTAAGGCAATGTGGTCTTGTGATTGTCAAATATAATCACGTTTGTGTGTGAGATCACATAATCGTAACTGTTTATCTTGAGTTGCAGTTTCATGAGTCTCGAGCTCCTCTGAAACATAGGTATGACTACTTGGCATGTTTGATTCCCGCGTGCAGTACGAATGGCGCTTAGAGAGCGTATGCTTGTGACGATTAATGGCCCGTGTGAAGTGACGGTTCATAACAATTAATGGCTCGTAGAACCCAAATCTATTTGTATGTCAAGTAGGTTACCAGGATCCATGACTCGGGTCGACTTCTAGACGTAGAAACGGACGGGAAAAGGGGATGCCTTGGTGTGGTTATCGATTAGTGATATTTCGAGTTGAGGAACTCATGAACATGTTTCCATATAGTGTGAGATTGTGAACTCAAGGTCATTTTCCCTTCCCCTTGACTTGAGTTAGGATTGATTGAACCTTGTAGAGCCGAGAGAACCCATAAGATAAGGAACTCACTGAGATTTGATGTATCTCACCCCACTATTGTTGATTATTTTCAGGAAGCATTTGCAGGTTCGATTTACAAGTGGAGCTATGCTTGGATGTTTCAAGAGAAGCTTAGTTGAGCTTATTTTCCGCTGTGTATTTGTTGTATACAATTGAGGATATTGTATATTGATCTTACTTTTATTTTTTTTGGCTAATTTCCATAGCTTGTACCATAGTTTGTATTTATGTTTTAGAATGGCCAAGTATGTGAATTATGCCATTAGGCACTTATGATGGTATCAGTATCAAATAAAACACTTGTATGGTATTATTCTAGATAAATATTATACAGGGCGTTACAGTTGGTATCAGAGCAGGTTGTGTCCTCGACCTAGCCTTGAAACATCATAAGTAAATATTTTCCTGCCTCTTAAGTGTGTCCTGCTAGCATGATTCTTAATATCATACTATGTAGTGTTGGGCATGATCAACCTAATATTATGTAAGTGATAGGTAGAATCATGGTTGAGAGACCACGAGGATTCTGAAGTGTTGTGGAACTTGTGCTATGAGGGAAGGCTCAAGCCAAGAGTTAGTTGTAATGCCCCATATTAATTTGTCTCTAATAAAATAATTGATCTCTTCAGAGTTCATTAGTTGCTCTATTGATCCCAAATGTCAATACTTAAAGTACTTAGAGGATTCCATTAAATACTTATGAGGATTCCAATACTTAAATGCTCAAGCCAAGTGGTTATCGATTAGTGATAACTTTGGGGGTGAATGTGTGGTTTTGAGGCTGCTGTCATGAGGGTTTATTTTTCTGCATAACGCAGAGCGCGCTTAGCGCGGTATTTCCTGCTTAGCGCGGTCTGGAGAATTTCCACCCCTTCCAGGCAGCGAGGAGAAAATAAAAAAATATATTTTCAAAAATTCATATCTTTTGACTCGGGTGTCCGATTTCTTGATGTGGGATTAATTAATTAGTGGCAATTGAATGAAATTAATGTTTATGTGATATGTTGAAATCCATATCTTTTGGATCGTGAATCCGATCGAGGCATAGTTATAACCGATGTAAAATTGTGAAAATATCCTATGGGATAAGAGTGTGAAATATTGATTTGATACCCGATTAAATGATCGGAGGGAAACCAAGAGTTATGTGACTTGTGGGTGAATCATTATATGTGTTTCTATTATCCAATTGTAATGTGTTTTTGTATAACTTGTGATGAAATTATTATATGTAATTCAAATGTGCAATAGTAATATGCTTTGCCTGATATCGTTGTTAAACATATCCAGAGAATATGCATGCTTAAAATATGAATCAGGTAGAGTGGGGAAACTTTACCCCAAAACAAATGGCATAGTTTAATGATAGTGGAACCTAGTAATGGCTAGGAAATTGATGAATAACTTAATGACAACGCTCGTACAAAAGAGGTCAAGGCGTGTGTCCATTACCGAATGGTATAGAAATGAGTGAAACACTAGTATGGAACACGTGTAATTATTATGTTTTTTAGAAAGGCAAAAGAGGCCTAAAGGCTAATGTGGCCTAGAAATGTTGAATACAATTATGGTTGTATGTGAAATCACAAAATCTACGAGGGTCCATGACTCGTTCCTACTTCTAGACGTAGAAGAGGGAGGGAGAAAGGGGATGCCTTGACAAGGTTATCGATAAGTGAATATTTTGAGTAACGAGCTCAATAACGTGTTTCCATATAGTGTAATTTTGTGTACTCAAAATCATTTCCCTTCCCCTTGACTTGAGTTAGGATTTGGCTAGAACCTTGTAAAGCCGAGAGAATCCATAAGATAGGGAACTCACTGAGATTTGATATATCTCACCCCACTATTGTTGCTATATTTCAGGTGTGGTTTGCAGGTTTGATTTACAAGTGGAGCTATGCTTGGATGTTTCAAGAAGAAGCTTAGTTGAGCTTATTTCCGCTGTGTATCACTTTTGTTGTATACAATTGAGGATATTGTATATTGATCTTAGTTTTTATTGTTTTGGCTAGTTTCCATTCTTGTACCATAGATTGTATTATGTTTAGAAATGGACAAGTCTGTGAATTATGCCAATAGGCACTTATGATGGTGTCAGTACCAAATAAAAACACTTGTATGGTATTATTCTAGATAAATATTATATAGGGCGTTACATTAGTAATGTGGAGTTTGGTCAGCTCAGTTGAGGTTTTAGTAGAAGTTGTGATTTGAGTAGCATGGAATTAAAGAGTAATGTGTTGTAGAGTACTCCTTTGGAATGGATTGAGTCTGAAAGTTAAGGATCTCTACTGGACGATTGGTTAAGGTATTGAGAAATATGTAAAATCGCTAGTGGAGCTGGATTGACCACTAGTATGGATAGGAATTTTAAGTAATCTCATTCCGTGGAAAAGAAAAGTTGTTTTGTGTAATGTGTGACGTAAGGTCAGGAAGTGAGATAAATATTGGTGCTTCAGTTTTTTGGTCGTTATGGTATCTTGAATGGACGAGGGTACCTTAAGGAATGTGTTCGGAACAATGTTTTCTAACTGGAAAAAGTGAGAGATAGGGAAGTTCAGCTTTCATGGGAACCTAAAGTGGTAGTGAAGTGTGAGAAGGAAACACAATGATGTGTTTACATACTTTAAGCGAAATAAGTATGTGTCGGACGAAGAGTGGGAGATAAATTGTGTATCTTCAGTTATGAAGGGGGATTAAGTTTGAGATAATACTTCAGGTTTTCTATTTTCAGTAAGAGACCAATTTGGAATTTGGAAATGTTAAATTACCCAAGGAACCGTATAAGGTATCGTGTTGGAGAAAGAATGAGCTTCATTTAGTAGCAGGAATTGTAGTGATACGGACCGGAGTAAGTTCTATTAAGAAGTAGAGTAAGCATCTTGGATTTAAGGAAATTTTAGTGTAATGATTTTATATTTGGATCAAAGAGGATTACCATGGAGAGCAAAGTAAACGCGATGTAGAAATGGTATCGACAGTATATTATGAGGAAATGACAACGGAATGTATTTTGGACGAGGTTGCAATAAGGTTTTAAGGTGGTAATGAACCTATAGTTAAGGAAGGGTAATCAAGGATGGTTCACCCATGAGGATCCTGTTAGTATGACGTGGAATGAGAAAGTTACACCTTGGTGGTAAGGACAAGCATAGTAGTAGCACCGGAGTCACAAGTGTACGTGATGGATTCTTATTCTTGAGACAAGTGTGAAGGGACGTACCTTGTGAAGCAGTGAGTATTGTATCCTAAGAAGTAAGATTGCGGTAAACAACGAAAAGCAATTCAGGACTTATTACGGACTAAGTGTAAATCCTGGAATGATTTATACCGGAAGGGTTTGGTAAATAGTTGATGAGAATTGTCAGTTGCGAATCTTCCATTGAGTAATTTGGTGTAAGTGGGATGTGTAATGGATAGTGAAGGGTAAGAAATTTTGGGTTAGTGTGCGCAGTGATGAAAAGGTTCTTCAAGAGGATGCATTACCCCGATTTATTTTCAAGTATAGAGAGAACTTCTGTATTTGTGAATAATCGGAATATTAGGAATCTACCCTTTTGTTGGACTGAGAACGTTGTTGTTTTAATTCTCACCAAGGAGTTCAAGTGAGAGAATAAGGTGGTATGCTTGATATGAGATGTCCATCAATTTTGTGGTACTGTGTAACAGTTGTGTGTTGGATTTTGCTTATGGACGAATCAAGTATGAGTTGTGATGACTCTTGAATTATAAGAAATTGGTTTTCAGCTTCTACAGCAGTGTTAACCGATTAACGTAATGGGGTTAACCGCTTAACACGTGCAAGGAAGGTGTTTTACGTTGAATTTTGAGAAGTTAACCGATTAGCTCAGATGGGTAATCGATTAACGTGTGTGTAAATTGTGAATTTCCTTAGGAACCATCATCTGCATTTTGTTACCTTATGTTGCTCCGATTGGAGAGTATTGTGTAAATGGAAAACCAGAATTGCAAGTAAATGAAAGACGAATTTGTGTTTTGAAATTGGAACTTGTGGAAGGGTGTTACTTAGTCGATCATCTGTTTAGATGACAAAAGAATTTGACTTCGAGGAAGTAATCTTATGAACTGGGTTGAGTGTGGGAAAGTCTTAAGTGTATTGTTATTATTACTGTAAAGAGTCTTGAGGACGAAGTTAAAGTATACCCACGAAGTATTGATCTTGTAAAGAATGTTTCGGTGTGAAATTTTGGTGTTAGTAAGGTATGAACGGTTGGTCTGAGTTAGTAATTGTTATCTTCCGCGAGTTCATGATATTGGATTTAGACTCTGAGAAAGTAGTACCAGGTGTGTACAGTTATACCACCACAGACTGTCTTCGTTGCACTGCGAAGGATTTGTTCGCAAAGCGAACACTCACTGGGAGTTCGCAAAGCAAACCAACTGATATCATTCCTCTGTTCTTTGGCAGCTTGTACCATTTCTTGTGTCTTGCAACTTCGATCATTTAATGCCTTTCTCTGCACAATAATCAAAAGTAGGAATTAGAAAGTTATCTTTCCAAGTACGAGTAAGAATTAGAAGTTCTGAAGTCAAGTATGTAACTTGAAATCGTTTATGAAATGGAACGAATGAGAAAAGTGGACTCAATTGAGGAACGTGGCATAGCCTTCAAAAGTATGGGTGTATGAGGAGTGTTGTATGTGAATTAGGGAGTGGTATGGAAACTCACAATTTCGCTTTGAATGGTTTAAGTTTTGATAAGTGGTGACTCTCATATGATTGAAGTTCTATGTTGGTATTACGTTGTTATTGGCTGAGATCTCGAATCAGCAAGGAACCTTGAGTAAGTCGGAAAAACCGTAAGAATAATCGATTTGGAATGTGGTAACCCTAACCAGAGGTTGTTAAATTATTTTGAGATGTATTGATTCGAGTTTAGAATGATTTTTGGAGTTGTATATGTTACGGTTGTAGCAGTGTAACTCCTGTACCTTTATCGTCTGGAGAGTGTTGGACAGATGTTAAGATATTGTGTGTTGGCGAGGAAATTATTCTACTATAAGACGTCAACAAGTTTCTTGTACCGTTGGTTAGTAAGGATCCCAGTAAATAAGTGCGTTCTCCGTGGACTATTAGCTACTTGGTAATGCTGAAGAATTCGCGATGTTCTACTGTTAGAAATTGGGTTACACAGTGGAAGGTGACAAATGAAAGAGTTCAGTTAGACTAATAAGGATTAGAGTGATTGTTGCTTGTAAGTATGGAAATAAGGAGATCTTGTTCTAAGTGTATTACCTTTTTGGTGTGATACGAAAGAAGTGAATTATCGGATATAATGGTTGCAATGTTTAGTATCAGACCAGATGGAACTGGTAAAGGAGTCATTTGACATTTTATGAAGTGGGTTTGAACGTTAAAGAATTTATGAAAAGATAAGTCGTTGGGGATTACAGGAAGTTAAGAAATCACTTAATTACGTTGCGAAGATGTGTTGAGGGTTGTTGTCATAATTTGAGATAAGCAGTTATGGTTTTGTGTTGTGACTCAGTAGAAGCGTATAGAATGGTGTATTTCTACCGGAGGTAAGATATGATAAAGTCTTTTGTATGGAACAATAGAGGAATTATGGAAGGGCAAGTTAGAATTAACCCAAAATTGGAACAAGAGTATGATTAGAGACGTGAGTTTGATAATTTGTGAAAATACGGATTTTGGTCTATGAAGACAAGTTGGAATTGGGATACGTCAGAGTTGTTAACGGATGCAAAGGTAAGTGTGAATCTAAGACAATGATACAAGTTGTGGTTGTTGTCGAGTAGAGGAAATTCGGGGGCGAATTTCAATTTAAGGGGGGGAGAGTGTAATGCCCCATATTATTTAAATGCTCAATTGGATATTAGATGAGATCAGATGAGTATCTATGGGCTCTAACTTTGGTATATTGGATTAACGGAATCCTCTAAGTGATTTGAGTATGGTCAATTAGGATCGATAGAGCAACTGGTGAATTCTGAAGAGACAGATTGGTATTTATTAATACGAGAGAGTATTTTAAGATAACTCTAATAATTGGTCAATTGGGCTGAGATGACAAAATATCAATTGGAGATATTTTACCCTGTTGGAATTATATTATATTATATATATATATTAAGAAAGAGAAAGAAAAAGATAGTAAGAAGAAGAAGAAAGAAGGAAGAGGAAATGGAGAGAAAGAAGAGAAGAAGCTCAAGGAAGAAGAAGAGAAAGTTGGAGCATTGAATCATCATCTTCTTCAAACTCCTCTTCGGTTATCAGGTGGGTTCTAGTTAGACGCTCTAAGTTCTAGAATTAAGGATTTAGAACTTAGGTTAGAGTTGAGAGAAAATGAAATCTAACGGATGAAATTCGATATAAATGCATGAGAATACTTGTTGTTTATGTTGGAACATGTTTTGGGTGATTTGGTATGAATTTGAAGTGTTTGGTGGAAGAAATGATGGATTTTGACCAAAAATGACCCATAACAGCGCTGCTGCGAATTTCTGGGTTCGCGGGTTCGCATTGCGAACCCAAGGCGAAGGGAAGGCGAATGTTCGACTAGAAGTTTGCATTGCGAACTTTATTCCTTTTTTCTTCTGCCATGGTTCGCTGGGGGTTCTCATTGCGAATAGGAAAGCGAACGTGACAGATTTTCCATTTTGTTTCCTTCATAACTTTTGATCCGTAACTCGAATTGAGGCACGGTCGGATGCGTTGGAAAGCTATTTCAATGCTCTTTATGATAGTGGAATAGAATCATATGTTTATGCCTTGGATTGATAAGAAAAATTTGGAAAAGTAATGTATGTGTGAAAAGTGTAGTTTATGTTTCCACCAAAATTCATGAATCAGGAAGCCGGATGTTACGGGACTTGAAGCCTTGGAAAGAGAATCCAATGTGCTGTTAAATGGTATATGAGACCATGATTTAACCAAGGATGCTTGGTAGAGGATAGTAGTGGCTTGTAAGCCTTGAAATATGTGTGAACTACTACGTGAAAAGTGATGTTTTATGTGATGTGTGATTATATGTGTTTACTTGTAATATTTTTGTTATGCCATGTCTGTCAAATTGTGAATTGTGGATGAAAGAAATATGCATGTTAAAATGAATTAGGAAGAGTGAGGAAACTTTCCCCCAAAACAAATGGCATAGTTAAGATTGTTATAATTCTAGGTTGTGAATAGAATTGTGAGATAAACTCTGGATGGCGACGCTCGTGCATTCATTGGCGAGTTCTGGCCTGGAATAGATAACTTCGATGGCAAGGCTCGGGCACCTGATGTAGGAAGGTACATCCGTGAAGAGATTGGTCTAGGAGTGAGTGAAACACTAGTATGGAACATGTTGAACTTTTGTGATTATGAGAAAAGGCGAATGTGGCCTCAAGGCAATGTGGCCTTGTGATTGTCGAATACAATCACGTTTGTGTGCGAGATCACGTAATCGTAACCGTTTATCTTGAGTTGCAGTTTCATGAGTCTCGAGCTCCTCTGAAACATAGGCATGACTACTTGGCAGGTTTGATTTCCGCGTGCAGTACGAATGGCGCTCAGGGAGCGTATGCTTGTGATGGTTAATGGCCCGTGTGAAGTGACGGTTCATAACGGTTAATGGCCCGTAGAACCCAAATCCATTCGTATGTCAAGTAGGTTACCAGGATCCATGACTCGGGTCGACTTCTAGACGTAGAAGCGGACAGGAAAAGGGGATGCCTTGGTGTGGTTATCGATTAGTGATATTTCGAGTTGAGGAACTCATGAACATGTTTCCATATAGTGTGAGATTGTGAACTCAAGGTCATTTTCCCTTCCCCTTGACTTGAGTTAGGATTGATAGAACCTTGTAGAGCCGAGAGAATCCATAAGATAGGGAACTCATTGAGATTTGATGTATCTCACCCCACTATTGTTGATTATTTTCAGGAAGCAGTTGCAGGTTCGATTTACAAGTGGAGCTATGCTTGGATGTTTCAAGAGAAGCTTAGTTGAGCTTATTTTCCGCTGTGTATTTGTTGTATACAATTGAGGATATTGTATATTGATCTTAGTTTTATTTATTTTTGGTTAATTTCCATAGCTTGTACCATAGTTTGTATTTATGTTTTAGAATGGTCAAGTATGTGAATTATGCCATTAGGCACTTATGATGGTGTCAGTACCAAATAAAACACTTGTATGGTATTATTCTAGATAAATATTATACAGGGCGTTACAATTTCAATATAAAATTAACTTTTCACCTTCAATTTTGTCAAGTATATATTACTTTCTAAACTAATTTGATTTCATCATAACTGTTTCTTCAAGAAATTTTTACTTTATTTTTGTAAAATACAAATCCGTACCTAAAATTCAATTAACAATGCCATTTCAAGGCTTCGGTCTACGATTTTCTCTCTCTCTCTCTCTCTCTCTTTCTCTCTCTCTCTTTCTTTCTCTCTCTCTCTCTCTCTTTCTTTCTCTTTCTCTCTCTCTCTCTCTCTCTCTCTCTCTCTCTCTCTCTCTCTCTGCATCCTCATCTCCTCCCTCGATTCACTCTCAATCAACATCCTCATTTTCTCTCGGTCTATTCATCTTCTCCACTCATCTTCTTCCTTTACCTCCACGATTTTTCCAAAAACAAAAAACAAAAGAACAAGCAATAGTAAAACCAATACATGCATTCTCTCTCTTTCACCTCACTAAACGAAACATTTCAACAATACTTCCTCTCAAAAACGGAAATAAACCTCACATGTTTTTCAGATTCAAAGAAAATGGAAAAGAACAACGAAACAAAAATCATGGAAGATGAAATCGGTTCATGAAGATTGAAGAAGACATATATATATATATATATCTACGTGTGCGCGCGCGTGCGCGAGGCTTTGTATGTGTGTGTCGCTCTTATTTGAAATATTTGTCTATGCTAAATATTTATTCTTGTTTTTTAATATTAACTATTGACGAGTATTTGTCTCTCATTTTCGTTGGTGAAGTTCTTATTTTTACTTCTTTCATGAACACGTTATAGTTCTAACATTCTATCAATCGCCTTCAAGGGACCTTCTTCTGTTGCATCATCATCACGATATAATCTTCACCATTGTTGGAGCTTCAAATAAGTTGCTTTCCCTCTTTCTTCAGAGGTTTCAAAGAAACTACATCTGAATTTGTGAATCGTTTTTTTTTTCGTTTCTGAGAAGCTTTGATTCACCTAATTGATATGAATAATTTTGAAAAATAAAATAAAATATAAAAAAAACTTGTGACAACTACAAATTTTGGTTCTTGATTTAGTCTTAATATAATTATTGGAAAAAGACATATATTAACTGTATATCCTAATTACTAAAGAGAAAACCCCATTTTTCGTTTGGATATTTATAGAACATATATTCTCTTTCTCTATGTTATATGATTTTTTTGTTTTTCTCTTTTGTTCATTCTCACACACACTTCTTGGAATAAAATAAAACACCTTTCTCTACTCATATTTATCTTATTTATACAAAAAAATACTTCATTCAAGTCTAGCTACTTAACTATTCCTATTTATAGTGTGTTAGAAAGTCATGTTTATGAATTTATGATATACAATAAATTTTGAATTTTGATCATATTTAATTTATAACTACTACTCTGCAAGATTTTTGATGACTCGTATACTCACCTAGACTCTTAACAACATTACTTATTACTCTATATTGATATTATAAAATTCAATATTATTATAACATAGATTGTATGTATAAAATTTAATATTAATCCATTTTTGTTTAGTAATATCAAATGAAAAGAGTGATTATTGTAAAATATGAGAGAAACTTATTTTAATTTATTAATCTAAATAAACATCTCTTTTACAATTGTTAAGATTAGCCATTTATTTAAATAGATCAATTCTTAGGATTATAGTGATTAAGAATTGATATATGGACATGAGTGGATGAAAAAGAAAATCTGCAATTAAAAATGTAACGATAGTTAAATCTGCATAAAGTTTATTACATATTTTGCAACCACTTACGAGTACATGAAGATAAAAAAGTATTTAGAATAAAATACATTCTCATTAATGTTCAATACAAATACAAATGTCTTTGAATAACTTATTACATCAAAATCTAAAAACATAAACTGAAGAAAACATATGAAGAGATCATTTAAACTTCATCAAAGAAAACAAATGTAGCTTCCACCCAGAATAATAATTCTCATCCTCACGTCCTCCTCTCTAAGTGTATGCGTTGATCTTGTAGCACAAATGCGCATGAAATAAAGGATTGTAAAAAACATAATCACAATAATCGTGATTGTGACGATAGTGATGATCCACTCGTTGTGATTATTCTTGCCTGATTTTCTTGAAAATTTTCTCATGGGTCTCGGGCGCAACTGTTGGAGGTGAAAAAGAAATTGGAAGTTTGGAGTAAAGAGAGAGAAGGGTTGGGAGTCTTGAGATTTGGAATTATGCGAGTATAAAAGAAATGGTGGTATTTATATATAAAAAAGGAACAATTAATTGATGTGTAACAAAACGATAACCATATATTTGTTGATAACATTTGCATCTCTATTATTCAAAGGTTGGTCTTTAAATGGATAAGTTTCCTATATTATCTATTATTTCAAATACTAGAATAGTAGTAGTATTTGTTTATTATATTTATTTTGAATGTTTTGTCATGTAATAAACTTACATTATTATTCTCTCAATTTCAATCACATTCATCTATCTTTATTTAACTTGTTCTCTTAATTTCAATTGCATTCATCTAAGTCATTTTATTATATTAAATATTAGAAGAAAGTATATGTATGTATGCTCATAGGCTATGCATGAGAATGTTAGTGACTTCCATCATTCTAAAACTATCTCACCAATGGCTCCATCAACAACAAAAAGGAAACTCCCTTGTCTTTACTTCCATCATCCTCGTCTTCACTTCCATTGCGAAAACGACAACAACAAAGTAGAAAACAACTGGAAACACCCATTCTCCATGGGTGTTAATGTCCAGGTTGTTCGAGAAATAGTTATGATGGGTTTCTAGTGGGACAGTCAGTGGGCAAAAATCCAAAAGTTGTCTCTTGGAAAATATTGAAAATGAAGAAAGAAATGTAGAACTGAGAAAATAAAAATGAAAAATAATAGAATATCTATTAATACTTTCAAGTATGATGAAAAATTAACTCTTCACTTTCAATTTCAATAAAAAAATTAACTCTTTCACCTTCAATTTCGTTAAGTACATACTACTTTCTAAACTAATTTGATTTCACCATAACTATTTCTTCAAGAAATTTTAACTTTATTTTTGTAAAATAAAAATCCGTACCGAAAATTCAACTAACAATGCCATTTCAAATATTTTCTCTCTCTCTCTCTCTCTCTCTCTATATATATATATATATATATATATATATATATATATATATATATATATATATATATATATATATCAACATCCTCATACTTTTAAAATTGAACAAACTAATTGCGATATTTTACATTGGTGTTTTGGGCTTACTTTCTCTTTTATGATTTACTGCAATTGCAAGATACTTTGATGCAACTCAGTCAACAAGTTCTTAACAAATTTATGCAATTGGCTCATTTAACCCTCACTTCTTTATTTAAGAATTTAAATCTAATTTTTCAATACATTTATTTGCAAAAGTAAAGTCAATAATCTACTATTTAGTAATTTAAAGAGGTGAGTATAAGAATTAACAGTGAAGGAAGAAGAATTAATAGATAGGTTAAAGATGGTGTTGTTACATATGCTTATCACCTCTTGGAAAAGTAGAAAAAAAGACTTTTCAGATGAAAAAAATATCCATTTTTGATTGAGAAGTTGTAAAAGAGCACAAATATGAGATAACAACTTGATACGACGATGGAATTAGGGGTGGCAAAATGGATAAATTGGATGGATATGGATTGGATTGTTAACAGATGGATCAAAACAATCCATTAGTCTATTAATAATCCACTAAAATTTTCTTAAAATTATCCAATCCAATCCATCCGTTAAGAATAAAATCCATCCAATCCATCCATTAATATATTTTTAATGGATGGATTTCCATCTATCCAATTTTTTTTTTATTTTAAAAAAAAATTCGGTGTTTTTTGAAAAAAAAAATCGGTTTTTTTCAAAAAAAAGTCGGTTCTTTTTCTAAAAAATCAGGTTTTTTTAGAAAAAAATCGACTTTTTTGTTGGAAAAAAAATTTGGTTTTTTTCGGAAAAAACAAGTCGGTTTTTTTTTGGGAAAAAAAAGTCGATTTTTTTTTGGAAAAAAAAGTCGGTTAGTTTTTGGAAAAAAATTGGTTTTTTTTTCGGAAAAAAAAATCTGTTTTTTTTTTGGAAAAAAAAAAGTCAATCTTTTTTTCGGAACAAAAAACCTTTTTTTTGGAAAAAAAAGTCGATATTTTTTTAAAAAAACATTTTGTTTTTTATGAAAAAAATAAATTCTTTTTTGCAAAAAAAAATCCATTTTTAATTATATTTAAAAAAATAAATTTAACAAAGATAAAAATAATTTATTGGATCTTTAAAAATATGTTGGATGGATTGAACCAATCAATGCATATAAATTGATGGATTTAATCCAATCCATTAACTTACTTTTTATGTGGTGGATGAATTGAATAAATTTTTTAATAAATAAATTTGATAGATTTTACTTTAATGGATCCAATTGCCACCTAGATAGAACATTAATTTATCTTTGTTTGACAATGGAGAAAATGAGACAACTATATAAACATTGTTCAGAGAGTTGAAATATATATGATGGAAAGAAAAAAAATATTAATAAAAAAGATCTAATTTAATACGGTACTGAATAATATAATTATATAGACTTGTTTCATCCGATGGTCATAATTAGTGGTACAGGACTTAATAGAGTCCTCATCTTAGAAGCCACCGTTAAAATAATATTGAATTTTATATTATCAATATAGAGTAATAAGTAATATTGTTAAGAGTCTCGGTAAATATACGAGTCATCAAAAATATTGCAGAGTAGTAGTTATAATTTAAATATGATCGAAATTCAAAACTTGTTGTATATTATAAATTCATAATCATGACTTTCTAACACACTATATAAAGGAATATTTAGGTAGTTAGACTTGGATGGAGTATTTTTTTTTAAACTATTTCTTAATATACCATCCAAGTTTTTTATATATCATGTGAAATTATTTTTTTGCCCTCCAGTTTCGGATGTGCACATCCGGACGCACTGTATTTTTAAAAAACGTTGTCTTGTTCCGGATGTACAAATCCGGAATGAAAAGTTACGCGTATTCCGAATATGCACATCCGAAAAAATGGCTAAAACTTAAAAAGGTATATTTATTTTAAGAAATAATAATAATTTGTATTTTAAAAGAATAACGATCAACAGTAAAACATTACTTCTACTACCAGAGTCGACACAAAGTTGGTGGTACTCCTATTACCACTTGCAGAACCAATGGACTGACTTTGGGTCACAAGATACAGAGGAATTGTTTCTGCTCAGGTTCATTGCGATGAGATAAGTCAAGATCTCTTTAAAATAACAGTGGATCCTTAGAAGGGAAATCGGCCCGCTGGAATGATAAGATAATTTTGTTAGATTTGTGTATTCCTCATGATAGGATAATTCAGGGAGTGGCGTGTGGCTTTCTATAAATCAACTGGGTTTAAGCCTAAAAGGATTATATTTTACAGGTTCGCGTTGGTTTTTTCTAAATGATACATACTGATGTATATTGATGTATATGTATATATTATAACTTGTTTATTATGCTTATTATGCACACTTGCTGATGTCTATTGATGTATATGTATATATTATAACTTGTATATTAATGATACAGTTCCTCCTGCTTATTATGTACACTTGCTAGCTTTCCGCGCTCGATACTACATAAGTGAAGTAGAAAATTCTGATTCTGGTTCTGCAAGTGGTAATAGGAGATACGAAGAACAAAGTTTTCTATTGGCGGAAAACCTAATCCATTGGCTCAAGATCTTTATCACGCTATCAAGAATCTCTCCGCTAAACTTTATTCTAAAGATGTTCATTTTCTCATGGAGCTTATTCAAGTAACCTTTCATGATGCATTCATGATGTTAAATGATAGTTGTTTATATTCATGACCGTGAATCTGTTGTTAACTTTATCAGAATGCCGAAGACAACCATTATATTGACGGAGAGACTCCAACCCTAGAGTTTGTTATAACTTCTGATGACATTACTGCTACTGGTGCACCAGCCACATTACTTATTTTCAATAACGAAAAGGGTTTATCTCCGAAATATATTGAGTTTATCTGTAGTGTTGGACGATCAACAAAGAAAGATAACAGGAGCAGTGGTTACACTGGAGAGAAAGGATCAACAAAGTTTTCTATTGAAGAGATACGAAGAACAAAGTTTTCTATGGGTGGGAAACTTAATTCTTTCTCGCTCCCCTCATTCGAATGTATATTAACTTGCGATGATATATTAACGTATGCGACCAACCGACAAAACCGATTTTTTCAAAAAAAAAATAAAGTTATGCTATTTTCCGGATCTGCACTTCCGGAATTTAAAAAAATAAAGCTATTCTATGTTTTCGGATGTGCACATCAGGAACACATCAGCGTTTTTAAAAAAAACAGTGCGTCCGGATGTGCACATCCGGAATCAGGAGGCAAAAACGAAATTTCACGTGATGTATAAGAAATTTGGGTGGTGTATTAAAAAATGACATTTTTTTATAAATAAGATAAAAATGTGTAGAGAAAGGTGTTTTGTTTTATTTCAAGAGGTATGTGTGAGAATTAACAAAACAAAAAAACAGAAGTCATATAAGATAGAAAAAGGAAATATATGTTCTATAAATATCCAAATGAAAAATGGGGCTTTCTCTTTAGTAATTAGGTTCTACAGTTAATATATGTGTTTTTTTCAATAATTATATTTTATTTTGTTTCAAAATTATTCATATCAATTGTTAGTCTGTGTGAATTAAAACTTCTCGAAAAAAAGGATTCACAAATTCAGTTGCAGTTTCTTTGAAACCTCTGAAGAAAGATGGAAAACATCTTCTTTAAAGCTCTAACAATGGTGAAGACTCTATCGTACAACAGAAGAAGGTCCCTTGAAGACAATTGATACCATGTTAAAACTACAACGTGTTTATAAAAGAAGTGAAAATAAGAACTTCACCAATAAAAATAAGAGAAAAATATTTGTCAATAATTAATATGAAGAAAAACAAGAATAAATATTTAGCATAGACAAATATTTAAAATAAGAGCGACACACACAAACAAAGCCTCGTGCATGCACGCACACCCTTAATCTCATTCTAGTTCATTCCGCATCAATAAAATTCTTCGTTATCTTCCTCAATAACCTTGTAATTTTTCAGCATACAAAACCTTCACTAATCCCACCACATGACCATCTTTATGAAAATGGACAAAAAATAAAGATTTCCATACTACTCATTCTTCCTTCCCTGATATCAAGAAACCTTCATCCTCACCAAAAAACCTCAGGCTCAGAAAGTTAAGTTTCAACTCCAAATTTGTTGATTTTCTGCATTATCCAAGTCAAATCATCATTCTAACCATTTTCAATCCTTTCAAGCCTTCAAACACCTTCCATAAACATGTCCTAAACTGTCCATAACATCATTTCTCAACTAGAACACCATTTGAACCATAATCAAATTCACACTATTCCATTCTTGCAAGACGAATCATGCAGAAGAATTGAAGATTTTCTAAAGCAAAGTAGGCATTCCAAAAGCATCAAGGAGGTTCATAGAAGCTCGCTTAATTAAGAAACAACTTCTGTAACCAGATTGAAGAGGCATTGGACCTTGCTCCAATAGGTAAGGTTTCTAAACTTTGAAACTCATCATACTTGCTTATATAATGTCTCATTTTCTCCATTGTCAAGCAAAGATAAATTAATGTTCCATCGACATATCAAGTTGTTATCTCATATTTGTGCTCTTTTCCAACTTCTCAATCAAAAATGAATTTTTTTCTGAAAAGTCTTTTTTTCTACTTTTGCAAGAGGTGATAAGCATATGTAACAATAACATCTTTAACCTATCTATTAATTTTTCTTCCTTCTCCGTTAATTCTTATACTCACCTCTTTAAATTACTAAATAGTAGATTATTGATTTTACTTTTGCAAATAAATGTATTGAAAAATTAGATTTAAATTCTTAAATAAAGAAGAGAGGGTTAAATGAGCCAATTGCATAAATTTGTTAAGCATTTGTTGATTGAGTTGCAGCAAAGTATCTTGCAATTGCAGTACATCATAAAAGAGAAAGTAAGCCCAAAACACTAATGTAAAATATCGCAATTAGTTTGTTCAATTTTAAAAATAATTTAAGATTATTATGAAAATTAATAGCAGTCTCACCATATCATGGTATTATAGTTCCAGTAGTAGAGATGGTTTGAGGCAAATTTAAATTTTTGAAAAAGAGAAGTTGTTCTTCAATATAAACCAACAGCAAGAGATGAGACGGGAGAGAGAAGGTGGAGCGAGTAATTGTGAGGAAAGTTTAGGTGCCCTCAGTTTTTTTAAAATTCATCTTAACCTTTCAAATATATCTAACTGTATGTAAAAGTGGTGCACCGATGAACTACCTAATAGATGGTTCACTCTAGATGCTACCTATTTTAACATAGATTGTATGTATAAAATTTAAAATTAATCTATTTTCATTTAGTCATATCAAATGAAAGGAGTGATTATTGTAAAATATGAGAGAAACTTATTTTAATTTCTTAATCTAAATAAAAATCTCTTTTAAAATTGTTAAGATTAGCCATTAATTTAAATAGATAAATTCTTAAGATTATACATAGTAAGAATTGATATATGGACATGAGTGGAGGAAAAAGAAAATCTGCAATTAAAAATGTAACAATAGTTAAATATGCATAAAGTTTATTATATATTTTGCAACCACTTAAGAGAACTTGAACATAAAAAAGCATTTAAAATGAAATACATTCTCACATAAACACTTATTAATATTCAATTCAAACACAAATGTGGTTGAACAACTTATTACACTAAAATCTAAAAATATAAACAAAAGAAAACATATGAAAAAATCATACAAACTTCATCAAAGAAAACCGCTAGTCAAATGAAACTTCCACCCGAAACAATATTTCTCATCTTCACCTCCTCCTATCTAAGTGTATGTGTTGATCTTGTAGTGTGAATGCGCATGAAATAAGGAATTTTAAAAAACACAATCATGATAATCATGGTTGTGATGATATGAATGATTCACTCAGCATGATTGTTCTTGCCTAGTTTCTTGAAAATTTTCTCATGGGTCTTGGGCACAACTGCTGGAGGTGAAGAAGATATGGAATTTGGAGTAAAGAGAAAGTTTGGGAGTCTTGTGATTTGGAAGTATGTGAGTATAAAATAAATGGTGGTATTTTTATATAAAAAATAAAAATTAATTTATGTGTAACAAAACCATAACCATGTATTTGTTGATAACGTTTGCATCTCTATTATTTCAAAGGTTGATCTTTAAATGGAAAAGTTTCCTACGCTCTCTATTATTTCAAATATTAGAATAGTAGTAGTATTTGTTTTCATATTTATTTTGAAAGTTTAGTCACGTGACAAACTTTTGTTATTATTCTCTCAATTTCAATTGCATTCATCTACCTTTATTTAACTTATTCTCTTTATTTCAATTGCATTCATCTAATTTATTTTTATTATATTAAATATTAGAAGAGAGTATATGTATGTAGGCTCATATGCTATGCATGAGAATGTTAGTGATGTACATGTCCATGCTTAGGAGTTAGTTAGGGTGTCACTAACTTAGAGTTAGTTACAACCATCTCAAGAAAGTAGAGATTATGTAAACCAGCTAAATCTTGTAATGTAGTTTATGCAATCAATTCACAAAAGAAGTTAAGCTTGTGTTCATTGGTGAAGTTCTTATTTTCACTTTTTCATGAACACTGTTAGTATATAGAATATTTTCAGTATATCATTCACTTTCTATTGTACATAATAGTATAGTTTTTCCCTTGTTTAAGTGCCACATCAGCCTACTATTAATTCTTACTTACCATACAATAGAGATAGGGTTTATCTTGTATATATATACACTCTTGTAATCTATTCTTTACTAATGAAGAGTTTCAGTTTCATAACTACTTTCTGTTATTCATTCTTGCCTTGCTGTTGCAACTTCTTCTTCTTCCTCATGGAATTCCATGGTGAGTTTGCCACCATTAACATGGTATCAGAGCTTCAACAACTCTGATAGCCATTGTGCTTCATCGATTGCTTTTTTGTTCGCATCTTGCGTATTTTTCTTCTCAATTATGTTCAGCAAACCGTTTCTGCTTCTTTTGATCGCATTTACTTCTTTCTTTCATTTGCAATCGTTTCTTCTTCCTATCTTTCATTAATGGCTTACCAGAGCTTCACAGATTTCTCTACAAACTCTTCAAATCTGTATTATTTGCATCCGAATGAAAATCCATCACTCGTTCTTGTTAGTCCTCTTCTTGATGACAAGAATTACCACACTTGGTCTAGGTCAATGCATATTGCACTGATTTCAAAGAACAAGAAAAGATTTATAGATGGAACTCTTCCTAAACTACCGGTATCGGATGTTCTTTACTCTCCTTGGGTTCGCTGCAACACCAAGGTATTAGCTTGGATTCATCGCTCTATCTCGAAATCCATTGCTAAGTTTGTTCTATAGATTAAGAGTGTTGTTGGAGTATGGAGGAATCTGCAGATCCGTTTCTCACAAGGTGACATCTTCCGCATATTTTATATACAAGAAGATTTATACAAGTTTCGTCAAGGTAATCACGATGTATCCAATTACTTTACACAAATGAAGGTTATGTAGGATTAATTAGAAGCTTATAGACCGATTACAGCTTGTTCTTATGTTATACCTTGTTCATGTGGTGCTCTTGCATCAATTCAAAAGTATCAAGAACAAGATTATGTTATACGATTTCTCAAAGGCCTGAATGAGAAATTTGCTCAATCTAAGACTCAAATCATGATGATGAATCCTTTACCAGATATTGACAAGACCTTTGCTCTTGTGATTCAACAAGAAAGAGAACTAAATAATTCTCAGTCTGTAATTTCCAATAGCCCTGCTTCTGAAGAATTCACGGCTCTTCATTTGAACATATCTTCTGGCACCAACTCTACCAAGAATGGAAGCAATTATTCCAAAGGCAAGAATAGTGGCCATGGAGGAGCAAAGGGACATAATAGAGTGTGTATTCATTGTGGGGGAACCAATCACACGGTTGAAACATTCTTCCTCAAACATGTATATCCACCTGGATTTAGAGGTAAAGGAAAATCTACTAATTCAAACTCACAATCCCAATCTGTTGCTTATGTTGAAACAGGTCAGGTATCCCCAAAGTAGAGTTAACCTCAGTCTATGCTTGGTTTCACTCAGGAGAAATATCAAAGCATCCTAGAATTACTTCAACAGTCCAAGACCAACCCAAAGGCCAATTCCATCTCCACATCACAATTTGTCTTAAATTCTCATTCTCATCATGAAAGTGGTAAGAATTCTCATTTATGGATTCTTGATACAGGAGTTGTTGATCATATAGCCTTTGATTTGTCTACTTTCACTTCACGCAAAACCATTGTCCATATCCATGTTAGTTTACCAAATGGTTCACATGTCACTGCTTCTATTTCTGGCAGCATCGTTACCTCTTCAGTCTTAGTTCTTCATAATGTTTTATACATTCCTAATCTCCATGTCAATTTCCTTTTTATAGCCAAACTTGTACAAACTAATGATTGTGTTGTTCATTTCACTGATAACTCATGCCAAATCATGCATAATCATTCCAAGGAAATGATTGGTACAACTAAACTTCTCAGAGGATTATATGTGCTTGATTCTTCACAACATAGTCATGTTTGTAACTCATATGTACAAGATAATTATTTTCTCTGGCATTTAAGATTAGGACACATTTCTACTATAGGGCTGCAAAATGTATCCAAACTTTTTCCTTTCATTTTTTCAAAGTGTAATAATATTACTTTTCCTTGTGATCCATGCCACTTTGGCAAACAAAAACAATTATCATTTCCTCATAGCTTGTGATCCTTGTGATCCATAGCTTACTCAAAACTGACCAAACCCCTAACCAAAACCAAAGTTCTACCCAAAACCCTATACTTCAATAATCTGATCATGACTTGTCACATCAATCCCCTAGCTCTACTGATATATCACTTTTTCTTGATAATACTAATTCTACCCCTAGCTTAGAACATCAGCCTGATCATCACAGGTCTAATAGCTCTGATGATGAACCTTTAAGTACACAAAGGGAGCCAGTCACCTTTAGACAGCATGTTGGTCCTCCTGGTTCTATGAACCATCTAGGTACTTCTCCTGGTCCTCCTGGTTCTATGTACCCTTTAGGTACTTCTCCTGGTCCTCCTGGTTCTATGTACCCTCTAGGTACTTCTCCTACTGATAGTCACATCAATACCAATAGTCTTGACCGTCTTTTATCAGCAGAATCCTCTGGTCCCTTATTTTCTCCCAATCCTGCCACAAATGTTTCACCTAACCTCATCCATGATAACAATACCAACACTCTTTCCAACCCTCCTCTTAGACACTCTACTCGTGCTTCCAATCCTCCAAGTTATTTAGCAGATTATCACTGTTATCTTGCTCAAAATAACCCTTCTACATCCAATTCCAACTCCCTCACTTCCAACATTGTCTATCCTCTCTCTTCTGTCATTTCATATGACAAATGCTCTTCTTCCTATAAAAGTTTATGTTGTGCTATTTCTTTCATTACTGAACCAACCACCTATAAACAAGCCATTAAACATAATTGTTGGGTTAATGCCATTGATGTGGAGCTTAAAGCTCTTGCAGAGAATCAAACATGGATTGTGGTGGATCTCCCCTCTGGTAAGGTACCTATTGGTTGTCGTTGGGTCTATAAAGTTAAATATAAAGCAGATGCCTCTATTGAACGTTACAAAGCCAGATTAGTAGCCAAAGGCTACACTCAAATGGAAGGTATTGACTATTTTGATACATTCTCCCATGTTGCCAAACTTACTACTGTTAGAGTTCTTCTGCCACTTGCAGCTATAAAAGGATGGCATCTAGAACAATTAGATGTTAACAATGCCTTTTTACATGGGGATTTACATGAAGAGGTCTACATGACTCGACCACCAGGCTTATCTGGCTTTAATTCATCCAAAGTTTTTAAATTGCAAAAATCCTTATATGGCTTAAAATAAGCCAGTAGACAACGGTACTCCAAATTATCTGCTTTCTTGATATCTCTTGCCAATCACCAGTCACAAGCTGACTATTCTCTTTATGTTAAGCATGAAGCTCCTCATTTTACTGCCCTCCTTGTATATGTTGATGATGTTGTACCGGCAGGTAACTCTTTAGCTGAGATAAAACATGCTAAGACCCTCTTGAATCAGCATTTTAGAATTAAAGACCTTGGACAACTTAGATACTTTCTAGGTTTTGAGATTGCCAGATCCATTGAAGGAATTTTCTTAAACCAAAGAAAGTATACTCTTGAACTTTTACAAGATGCTGGTGTTCTTGCAACCAAGCCTTCCTCGGTTCTTTTTTATCCCAATATCAAGCTTTCTATCAATTAAGGTGCTTTATTGGAAGATCCTTTTTCTTATAGGAGGTTAATTGGTAGGCTCATATACTTAACTAATTCAAGACTAGATATCTCTTATGATGTTCAACACTTGAGTCAGTTTATAGCTCAACCTCGACTCCCACATTTTCAGGCTGCAACTCGTGTTTTAAGATACCTCAAGTTTGTTCGTGCTACTGGCATTTTGTTCTCTGTTTCTAGTGACTTGAAGTTATTATGCTTTGCTGATTCTGATTGGGCTCGATGCCCTTACACTAGAAGATCAATTACGGGTTATTGTGTGATGTTAGGTTCTTCATTACTATGCTGGAAATCAAAGAAGCAACACAGTGCCTCTAGATCTTCAACTGAAGCTGAGTATATAGCATTGGCTTCTATCACTTGTGAAATTCAATGGCTGCAGTATTTTTTCGTGACCTTCTTGTTGAATTTTCTCAACCTACTTCCATCTTTTGTGATAGCAAGTTAGCAATTTATTTAGCTCATAATCCCACATTTCATGAACGCAACAAACACATAGAGTTAGATTGTCATGTGGTTCGAGAAAGATTGCAATCCAAGCTTATTCATTTGCTCCCCATTTCTACTCATAATCAATTGGCTGATATGTTAACAAAACATCTTCATTCTCCTGCTCTTAAAAAGACATTGGCCAAGTTGGGACTTTGTAGCATACACAGTCCAACTTGAGGGGGGTTGTTAGTATATAGAATATTTTCAGTATATCATGCACTTTCTATTGTACATAATAGTATAGTTTTTCACTTTTTTAAGTGTCACATCAGCTTATTATTAATTCTTACTTACCATACAATAGAGATAGGGCTTATCTTGTATATATATACTACTCTTGTAATCTATTCTTTACTAATGAAGAGTTTCAATTTCATAACTACTTTCTGTTATTCATTCTTGCCTTGTTATTGCAACTGCTTCTTCTTCCTCATGGAATTCCATGGGGAGTTTGCCACCATTAACAAACACGTTATTGTTCTAACATGGTATCAATCGCATTCAAGGGATCGTCTTCCTCTGCATAATCATCAAGTTAGAATCTTCACCGCTGTTGGAGCTTCAAAGAAGTTGCTTTCCATCTTTCTTCAGAGGTTTCAAAGAAACTGCATCTGAATTTATGAATAATTTTTTTTCTATTTATGAGAAGCTGAGATTCACCCTGAATGATAATTGATATGAATAGTTTTGAAAAATAAAGTAAAATATAAATAAAACTTATGACTACTACAAATTTTGGTTCTTGATTTAGTTTTGGTATAATTATTGAAAAACACATATATTAACTGTAGAGCCTAATTACTAAAGATAAAATCCCACTTTTCATTTGGCTATTTATAGAACATATATTCTCTTTCTCTATCTTATATGATTTATGTTTTTCTCTTTTGTAAATTCTCACACATAACTCTTAAAATAAAATAAAACGCCTTTTCTATTCATTTTTATTTTCTTTATACAAAAAATACTCTATCCAAGTCTATCTACTTAACTATCCCTATGTACAGTGTGTTAGAAATTCATGATTATGAATTTATGATATACAACTAGTTTTGAGTTTTGATCATATTTAGTTTATAACTACTACTCTGATATATTTTTTATGACTCATATATTCACCTGGACTCTTAACTACATTACTTATTACTCAATATTGATAATATATAATTCAATTTTATTATAAGATAGATTGTATTTATAAAATTTAATATTAATCTATTTTCGTTTAATCATATCAAATGAAAGGAGTGACTATTGTAAAATATGAGAGAAATTTATTTTAATTGCTTAATCTAAATAAACATCTCTTTTAAAATTGTGATGATTATCCATTGATTTAAAAAAATCAATTCTTAAGATTATACTTATTAGGATTTGGTATATGGACATGAGTGGAGGGAAAATAAAATATGCAGTTAAAAATGTAACAATAAATGAATTTGCATAAAGTTGATTAAATATTTTGCAACCACTTAAGAGTACATCAACATAAAAAAAGTATTTAAAATAAAATACATTCTCACATCAACACTTATTAATGTTCAAAACAAATACAAATGTCTTTGAACAACTAATTACACCAAAATCTAAAAACGTAAACTGAAGAAAACATATGAAAAGATTATACAAACTTCATCAAAGGAATCCGATGTTCAAATATAGCTTCTACCCGGAATAATATTTCTCATCTTCACCTCCTCCTCTCTAAGTGTACATGTTGATATTGTAGCGGGAATGCGCATGAAATAACGGATTGTAAAAAATAAAATCACGATAACCGTGATTGTGATGATAGAGATGATCCACGCAGCATAATTGTTCTTTACTCGTTTCTTGAAAATTTTCTCATGGGTCTTGGGCGCAACTGTTGGAAGTGAACAAGAAATTGGAGGTTTGGAGTAAAGAGAGATAAGGGTTGGGAGTCTTGAGACTTGGAAGTATGTGAGTATAAAAGAAATGGTGATATTTATATATAAAAAAGGAACAATTAATTGATGTGTAACAAAACCATAACTGTATATGTTGGTAAAATTTGCATCTCTATTATTTCAAAGGTTGATCTTTAAATGGAAAAGTTTCATATGCTATCTTTTATTTCAAATACTAGAATAGTAGTAGTAGTATTTGTTTATTATATTTATTTTGAATGTTTTGTCATGTAATAAACTTGCATTATTATTCTCTCAATTTCAATCGCATTCATCTACCTTTATTTAACTTAATTATTATCTTAATTTCAATTGCATTCATCTTACTTATTCTTATTATATTAAATATTAGAAGAAAGTTTATGTATGTATGCTCATAGGCTATGCATGAGAATGTTGCTGACTTCCATCATTCTGAAACTATCTCACCAATGGCTGCATCAAAAACAGAAAGGAAACTCCCTCGTCTTTACTTTCATCATCCTCGTCTTCACTTCCTTTGTGAATCACAGGCATTTGAACCTTCTGACTTCTGGTGGAACTTCGTAGGAATGCATATCTACCAATCAATACGAAAACGACAACAATAACAACAACGTAGAAAACAACTTGACACACCCATTTTCATGGGTGTTAATGTCCTGGTTGTTCGAGAAATAATAGTAATGGGTTTTTGGTGGGACAGTCGGTAGAGAAAAATCCAAAAGTTGTCGCTTGAAAAATATTGAAAATGAAGAAAGAAATGAAGAACTGAAAAAATGAAAATGAAAAATAATAAAATATCCATTAATACTTTCAATTTCGATGAAAAATTAACTCTTCATTTTCAATTTCAATGAAAAGTTAACTCTTCATCTTCAATTTCGTCAAGTATATATTACTGTCTAAACTAATTTGATTTCATCATAGCCGTTTCTTCAAGAAATTTTTACTTTATTTTTGTAAAATACAAATTCAACTAACAATGCCATTTCAAAGCTTCGATCTACGATTCTCACACATACGTACTCTCTCTCTCTCTTTCTCTCTCTCTCTCTCTCTCTCTCTTCACGTCCTCATCTTCTCCCTTGATTCACTCTCTATCAACATCCTTATTTTCTCCCTTTATTCACTCTGTCTCAACATCCTCATCTTCTCTCGGTCTATTCATCTTCTCCACTCATCTTCTTCCTCTTACCTTTAGCATACTACTAGAAAAAACAAAAGAATGAGCAACAATAAAACTGATTCATTCTCTCTCTTTCATCTCACTAAAAAAACATTTCAGCAATACTTCCTCTCAAAAACAGAAATAAACCTCACATGTTTTTCCGATTCAAAGAAAATGGAAAAGAACAACTAAACAAAAATCATGAAAGATGAAATCGGTTCATGAAGATTGAAGAAGACATATATATCAATGTGTACGTGCGCGTGCACGAGACTTTGTTTGTGTGTGTCTCTCTTATTTTAAATGTTTGTCTATGCTAAATATTTATTCTTGTTTTTTCTTCATATTAATTATTGACAAATATTTGTCTCTCATTTTTATTGGTGAAGTTCTTATTTTCATTTCTTTCATGAACACGTTATAGTTCTAATAACATGGTATTAATCGCCTTCAGGAACCTTCTTATGTTGCATCATTATCACGATAGAATCTTCACTATGGTTTGAGCTTCAAAAAAGCTGCTTTCCATCTTTCTTCAGAGGTTTTAAAGAAACTACATCTGAATTTGTGAATTGTTTTTTTTTTGTTTCCGAGAAAGCTTTAATTCACCCTGAATGACAATTGATATGAATAATTTTGAAAAATAAAATAAAATATAGAAAAACTTGGGCAAAATAATCTTTTTCGTCCTTTAACTTTGCCCCAGGGTCCAGTTTGGTCCCTTAACTTTAAAAAGTGGCAAGTTCGTCCCTTAACTTTTAAAATGGTGTCACGTTTATCCTTCTGTTTGGTTCTATTAGTCAAATGTTGAAAACAGATGCCACGTATTTCCAAGTATTGCCAGGTGGACTTTATGTGCAGTAGTAACCAGAAAAAGACTTGCTACAGTCATTTTTCTTTTCCTTCAAAACAACCCTCTTCCAAACTCATATTTACCGTCATTTTCAATACTACCTTCATGCCTCCATGATTCTCCATTAAACCACCACAACTCACCTTTAATGTTTGTTCTCCCTCATCCATGCTAATACAACATTTCTCTCCCTGCTCATTATTTATTAAACACAAAACCACCCCCCTCATAGTAGGAAGCTATGCATGAAAGCAACAACTTCATCCACCCACGCCTTTCCTTTTCCACTCACTTCCCAACACTGTAACTGTAACTCTCCACTCACTTCCAGAACGGAAGCCCTCGAGGGAAGAAAGACACAGCAACAATGTTGTTCAATTTATTTCAATATCTTGTTGATTTGAATATCTATATATTATTTTCCAAACATGACTTCAGGAATCAAGCTCCACTATACATGCATTTTGTGACATTTATATATTTTTGGTTGTTTGTCAATTCTAAACTACTGTTGGCGAGATTGCATTTCCTAAGAAACGCAATGTATTGTTTTTGTATCTGGAGTTAAGCAGTTGTGTTTTCTTATTGTGCAGCGGTCCCATGACTCTGTTTTGTCTCTTCAAACTAGCAATTGGTGGCAATAATATACCTGCTAAGGATAACTGATGAAAAAGTGTTTCATCATATTACTATAATACATATATGTTGAGTGACCTACATGATTTAGATGGTTGTACTTAGTGATTTCAAAGTTTGGAACAGATAGTTGATGTTGTTGTATGTAGAGACTTGTTCACCAGTGTTATTTTCCATATGTTTCTTCTCGTGGTAGAATCCAAACTCTGGTAACCTTTGTCGAAACAAGTTAGCTTTTATGTGAGTTTTTACATTTTTCTTATGGTTGCTGAAATTACTATTGGTAATTCATTCAAAATCATATCTGTAGTTAGTTCCCGACGCACCAATTAAGCTCACGAAAACGATCCAAGGTTTACAATATATTCTTCACTATCTTTTCCGAATAATGTTTTCAATTTCATATTCGAACTTTCTTCGTAATTTTCAGGACGAGCCTAAGTCTGCTGCTTGCTAACTTCCATTTCCAGTTCATTTATTTGGTGTAAACTTGATTGAGGTCTGACCTCGTAGCTGCGTACATGCTTGCAACTGCCTGTTTATTTACCGGCTCTTTGTGATCTTCGGCTTTACTATCCATGGTTAGGTTTGAAGAGCTAAGACGTTCGAAGCGAAGAACAAAACGCAGAAGAAGTCGTCGTTTTACTTTGCTGTGTTTGTTTTGGTGTAAAAGGAATAAGGTACTCTCGTCGGCTAAGGTTAGTTATTGCATACTTAAAAGCCTTTGTGTTAGAGGTTTTTTCTTCATCACCAATACCACCAAAATCTGTCAAAATTGCACCGTGTTTTATAGGGATTTTGGAATCTTGAACTGTTCATATTTTGATGAGACGTGTCACTTGTCTGCATAGGCTTCAGTTGTTTCTAAATTGCATAATGGTTTCCATTGTGATATTATTATTATTATTTCAAGTTATGGAAACCTCAAGGTTTGCAAGTGCTTTGGATTTGAACAACTTTCTTTTCTCCTTTTCTAAACAGGTTGGAACCTACTACCTTCAAAGCCATAGCGCATGGATCTGGCTTATTTGGACAAACTTTGGGTGCACTTTGATCATGTGGGACCTGCTGGCAATGCACATAAAACGTAGATACCTTTTTGCGTTGACTTTGGCTACGTATTATTGAGGATTCGAGGGATTCCTTCTCATTAATGGATATCAACTTTCTGGTGATGACGGTGATGAACGATGGTTAATACGTGGAGGGAGGAGGATTCTTGTAGTGGTGTTGTTGTTCCAGACGGAAGAAAGCTCGCTTGAAAGAGAGGTTTTATTGTGGTGTTTGTGTAACAGTGAAGGGTGCAAGCAGAGAATGACGGAAGGAGGTTCGGATCGATGGTGTTAGAGGTTGGAAAAGCTGCAGGGAGTGTGTACGAACATAGAGAGCAGTAGGTTTATGGAGGTTGTAAGGAGAGTGATGAAGTGGAGAAGAAAGAAAACCGGTTGACAGAGGAGAGTTAAAGTGGTGAGAAGGAGATGGAAGGGATAGTGGAACATAGCAGGAAGAAAATGCTAAGAAAGAAGAAGATGAGGTTCTAAATCCATGTCAGCTGCCACGTAACCAAAAATAAACAGACGTTTGAGCCAAATAACGGCAAGGACTACTTTGACACCATTTTAAAAGTTAAGGGACGAACTTGCCACTTTTTAAAGTTAAGGGACCAAACTGGACCTTGGGGTAAAGTTAAGGGACAAAAAAGATTATTTTGCCAAAAACTTGTGACTACTACTGTAACACCCATATATAAAACTCATACATCAAAGCATAAATATTATATATAGATCCAAGTGTTTGGTACTGAAACACATAAGCTCCTAGTTAACACATTGTATACAATTAAATGCCCTAAAGTACAAAGTACAAAAACCTAAGGCATATTATACACAAGATGTTCAAATGATAAAAACTAAGAACTAGATCAACAATGATCCCAAAATACACTTTGCTACGGAAGCTAGCCATCAACAAGCAAGGAAAAGATCACACGACCTTATCCTTACCCTTCTCGGAACCTGAAGCACCTGAAATACATCAAAAACGTGGGGTGAGATACATCAAATCTCAGTGAGTTCCCTATCTTATGGGTTCTCTCGGATTATCAAGGTTCTAACAATCCTAACTCAAGTCCGGGGAAAAGGGAAAAGGACTCTTGAGTTCACACTATATAATTCTCACACTATATGGAAACATGACATGATTACACTAACTCACAACATCACTAATCGATAACCATACCAAGACATCTCATCTTCCCGTCCGCTTCTACGTCTAGAAGGTAACCCGAGTCATAGATCCTTGTAGTTACTTGGCATACGAATTGGATTCGGGATCATCGGTCTGTTAACCATGAACCGTCACTTCTCATGGCCTGTTAACCATCACAAGTCTCTGCCCATAGCATAGGCTCAAATCGTACTACACGTAGGGAATCAAACCTACCAAGTAATTGTGTACCCGTTTCAGAGGAGCTCGAGACCCATGAAACTGCACTCAAATTATTCCGGTTACGATTACATGATCACATACAACAATACGATTGTGTTCGACAATCACAAGACTACACCGCCTTAAGGCCTCTCTTGCCTTTTCGCAACCACAAAGGTTAACCACATGTTTCATACTAGTGTTCACTCTCAACTAGGCCAATACTCGGCAAGGATGTATCTTCCAACAACACGTGCCCGAGCATCGCCATCTAGAGTTGTCTAGAATTTCTAGTTCCTTACTAGATTCTCCTATAGTTCAAGTTTGAGGTTTCCTCACTCTTCCTATATCGTTTTCATATTTGCATGCATATTCACTTACAATCATTTTAAACAATAATAGGATAAGCAAGACATGTCATAACTGCATAGTAGAATGATATATAACAATTAAAACACAATTATATCACTTTTGGAACTTTCTCGATTATTTAATCGTTCGGTAAAATTGACATATTTCATCTCCATTCCATAGAATATTTCCTCGGCTTTACATCGATATAAAGAATGATCGAATCCGATAAACGAGTCGAAAGTTATGAATTTTCTCGCTTAAGTAATAAAATCTCAAGTCCCAGGTCGCGCTAAGCGCGCCCCTGCCCGCGCTAAGCGCGAATTCTTCGGTTTGGAGGGGTTGCAGGAATTCAACGCCGCAGCGCGCTCTGCGAAACTCGAAAAAAACCTGCTATAACAGTTCAAAACTAGTTCCTCTAAACCCTCAATACCAGTTCCAACAATCAATTAGAGGCATATCCAACATGTTTCTAACATAGTTCCATCATCAAACTTCACAAACCATGTTTTGGACAAAATCACAAATTCTACATAACCCAAAATTTCCAACAAGTCAAAACAAACTAAAACTTCAAAACAATCATCAATATATGTTTCTACAATTATATTGATCATTCATTTCGATTTATATCAAATTTCAACCGTTAAATCATCGATTTCCACATTCTAACCTAAAAACTCATATTATCCAAAACTCTAAAAAAAGAGGTTTCTAACTAGAACCCACCTTGAGATGAGCAAGATGAAGATGATGAGAAGATTGGGTAAGGATTGGATGAATGGATGATGATTTGCTCTTGGATTTTCTTCAAATTTCCTCTTCTCCACTTTTCTCTCCTTCCTTTCCTTTCTTTCCTTCTTTCTTCTTTCTCTCTCTTTCTTACTAACTTTTTCTTTTTATGTTTGGAAAGTGGAAGGAAATAATAAGTAGTAAACTTAGTATTAGAAATAATACTAATAAATGTCCAAAAAGTATCTTAAGTCCAAATAAATAAAATACCTCAGAGTCAGATAATATTAATTGGATTGATTCTAAGTTCCACAGTTACTCTAATTATTTTGTCAAATAATTTCTCAGAGTACAATTGGCTCAGTCGATCACAATATAATATTATCCGGAGTAATAAAATACGGGGTATTACATTCTCCCCCCCCCCCCTTAAATAGAAATTCGCCCTCGATTTTAAAGATTACCTGAACAGATGAGGGTAAGCATCTCGCATTTCCGATTCAAGTTCCCAAGTTGCATCGCCCGGATGCGTAACATCCCACTGCACCTTAACGAGAGAAATGTCCTTGTTCCTTAATACTTTCGTTTCTCTTCCCACAATGCGGCTCGGTTGAGGTTTAAACGTTAAGTCGGCTTCTATTTCAACAGTATCCGGTAGAATAGGCTGAAGAGGGTCTGGAACAAACCTCCGAAGTTGAGATACATGGAAAACATCGTGCATTTCCGACAGAGAAGGAGGTAAGGCCAACCTGTATGCTACTTCGCCAATCCTTTCTAAAACTTGATATGACCCCACGTATCTCGGACTTAACTTCCGTGACTTAAACGGTCATTTCAGTCTCAATCTTGGAGTGACTTTCAAAAACACATGGTCACCTTCTTCAAATTCTAAAGGTCTCCTTCGATTGTCCGTATAACTCTTTTGTCGATCTTGTGCTTGCTTGATTTTCTCGTGGATCATTCGAATCTTTTCCGTAGTCTCTTGGATGATTTCGGGTCCTAAGATTCTATCTTCCCCAACTTCCGCCCAACACAAAGGGGTCCTACACTTTCTTCCATACAATGCTTCATACGGAGCCATACCGATGCTCGCATGATAACTATTGTTATAAGAGAAATCAATCAATGGTAGTAGTTCCTTCCAATTAACCTTACTTTCTAATACACAAGCTCTCAACATCTCCTCCATTGTTTGTATTGTTTGCTCAGTCTGACCATCCGTCTGTGGATGATTAGACGTGCTCAAACGCAACTCTGTCCCCATAGCTTGTTGGAAAACTTTCCAAAACCTTGAAGTAAACTTCGGATCTCTATCCGACACAATATTAGAGGGAATACCGTGCAATTTTACAATTTCCGCAATAAATAATCTCGCAAGATGACTTGCCTTGAAAGTAGTCTGCACGGCTAAGAAATATGCCGACTTTGTCAACCGATCTACTATTACCCAAATCGAATTATATCCACCTTGCATACGGGGTAAACCTACTGCAAAATCCATTGTAATACTATCCCATTTCCATACTGGGATTTCTAATGGTTGCAATAATCCACCCGGTCTTTGATGTTCAATCTTAACTTGTTGGCATACCACACATTCCGACACAAAGACCGCAATATCTCTTTTCATACCGGACCACCAATAGTCCTTCTTTAAATCTTGATACATCTTTAAAGAACCTGGATGTATAGTAAAAGCACCCTTATGCGCTTCCTCTAAAATCCTTCTTTTCAAAGTCGCATCGTTCGGAATGTAAATTCTTTGGTTAAACATAATTATTCCATCGTTAGCATGCATAAAACCCGGTTGACTTAGCATCTCTTGCAACTTCTCATCCAATAACTGTCCTTGTTGAATTTCAACTCTTAACGTAGAATTGACATTCAAATTCCCCATAATCACTCCATTAGGAGTCCACCCAAGTTGAAGATTTAAATCTCTAAACGTTTCCAACAACGAATATTCTAACATCATCAACTCGGCCGTTCTCAAAACTTTCCTACTTAAGGCATCGACCACTTTGTTCGCTTTACCCGGATACTACTTTAGCTCTAGATCATAATCCTTTAAATATTTCACCCACCTCCTTTGACGCATATTCAACTCTTTTTGGTCAAAGAGGTACTTTAAACTCTTGTGGTCACTAAATATTTCAAAATGTACTCCATATAAATAGTGACGCCACACCTTCAAAGTAAACACCACCGCCGCTAATTCCAAATCGTGGGTTGGATAATTATTCTCGTGAAGTTTCAATTGTCGAGAAGCATAAGCCACCACATGACTTTCTTGCATCAAAACGCCTCCTAGTCCCATCTTAGACGCATCACAAAATACCTCATACAACTTGCTAGGATCGGGAATAATCAGAACGGGAGTGGTAGTCAATCTTTCCTTCATACTCATAAAACTTTGTTCACACGCCGAATCCCACTCAAAGGGGCAATCCTTCTGAGTGAGCTTAGTCATTGGTAATGCTAATTGCAAAAAGCCTTTGATAAACCTTCTGTAGTAACCTGCTAGACCCAAGAAACTTCTGATTTCCGATACATTCTTCGGTCTCTCCCAATTAATCACAGCTTCAACTTTTGACGGATTCACCGCTACACCACCTTGTGATATAACGTGACCGAGAAAACTAACTTCAGACATCCAGAACTCACACTTGCTCAACTTGGCAAAAAGTTGCTTCTCTTGTAAGATCGATAAGACGATCCTCAAATGTCCTTCGTGCTCTTGTTGAGTACGGGAATAGATAAGAATGTCATCAATGAAGATCACAACAAATTGATCCAAGTAAGCTTGAAATAACCGGTTCATATAATCCATAAAAACAGCTGGAGCATTAGTCACACCGAAAGGCATCACTAAGAATTCGTAATGACCATAACGGGTCCTAAATGCAGTCTTAGGTACATCGGAACTCTTCACTCGGATTTGGTGATAACCCGACCTCAAATCAATCTTCAAGAACACACAGGCTCCTTTCAATTGATCTAATAGGTCGTCTATCCTTGGCAAGGGATACTTGTTCTTAATGGTGACTTTATTCAGCTGACGATAATCAATACACAGTCGCATCCCGCCATCTTTCTTCTTTACTAACAAAACTAGAGCTCCCCATGGTGAGACACTAGGTCTAACGAAATGCTTAGCCATAAGCTCTTCCAATTGTTCCTTCAGTTCTCTCAATTCAAGCGGTGCCATCCGGTACGGAGAAACGGATATAGGAGCCGTTCCCGGTACCAGGTCAATAGAAAATTCCACTTCCCTCACCGGAGGAAGAGAAGTGACATCTTCGGGGAAAACTTCAGAAAACTCGCAAACTATTGGAATATCCATAACTTGAAGGTCGCTACTCCCTTCCTTAGTGAGAACCAAAAGAACATATTTCTCTTCTTCGAACAAGAAATTTATCATTCTAACCGTACCTTCTAGAATAGTTGTTAAGACATCTTTCGGGGTAGCATCAATAGATGGAATGATGATGAGCTTTTCTTCACACCCAATAAACACCGAATTAGCAGAAAGCCAATCCATACCCAAAACGACATCAACTTTCTTAAGCGGTAGACAAATAAGATCAATCTGAAAAACTCTACCGTCCACAGATAAAACACAGTTTTCACACGTCAACGGTGTCTCAACTATTTCATCCATGGCGGTAGTGACCACCATAGGAGGAGACAAAGGAACGGACCGCAACCCAAGTCGCTTCATACATTGCATCGATACAAAAGAGTGTGTAGCTCCGCAATCAAATAGAACAAAACAAGGAAATCCGTTAACGAAGCACGTACCAGCAATTAAGGAATTGTCACTCTTCTTCTTCCTTGCATCTAAGGTATAAACCCTTCCTTGTGTCTGAGTCCTATTCTGAGGACAATCTCTTTTCAGATGACCCACCTTCTGACATTGGAAACACTTTACCCCTTCTAAACTACACCTTCCAAAATGATTCTTGCCACAAGTACGACACACAGGAGGTGTACTCGCCCTCGAATCTTGAACTTGTTTCCCTTTGAAGGGTTGTTGCCTAGGCCTGAATTGTTGGTTGGATCTTCCGCGATCCCCTTGATTCACTCTACTCGCAACACCTTCAGCTTGGACTTTCTTCAAACTATGCTCGGCCACATAGCATTGCCTTAAAACTTCAGCATATGTAGTGAACTCTCTCTGAGATACACTATGAGATATTTCAGCTTTTAGTCCAAACAGAAACTGGTATATTTTCCACCTTTCATCAGGAGCATACATAGCCTGCCTAGAATAAGAAGCCATGTCCTCAAACTTCTCAGCATAACTGGCCAGAGTCATACTACCTTGTCTTAATTATTGAAATTAAAATTCTTTCTGAGTCCTCAATGAGCGCGGAAAATACTTCTCCATGAAAATAACTTTGAACTGTTCCCAAACCTTAGGCACTTCCTGAATAGCCATCAAAGCCGAAGCGCTCTCCCACCATCTCATAGCGGGACCCTTCAGTGAATGAGAAGCGAACAATACCTTGTTCTCTTCGCTGCATTGGACTATCAAGAAAATCCTCTCCATACCAGAAATCCATTCGTGAGCCTTCACGGGATCTAATCCACCATGAAATTCTGGGGGATTCATGCGGATAAAATCCCGGAATTTCCCACCTTCAGCTTCTGAAGCAACTACCGTAGGATGCAAACCTCCATTCATTTGTTGCACCATCTGCTACATGAATAGATCCATATATAAAAGATTATTTTGACAAAAACTTCTGATACCAACTGTAACACCCATATATAAAACTCATACATCAAAGCATAAATATTATATATAGATCCAAGTGTTTGGTACTGAAACACATAAGCTCTTAGTTAACACATTGTATACAATTAAATGCCATAAAGTACAAAGTACAAAAATCTAAGGCATATTATACACAAGATGTTTAAATGATAAAAACTAAGAACTAGATCAACAATGATCCCAAAATACACTTCGCTACGGAAGCTAGCCATCAACAAGCAAGGAAAAGATCACACGACCTTATCCTTACCCTTCTCGGAACCTGAAGCACCTGAAATACATCAACAACGTGGGGTGAGATACATCAAATCTCAGTGAGTTCCCTATCTTATGGGTTCTCTCGGATTATCAAGGTTCTAACAATCCTAACTCAAGTGCGGGGAAAAGGGAAAAGGACTCTTGAGTTCACACTATATAATTCTCACACTATATGGAAACATGACATGAGTTCATTAACTCACAACATCACTAATCGATAACCATACCAAGACATCTCATCTTCCCGTCCGCTTCTACGTCTAGAAGGCGGCCCGAGTCATAGATCCTTGTAGTTACTTGGCATACGAATTGGATTCGGGATCATCGGCCTGTTAACCGTGAATCGTCACTTCTCATGGCCTGTTTACCATCATAATTCTCTACCCATAGCATAGGCTCCAATCGTACTACATCTAGGGAATCAAACCTACCAAGTAATTGTGTACCCGTTTCAGAGGAGCTCGAGACCCATGAAACTACACTCAAAATATTCTGGTTACGATTACATGATCACATACAACAATACGATTGTGTTCGACAATCACAAGACTACACCGCCTTAAGGCCTCTCTTGCCTTTTCACAACCACAAAGTTTAACCACATGTTCCATACTAGTGTTCACTTCGGCAAGGATGTATCTTCCAACAACACGTGCCCGAGCATCGCCATCTAGAGTTGTCTAGAATTTCTAGTTCCTTACTAGATTCTCCTATAATTCAAGTTTGAGGTTTCCTCACTCTTCCTATATCGTTTTCATATTTGCATGCATATTCACTTACAATCATTTTAAACAATAATAGGATAAGCAAGACATGTCATAACTGCATAGTAGAATGATATATAACAATTAAAACACAATTATATCACTTTTGGAACTTTCTCGATTATTTAATCGGTCAGTAAAATCGACATATTTCATCTCTATTCCATAGAATATTTCCTCGGCTTTACATCGATATAAAGAATGATCGAATCCGATAAACGAGTCGAAAGTTATGAATTTTCTCGCTTAAGTAATAAAATCTCAAGTCCCAGGCCGCGTTAAGCGCGCCCCTGCCCGCGCTAAGCGCGAATTCTTCGGTTTGGAGGGGTTGCAGGAATTTAACACCACGCTGAGCGGGCTCCTGCGCGCTAAGCGCGCTCTGCGAAACTCGAAAAAAAACGTGTTATAACAGTTCAAAACTAGTTCGTCTAAACCCTCAATACCAGTTCCAACAATCAATTAGAGGCATATCCAACATGTTTCGAACATAGTTCCATCATCAAACTTCATAAACCATGTTTTGGACAAAATCACAAATTCTACATAACCCAAAATTTCCAACAAGTCAAAACAAACTAAAACTTCAAAACAATCATCAATATATGTTTCTACAAGTATATTGGTCATTCATTTCGATTTATATAAAATTCCAATCGTTAAAACATCGATTTCCACATTCTAACCTAAAAACTCATATTATCCAAAACTCTAAAAAAGAGGTTTCTAACTAGAACCCACCTTGAGATGAGCAAGATGAAGATGATGAGAAGATTGGGTAAGGATTGGATGAATGGATGATGATTTGCTCTTGGATTTTCTTCAAATTTCCTCTTCTCCACTTTTCTCTCCTTCCTTTCCTTTCTTTCCTTCTTTCTTCTTTCTGTCTCTTTCTTACTAACTTTTTCTTTTTATGTTTGGAAAGTGGAAGGAAATAATAAATAGTAAACTTAGTATTAGAAATAATACTACTAAATGTCCAAAAAGTCTCTTAAGTCCAAATAAATAAAATACCTCAGAGTCAGATAATATTAATTGGATTGATTCTAAGTTTCACAGTTACTCTAACTATTTTGTCAAATAATTTCTCAGAGTACAATTGACTCAGTCGATCACAATATAATATTATCCGGAGTAATAAAATACGGGGTATTACAACTACAAATTTTGGTTCTTGAATTAGTTTTAATATAATTATTGAAAAACACATATAGTAACTGTAGAACCTAATTACTAAAGAGAAGACCACATTTTTCATTTGGATATTAATAAAACATATATTCTCTTTCTCTATCTTATATGATTTCTTTTTTTCTCTTTTGTTCATTCTCACACATACCTCTTGAAATAAAACAAAACACCTTTCTCTACTCATATTTATCTTATTTATAAAAATAAAATAAAAATACTCCATACAAGTCTAGCTACTTAACTATTCCTATATATAGTGTGTTAGAAAGTCATGATTATGAATTTATGATATACAACAAGTTTTGAGTTTTGATCATATTTAATTTATAACTACTACTCTGCAATATTTTTGATGACTCGTATATTCACCTAGACTCTTAACAACATTACTTATTACTCTATATTGATAATATAAAATTCAATATTATTTTAACATAGATTGCATGCATAAAAACCAATATTAATCTATTTTCGTTTAGTCATATCAAATGAAAGGAGTGACTATTGTAAAATATGAGAGAAACTTATTTTAATTTCTTAATCTAAATAAACATCTCTTTTAAAATTGTTAAGATTAGCCATTGATTTAAATAGATAAATTATTAAGATTATACATATTAAGAATTGATACATGGACATGAGTAGAGGAAAAAGAAAATCTGCAATTAAAATTATAACATTAGTTAAATATGCATAAAGTTTATTATGTATTTTGCAACCACTTAAGAGAACTTGAACATAAAAAAGCATTTAGAATAAAATACATTCTCACATTAACACTTACTAATATTCAATATAAACACAAATGTGTTTGAACAACTTATTACACCAAAATCTAAAAATATAAACAAAAGAAAACATATGAAAAAATCATACAAACTTCATCAAAGAAAACCGCTATTCAAACGAAACTTCCACCCAAAATAATGTTTCTCGTCTTCACCTCCTTCTATCTAAGTGTATGTGTTGATCTTGTAGCGTGAATGCACATGAAATAAGGAATTGTAAAAAAACACAATCACGATAATCGTGGTTGTGACGATAGGAATGATCCACTTAGCATAATTGTTCTTGCCTAGTTTCTTAAAAATTTTCTCATGGGTCTTTGGCGCAACTGTTGGAGGTGAAGAAGACATTGGAATTTGGAGTAAAGAGAGAGAAATTTTTGGAGTCTTGTGACTTGGAAGTATGTGAGTATAAAAGAAATGGTGGTATTTTTATATAAAAAATGAAAATTAATTTATGTGTAACAAAACCATAACCATGTATTTGTTGATAACATTTGCATCTCTATTATTGCAAAGGTTGATCTTAAAATTGAAAAGTTTTCTATGCTCTCTATTATTTCAAATATTAGAAGAGTAGTAGTATTTGTTTTCAATTTTATTTTTTAAAGTTTAGTCACATGACAAACTTACGTTATTATTCTCTCAATTTCAATCACATTCATCTACCTTTATTTATTCTCTTTATTTCAATTGCATTCATCTAATTTATTTTTATTATATTAAATATTAGAAGAGAGTATATGTATGTAGGCTCATATGCTATGCATGAGAATGTTAGTGATGTACATGTCCATGCTATGGAGTTAGTTAGGGTGTATCTAACTTAGAGTTAGTTACAACCATCTCAAGAAAGTAGAGATTATGTAAACCAACTAGATCTTGTAATGTAGTTTATGCAATCAATTCACAAAACAAGTTAAACTTGTGTTCATTGGTGAAGTTCTTATTTTCATTTCTTTCATGAACATGTTATTGTTCTAACATTGTATCAATCGCATTCAAGGGACCGTCTTCCTCTGCATCATCATCAAGTTAGAATCTTCACTTGTTATTGTTCTAACATTGTATCAATCGCATTCAAGGGACCGTCTTCCTCTGCAACATCATTAAGTTAGAATCTTCACCGTTGTTGGAGCTTCAAAGAAGCTGCTTTCCATTTTTCTTCAGAGATTTCAAAGAAACTGCATCTGAATTTGTGAATCATTTTTTTTTCTATTTGTGAGAAGCTGAGATTCACCCTGAATGATATTTGATATGAATAGTTTTGAAAAATAAAGTAAAGTATAAATAAAACTTCTGATTACTACAAATTTTGATTCTTGATTTAGTTTTGATATAATTATTAAAAAAACACATATATTAACTGTAGAGCCTAATTACTAAAGAGAAAATCCCATTTTTCATTTGGCTATTTATAGAACATATATTCTCTTTCTCTATCTTATATGATTTTTGTTTTTCTCTTTTGTAAATTCTAACACATACCTCTTAAAATAAAAGAAAACGCCTTTTCTAGTCATATTTATTTTTTTTATACAAAAAAATACTCTATCCAAGTCTATCTACTTAACTATCTCTATGTATAGTGTGTTAGAAATTCATGATTATAAATTTATGATGTACAACTAGTTTTGAGTTTTGATCATATTTAGTTTATAACTACTATTCTAATATATTTTTGATGACTCATATATTCACCTAGACTCTTAACAACATTACTTATTATTGAATATTGATAATATATAATTCAATTTTATTATGGCTTAGATTGTATTGATAAATTTTAATATTAATTTATTTTCGTTTAGTCATATCAAATGAAAGGAGTGACTATTGTAAAATATGAGAGAAAATTATTTTAATTGCTTAATCTAAATAAACATCTCTTTTAAAATTGTGAGGATTATCCATTGATTTAAATAGATTAAGATTATACTTATTAAGATTCGGTATATGGACATGAGTGGAGGGAAAAGAAAATATACAGGTAAAAATGTAACAATAAATGAATCTGCATAAAGTTGATTATATATTTTGCAACCACTTAAGTGTACATGAAGATAAAAAAGTATTTAGAATAAAATACATCCTCACATCAACACTTATTAATTTTCAATACAAATACAAATGTCTTTGAACAACTTATTACACCAAAATCTAAAAACATAAACTGAAGAAAACATATGAAAAGATCATACAAACTTCACCAAAGAAAACCGATGTTCAAATGTAGCTTCCACCCCGAACAATATTTCTCATCATCACCTCCTCCTCTCTAAGTATACGCGTTAATCTTGTAGCGCGAATGCGCATAATATAACATATTTAAAAAAAACACAATCAAGATAATCGTGATTGTGACGATAGCGATGATCCAATCGACATGATTGCTCTTTTCTGGTTTCTTTTAAATTTTCTCATGGGAGTTTTGAGACTTGGAAGTATGCGAGTATAAAAGAAATGGTGGTATTTATATATAAAAAAGGAACAATTAATAGATGTGTAACAAAACCATCACCATGTATTTGTTGATAACATTTGCATTTCAATTATTTCAATGGTTGATCTTTAAATGGAAATGTTTCTTATGCTATCTATTATTTCAAATACTATAATAGTAGTAGTATTTGTTTATTATATTTATTTTGAATGTTTTGTCATGTAATAAACTTACATTATTATTCTCTACATTCATCTACATTTATTTAACTTATTCTCTTAATTTCAATTGCATTCCTCTAACTTATTTTTATTATATTAAATACTAGAAGAAAGTATATGTATGTATGCTCATAGGCTATGCATAGTGACTTCCATCATTCTGAAACTATCTAACCAATGGCTCCATCTAAAACAGAAAGGAAACTCCCTCGTCTTTACTTTCATCATCCTCGTCTCCACTTCCATTACGAATCACAGACATTTAAACCTTCTGACTTCTAGTTGAACTTCGTAAGAATGCATATCTGCCAATCAATATGAAAACGACGACAACAACAACACAGAAAACAACCGGAAACACCCATTCTCCATGGGTGTTAATGTCTGGGTTGTTCGATAAAGAGTTATAATGGGTTTTGGGTGGGATAGTCGGTGGAGAAAAATTCAAAAGTTGTCTCTCTAAAAATATTGAAAATGAAGAAAGAAATGCAGAACTGAAAAAATGAAAATGAAAAATAATAAAATATTTATTAATACTTTCAACTTCGATGAAAAATTAACTCTCCACTTTCAATTTCAATGAAAAATTAACTCTTCACCTTCAATTTCGTCAAGTATATATTACTTTCTAACCTAATTTGATTCCATCATAACCGTTTCTTCAAGAAATTTTTACTTTATTTTTTAAAATACAAATCTGTACATAAAATTCAACTATAACAATGCCTTTTCAAAGCTCTCTCTCTCTCTCTCTCTCTCTCTCTCTCTCTCTCTCTCTCTCTCTCTCTCTCTCTCTCTTTCTTACACACACACATACACAACATCGTCATCTTCTCCCTCGATTCACTTTCTCTCAACATCCTCATCTTCTCCCGGTCTATTCGTCTTCTCCACTCATCTTCTTCCTCTCACCTTCACCATTTTTCAAGAAAAATTAAAACAATGAGCAATAATAAAACCGATTCAGTCTCTCTCTTTCATCTTACTAAAAGAAGCATTTTAAAAGAAACATCTTAGCAATACTTCCTCTCAAAAAAGAAATAAACCTCATATGTTTTTCCCATCAAAGAAAACGGAACAGAACAACAAAACAAAAATCGTAGAAGATGAAATCGGTTCATAAAAATTAAAGAAGATATATATATATATATATATATATATATATATATATATATATATATATATATATATATATATATATATAATTGTGACATTTATTTTGTTACATATTTTGTTATATTAATTTGTTAGATTTATTTTGTATAAAACTTTAATTGAACAAATACAACCAAATGATGGTTGTTAATGTTAAGACTTAAGTGACATTGTAAATTTCAAATTTATTAATGATGATGATTTGATTAATGCAAACCGAACAACGCTATAATGACACAATAATTTACACCAATATCCTACACTATATCACATTACGTGCACAAGCACGTCTTTTGATGTACCAATAAAATACAGTATTAAAAAAAATCTTTAAAATGTATTTGATACAAATCAAAATTTAGTGTCAACTTAGACCATCTACATTCATGATACTGGTTTTGGTGTTTTAAACGGACCTCATTTAATTTTTTATATTATTTTACTGTTTTCAATGATTTAAACCACTTAAAAATTGGAGTATATACCTACAAATAATTGCAAAAAACAAATAAAAACACGGTGACTTTTGTTGGAAACGGTAGCATTACAATACCATTCATTGCATAATAACATATTCATTTCTACTGACACATGTGTTATTGGTTAATAATGTGTTACCACCCTCAAAATCGACCGATGTGGGTGCTCTAAGCACTCTTGATTCAAAAGGTATACTATTATTTTAAATTGATAGTTAAAAATGTAACGATATTGAAAATGAGTTAGATGTTAAAATGTAAAAGTAATGTAGAAAAATACAATCACAAATTAAGTAACAATTTTTTTAAGTATATATTAGACTTAAATTAAAATATCATAACTATTCTAACTTTTATTTAGAAAATGTCAGAAATTAATTAACCTTAAATTAATTAATTAATAATAAATATTTATTTTATATAAAAATTGTATATGTTACCGAATTTTAAGTGACTTGTTTACATAGATACAGTTTAAAGAAAACTAAAGTATGAAAAAATTATTTTTAATATATATATATATATATATATATATATATATATATATATATATATATATATATATATATATATATATATATATATATATTGATGCATATTAAAGAAAATTAATAATTTAAGAGATTTTAGTATTATAGTAAAGTGACACAATTAATTTATATTTTGTTGCATGGATATTAGTGTGTACATAAATACAAATTTTTAGAAGAGGAGAGTTATTTAGGAATAGATTTGTATTTATGGTGGTAGTTAATTATCTCAAGTTTACATAGTGTTTGAATTGAGATTGAGGCCTAAGACATCTTATAACAAATTTTTAAATGTTTTTAAATAATTAATAAAAATGATAAAAATAATATTTTTATTGAGCCTCAATAATATGTATACAGGAATAATAATACTAGTGTTCCTGTTAGAACAAAATAGTCTATATTGTTTGGGAATCAACACATATACTCCTCACATCTAAAATAGATAATATTTCATAGTTGTAATGACTTGAACTTGAAATCGACTAGAATGTATCACATCCCTTAAGTTCAACTGAGGGACAACGGTCTTGAACTAACAATTTAAAAGAGATTATTGAACATGTTTTTTTGAGAAAAATTAATTTAAAATATATTTTTGTGTACGTGTGTGAGATTTAGCCATGCACTTTTACGAGAATGCCCTTATGTTTTACAAAGTATTCACTCATACTAACCAAGATATGACTTCCTTGTACTTCAAGACTTTGTCAGATGCCTTCTTTCTAGTTGGAACATGATGGAGTTCACTTGAGATAAGGCTTGAGTTATACTCTATTTTGTTGCTATCATTGGATATTCAAGCCCATCAAATCCTAATACTTTGGTTTGAATCTCTAATTGCTTAATCGCTTATGCTTGACTTGTCATTCATAACTAGTTGTCATTTGCATTGCATAGCTACGGGTACGTACCCTGTTGGGTTTGGGTTCGCTTCCTATGTGGAGAAATGCCCAAATATGATTAGCCCATTTGTCTCACTTATTTAAGTGAAGCGGATCAATTTAGTGTTGAGAGAGATAGAGAAAAATAAGGATTCAAAAGAGAGAAAAGAGGATAGAAACTCATTCCCGTTTTTCTGCTATCAGTCTCACTAAATCGACGATCCCCAATTCGTTAATCTTTGGATCGAGTTAAAATTTGGTGGACATGTTCATATCACATATATCTAACTTTTGACCGTTCAAAATTTCAATACAACGTCTGAGGTGAAAGTTATTTTCTTCGCACTGAAGCTACAAATTTGGGAAATATTTTTAGCTTTTTTATTCTTATTTGTAAACTAGTTGCTTTCTGATTTGCGGTTGTTAGCACTAGTTTGTGAATCACTTTAAGACTCTCGTGTACCCTTAATTGATTATAGTGGAGTTATTTCTTTGTGAAGGTTCCATGGTTTTAGGATTGACAGCATTTTTTCTAAAACATGGTTCACAGCAGGATGTTGTGTGTGATGTTGTAACATGCTGATCAGTTTATCTTGTGGGAAGATGTCTTGACAGATGCTGTAACATGTTGTACCAAAACATATGTTCTGGTTGTTTTGATTATTGACAGGTTGGTTTTAATTCTGTGATATTCCTTTTGGAATTATCTCAGTAATTTTCATAGGTCAAGAAGATTTTATCTGGAACAAGTTTTGTATCTCCAGTTGTACACAAGTTACTAAAATTGGATGATGAGACAATTTAGGAAACGTTGTGTTTGTTCCAAGATTTAAGGAGTTTTTTTCTTCATAATTGATGCAGCTCTCAGCGTGTGGATCAATCTAGATTGGAGTGAAGATTTCGAAGCCCATGGACTGTTGAGGAGTATTTAAAGAAGACCTAAACCTAATGTATTACACGGGTTTCACTTTTGTAAAAACTAGGGGAAGTTTTAGAAACTTAGGTTTTGAGAGTCTCTTGTGTGTGACTTTGTAAGCCACCCTCTGTATTGTTTGATACATTGTGGTAGACATATTGTGTGTTGTATATTGTTCTCTCTCTAGAGCTTTTAAGCAAAGGAGTTGAGTATTGTTCTTGGTTGAAGTTGTGAAACTGAACCGAGTATTGTTCTTGGTTAAGAGTCTTGGCCTAGTATTGTAGTAGGAAGAGGGTACATCTTTCTTTTTGGTTTCTCGAGGCATGGTCATTGAGATTATGACTACTTGTTAGGAAGTGAGAGGGGGTCTCATATCTAGATGGTGATTTCTAGGTAGAATTAGCACAAGGTAATGATTAGGTAGGAAGTTGTAAACGGGGGAGTTTAGCCATTAAAGCCATTAAAGCTAACACACAGGGTGTAGTGCATAAATTGAAATGGACAGAGTAACAGCTCCAATTTGTACAGTGCTCTAGTGCATTGTGAAATGGACAGCATAACAGCTACAACTCCGCCGGGGATCAAGAAAGAGAAGCTCTAAAGAGATCCTAAAGAAAGGGAAAGGGAGGGATCAACTAATCGAAACATAGTTTCGATCAATTAATCAAGGGGAAATGATAAGCTAACAATTTTCCAAAGAGAATGAAAAAACATTAAAGCCAAATGTGTGAATTATTGATTATACAAGATTAAGTTCATCCATGAAGAAAGAACTTAATGCAAAACAAAGAGAGAGAGTGCGAAACAGTACCAAATGATCAACAAATATGCAACACAGAACCATGTTATGTGGTCAAAAGATGTACAAAGATGTTCATGCTCAAACACTTCCAAAATTTCAAATAATCGATAAATGCAAAAAAAATCGATCATTGAAAGTTGTCAAGCATACTTTAAACAGAGGTTAAACCATTCATAAAACATCCACAAGTATCAAGTATATCAAGCCATGGAAGTTAAATGAGGAAAGAATATCAAGAAAGCTTGAAAAATAGGCAAATATGGCATTCTGGTTCAGTGTTAATCGATTAACACTTTTGCACTGCAAAGTGTTAATCGATTAACACTTGAAAAATAGCAAAATAACACTGGTTAATCGATTAACACTTTTGCACTGCAAAGTGTTAATCGATTAACATTGTAACAGGGGCTGAAAATCAGTTTTCAAAAGTGCTTTTCCCCTCTTAATCACTTAATTGAACATCCACATGTCATAGTTCACACTTGTGCACGAAAATTATATCATGTATGAGCAATTAAACACAAATTGAAAGCAAAAACATATAGCTCAAAGATCAAGCAATTGCATGGCAAATCAAACCGAAAAACGATCGAAATTACATCGTAAACGTACGAAAATGATCGAAACAGTGATTAAAGTAAGATCTAGCAACCTACAAGCTAGAGAATTGGCTTGGTAATTGTTGTGAGTGAAATTTAGAGAGAAAAAGCCAAGAAAACCAGAGAATCTTGTTCTTGCACTTTAAACCGTAGCGAAACCGAGCAAAAAACGCAAAAATGCACCGAGATTGAATTTGCACCGAATTGATTGATATGAACACTTGAATTGAAGTAGAACTTGTTGTGATTCCAGAAATCCAATCAAGAAATGCTAAATGATGGAGGCTTAAGCTCAAGAGAAATCAATTTCAATGTGAAAGTTGCTACTCTTTAATGGTGGATTTGAGCTCTAGTGTGGTTTGGGAGAGAAGATTGAGATGAAAATGAAGAAGTTGCAGCAAACTTCAAAGAGAAATGTGAGAGAATTAAGATTGAAATGTGGGAGGTTTGTGTGAAATGGTGAATTGTAATTCTTCCCCCTTGAAAAGTGATGGAGAGCTTGTTTATATAGACTTTTGGTTAGGAGTGTGAGCGGTTTGGAGCTAGCTTTGGACTTAGCTTTGGGTTTGGAATTAGGCTAGGAGTTAGTTACACTTGACTCACTGAGTCAAGGTAGTTAACTCAGTTAGTTAGAACCAACTCGTTAACAATCCCAATGTGAGCTCCAACATCCAAAGGTCTTTATGCTTGGAAAACAAGGAACATGGTGCACTTATTTGAAAATGATGCATTGTAACAAATGTAGGTGAATTCTTGAATACTCCAGAATGTTCCACATGCTACTAGACCAATGTAGAAACAAAAAATGTGGAGGGAAAGTTGATGTCTTGAAAAAGCAGCAAATTATGCAAAATTTGCATGCGTTAATCGATTAACACATTTGCACTGCAAATGGTTAATCTATTAACCAAGTCAAAATTTCCCAAATTTGCCTGAAAAATGATGTTGTGGCCACGGTTCAGATTTTTGACCTCTTGCTTTGATAAATAGGCATATAAACCCTTGTTTTGTGCTTGTTTTGATAATGTGATGACCTTGCGAGGATGCGATTAAACGGTCTTGGAAACCTGAACATTCCTGCAATCAAAACATAAAGGAAAAAGTGTGAATGCGTATGCTAATGATGCAGATGTACATGCCTATGCAAAAGGCAAAAAGGGCGGTCGAATTTTGGGTTACGACAGCTGCCCCTATTTAATCCACTTGGACCTGAATGTCCGAATTGTGCGAGCTTTTCGATGATTCGAGGTAGAAGGGGATTAAATAAAAGAGTGGCTCGAAAATTTGGCCGACGGCGACAAAAGAAGAGTTTAATGTTTTGAGGGTTGATAAGTGCGAAGTTTGGCTGAATATCTGTTGGAGAGATGAATCGGGCCAAAAAAAAGGAGTATGCTCGATGCATATGCCATGTATGTGTTATCCTACATGATGCTTGATATCATGCTATGTAAAAGTGTAGGTCGAGATAATGCGCGGTGGTCTAGGCGAAGATTGCAGCAAAACAAACTCGACATTCTCAGCTATGGAAAGAACCCACAGATAAAAACAGACCCTGCCAAGGAAAAGCTTCTGAATGGCGACAACTCTGCTGGGGAAGAAATCGAGAAGTTTCAAACTTCTATATTATCCCCATTGGGACTACCGGGGATAAGAGAAATCAGGATGATCTCTTCATCACGACCAACTCTGCTGGAGAATGAAACCAGGAAATTCCAAGTTCCAAATTGCCACTGATCCTGTTGTGGATATCTTGACTGACTCCGTCTAAGGAATTCACAAGGTTCAGAGGATCTTCTTTGCTTGGGAAGACGAGGAACCAAATCGTACCGCTGTTGGCGTGCAACATGTTGGGGAATAATGTGCGACCCATGATGGGGAAATTAATCAATCAGTTCTCCGATTGAAATGCATCATTTGGCCACTCTGCCAGGGACATTATGGATCTACCGGGGAAATGGGAAGTAAACAACCTTTCCAAAGAACCATAATGGCACTTGCTGGGGAGATGAAAGCTTTGTTGGGGAAACAACATCCTTCTCAAAGAACCATCACGGTGCATAATGCTTTCTCAATTGATTTAGCCTTTTATTATTCTCAACGTTTTATGGTATTATGCGATCACAAATAATTGCTTATTTTATAAACAAAATACTGGAAAGAAAACGATTGAGAAATTGAATGATGCATTTTTATTGAATGTGAAAAATATGTACATAAGATGTGTACAAGGATGCAAAAATCCTTGATGAGGAAATTTGCAATAAAATTGAAAAACAAATGTAAATGGCAAAGGGAATCATATATTGCATTGATTACAACATTGGCTACCATCCCCTGTAAGTCCAAGTTCCAACGCCTTGCATTAGTTGATGATGATTCGGATGCTCTGTTACCAACTGAGGTCCAGCTATGATGAAGAGAGGCTCAAGTGTTCACAGTCAATGCCTTTATCCCTAATTTTTTCCTGGACATTTTTCTACATTTTTTTTTCGTCCACCGGGATACCCATTTTTGCCTAAGTCGCCCTTTCGGGTTTTCAACTTAGCGGGCTGTTATTTTTTTTTTCATTGTCCCTAACTTTTGCATGGACATTTCTTTTTTTTTTGTCCATCGGGACACCCATTTTTTCCTAGATTGTCATTGCGGATGTCAATCTAGCAGACTACTATTCATTTTTTTCAGGCATAATATTTTTTGACTGTATCGGAGTTCACGGGCGATGGAAACTCCTCCCCATCCATGGTGGTGAGGTTCAGAGCTCCGCCTGAGAAGGCCTTCTTGACAATAAAAGTTCCTTCGTAATTGGGAGTCCATTTTCCACGTGGATCCAAATGAACAGGTGAATATCTCTTGAGCACGAGTTCGCCTTCATGGAACGCTCGAGGGAGAACTTTCTTGTCAAAAGCTCGCTTGAGGCATCTCTGATACAACTGACCATGACAAACGGATGTAAGGCGTTTCTCTTCGATGAGATTCAGCTGGTCATATCTGGATTAAACCCATTCAGCTTCATCGAGACCTGCTTCCATGATGACTCTGAGCGAAGGAATCTCGACTTCAATAGGTAAAATAACCTCCATACCATACACAAGCAAATATGGAGTTGCCCCAGTAGAAGTGCGGACTGAAGTTCTGTAGCCATGTAGTGCAAAAGGAAGCATTTCATGTCAATCCTTATATGTCTTGACCATTTTCTGGACAATCCTCTTGATGTTTTTATTTGCTGCTTCGACTGTGCCATTCATCTTGGGCCTATATGGTGAAGAGTTGTGGTGCTCGATCTTGAATTCTTGACACAACTCCTTCATCATCTTATTGTTTAGGTTGCTTGCACTGTCAGTGATAATGTTGCTAGGAATGCCATAGCAACAGATTATCTCTTTCTTGATGAATCTGACAACCACTTGGCGTGTAACATTCGCTTAAGAAGCAGCTTCAACCCACTTGGTAAAGTAGTCGATAGCAACTAGAATGAATCAGTGGCCGGTGGAAGCCTTCGGCTCGATCATTCCAATCATATCTATACCCCACATAGAGAATGGCTAAGGTGAAGTCAAAACATTCAATGGAGTTGGAGGCACGTGGATCTTGTCTCCGTAGATTTGGCACTTATGACATCTTTTGGAAAAGTTGTAACAATCTACCTCCATTGTTTTCCAATAATACCCAGCTTGAAGGATCTTCTTGGCCATGGCAGGACCTTTAGCATGTACACCCTCGTAGCCTTCATGTATGGACCTTATGATCGCGTGTGCTTCGTGTCTATTCACGCATCTGAGCAACACGGAATCATAATTCCTCTTGTACAGTACACCACCACTTAAGAAGAATTTGGCGCAGAGCCGCCTAAGAGCCTTCTTGTCAGTGATAGTGATACCCTCGGGATATTCTTGTTTTTCCAGATATCTCTTAATGTCTTAGAACCAAGGCTTGTCATCAGACTCGTCCTCAATTGCTAAACAGTGTGCTGGTTCATCCAAATTATCAATGCAGATATGAGGAACTTTATTCTTCCACTTGACCTTGAACATGGATGCTAGGGTGGCAAGAGCATCAGCTAATTGATTTTCCTCCCTAGGGATATGATGAAAAGAAATCTCATCAAAGTAAGGAATCAATTTAGCTATGTGTTGTTGGTACGGAACCAGCTTGGAATCCCGAGTTTCAAAGTTCCCTCTGACTTGGCCAATAACCAAAGCAGAATCTCCATAGACCTCAAGAATCTTGATTCTCATGTCAATTGTCGCTTCAATACCGTAGATACATGCTTCGTATTCAGCCATATTGTTGGTGCATGCAAAGCATAATCTGGCAGTGAAGGGGAGGTGAAAACCTATTGGAGAGATAAGGATAGCACTGATTCCACGACCTTTAGAGTTGAAGGCACCGTCGAACACGAGCATCCATCGCGCCCCTGGTTTGGGTCCTATGTCAGGGTCTGGAGTCTCATAGTCTCTGATAAACAGAACATCCTCATCGGGAAAATCAAACTTCATTTGTTGATAACCCTCTACAGGTTGATGAGCAAGGTAGTTAGACAAGTCGCTCCCTTTTATTACTTTCTGGGTAACATGTTGGATATCATACTCAATTAACAGCATCTGCCACCGAGCAATCCTTCCAGAGACAGTAGGCTTTTCAAATATGTACTTTATCAGATCCATCTTGGATATCAATAAAGTAGTATGGCAAATCATGTACTGTCGTAGGCGTCGAGCAGCCCAGACGAGAGCACAACAAGTTTTTTCTAAAAGTGAGTATTTGGTCTCACAATCAGTGAACTTCTTGCTCAGATAGTAAATTGCATGTTCTTTTCTGCCAGTGTCATCATGTTGCCCCAATACACATCCCATTGATTCATCGAGAACGGTGAGATACATGATCAATGGCCTACCAGGAACGGCGGTACTAAGATCGGTGGTTCTATCAAGTATTGTTTAATTTTGTCAAATGATTCTTGACAATCATTGTTCCATTTGACCAATTGATTTTTTCTTAGTAATTTGAACATTGGTTCGCAAGTAGCCGTTGTAGCGGCAAAATCGTGAGTGTAAGTTATTGATTAACTTAACTCGAAAACCAAGAGTCGCCACCGCAGTTTTATTTCATCCAAAAAGGAAAGGAAAAAGAGCGAACAAAACCTACACAAGCTCTACAATAAGAACAAGTGAACAGAGACTGGGTAAGGGGGGTTGGTTACGCAATAGGAATGTGTTAGCACCCAAAACGTCTATAGTACTCTATAGGAACCCTTTGAAATATCTGCCGCTTTTGGTTTGAAAATGTTTGCTTGAAAAGAGATTAAGGAGATGAGAAGAGAAATTGTTTTTAAGATTTTTGTGTTTGGAGAGACTTATCGCCTCATGCCTACGTACCCACGAAGTAAAATGTAGGATCAAAACCTCATAGTTCGTGGTACAAAGAATGAAATTTGTTTGTTTTGGTTGATTTTAAGTGTAAAGACAAGTCGTCATTTCCAAACGAATAATTCCGCTTAAAGAAATGAATCATGTCTAAACTTATGAAAAAGTTAAAGGAAAAAGTGCACAAGGGCACAAAAAGAGAGTTTGATGTTTTTTTGAGTCTTTTGAAAAAGGTGTCAATATGCTTATGTAGTTTAGCATTTGTTAAGAAATGAAAAGAAAAGAGCAAAATCACTTGACAAAGTCAAGGTTTGATTATGAAAGAGGTGATAGTTTGAAATCAAGAAAGTTTTGAAAAAGGAAGAAAGTTTTGAAAATTGAAGAATGGGTGGAGAAGAAGTGACTATCCTAAAGCACAAAGTAAAAGCTAAGGATAAGAAAGATCCAAGAATGGCATTGGATAAAAGGAATCTCAACATCCAAGAATGATATTGGATGAAGTGAGAAAAGTTTTGAAAAATTCATCAGAACCATCCAAGAATGGCATTGGATAAAAACAGTTCACGATATCCAAAACTGGTATTGAATAAAGTGAGCAGGGACTTTCAGGAATGACACTGAAAGGATAGATAAAACTTTCAGGAATGGCACTGAAAGATATCCAACCAAATATGATGGGGATTACAAGAGAGAATGACAAAACTTCCAGGAATAGCACTGGGAGAAACAAGAGGAACAAGATATCCAGGAATGGCACTGGAGATCAAAAGAGAAAGACATCCAGGAATGGCACTGGAGTGAAAGAAAAACAAAGATCCCAGAATAGCACTAGATGCACAGGGAAACGACAATATTCAGGAATGGCACTGAATGAAAAGGCATGTAAAAGCTTTGGTAGGCGCCAAGTAAGTTGGACTTTGATCACAAGGTAATATGTTGATAGCAACAGGACTTCGGGAAATGCATATGAGCACGAAACACGCTTCGAGCTATGAAAATCTTTCTATGTATGATATATGAATGATTTATGTATGCAATGCATATGATAGGGACAACCGAGATAGACTCTTTTGTGAGGGAAGAATGAAACTCTGATTCCTCAACACAGGGAACACTGCCCACTCTACTTGGAGAAAAGATGTTGAACACATCTCTGTCACACTTATGAATTATATCAGGCTGATGGTCTTTTGAGGAAAGACATCTTGAGGATTCTTGAAGAAGACTGCCCCCGATTGATTGAATAATGAGGATAAACTGATCATGGCTTCAGTTTGACTGCTGCATGGGAAAAATGAACTGATCATGGCTTCAATTCTTGACACGAATGTTGAGGATAAACTGATTATGGCTTTAGCTTGACTATTGCAGAAGATGAACTGATCATGGCTTCAGTTCTTGAAATGACTGTTGAAAAGGTTAAACTCAGTATGGGTCTTGAAAGAGATCTTCTGGTTAACTAAATCTGAGAATAACTTGCACTGAGCAATAAATCTTGAACTGGCTCACAACAGTATATGGAAGTAATATGCCCCTGATAGGATCACTGACCAAGTTTCTCAACTGTTTGAAATTTCTTGATGAGGAAAGTTTTCCTGCAAATAGGATTATTCAAACAAACATGGTAATTTTAATGCAAAGCTCGATGCAATTTTGAAATAAAAAATTATTTTTGGAATGATATTATTGATATAAAGCAAAATGAACCACTTGTCAAAACACGGCGGTTAAGACATTCAAAATGAAAGATAAAGCAAAGGTATGACATCAAAGCAAATGATTGGCAACAAACATAGGAGTCAATTTACGCAACCTTGCTGTAGTATGCTTTCAAAAGAAATCTGGCTTCAATTAGGTCTTTTGAGGGTTGTAACGTGGTCTGGTTCACGACTTTTTGAAACAAAGGATATAGGCTCAAAGTCTATTTGTACCAAACCCATTTTCGTGATGATCTCCAGTCCTATGCTCAGTTAATTCAAACTATGCATTCAGGTTCCAAGCGATTTTGGAATTGCAACACTATTATGATGATGACTCAAGGGATTTTTGAGATGGCAATCACTTCTCTTACAACATTGTGTTGTTTTTTATGAGGACCTCAGTCAACTCGTTTTGTCTTTGAGGATTTTGGTAACCTCTTTATTTTTCTTTTGTTATCCCTAACTTTTGCCTGAACTACGTCATTTGAGTTTACAGTCAGCGTGATGCCCCAATTTTTGCCTAAGTCGCCTTCATAGGTTTTGACTTAGCGGGCTTTTCTTTTCATTTTTTTCATCATTCATTTTTTTGAAAGATAGTGGCTGCCTAGCTTAATGATTACAATGAACCATCATTGGCTTTGGATTGAAAGACATCTTCGACACTTCTTTGATGTGTACGAAGGAAAGCTTTTGATTGCAATAATTCTCTTGTGTTTAAATACACAGTTAAATTAACTGAGAACTACCCATCCCCAGGTTAAGATTGCGGGTTTTTTCATATAGAAAGAAACTCCACCTTCTAGGCTCAAAGGGGTTGACAAAGGATTAACTTCCTTATTTCTCCAGTGTTTGGGAGTTGAAACAATGCATGTACATCATCAGCCAAGTTTTGATTAAAAGCATCCAATCCAGCAATTTTAGGTATTTCGTTTTCATCATCCTCCCTCCAATCTTTGCATAAACAAAAGCTTGATAAAGAAAGTGAACAGGAGATATATTTTTGTTTTGTGAAAAAGAAAGCATAAAGATGCACACAGTGGATATAAATGAATTGAATCAAACATTACAATGCTCATTTCATTGAAATTACCATGAAAGTACAAATAAAGTTCGAAAGCAAACAATCAATACAATCAAAGAAAAATGCAAACAGAAAGAAACAAGGCCTAGTGACTAATCAGCAACAAGGATGAGCTATCCCGTCTGAAACAATGGCTTTAGGAGATAATCCATTTGAACTGACTTAAACTTCACTTGGCATGCTCTGTCAAAGGATTGTTGACAACATTGGGATTATCATCAAGAAAGGTCAGAATCTTTGAGTTCACCAATTCTTGTACTCTAGCTTTCAATGCATATCAACCTTCCAAGTTATGGCCTGCCCCACCTGAATGGAACTCACAGTGAAGATCAGCCCTATAGTCGGCTGGGAGAGGATTTGGAGGAGCAGGTAGATCCCTTGTTGTAATCAAACCTTTCTTTACAAGACATAGATACAACTCAGTGTAGGACATCGGGATAGGATCAAAGTTAACCCTATTGCGATTCTAATTTTGTCTAACAGTCTGATGAGGAGCTTGAACTGGTTGAGCATTGACAATAGGAGCAACTGCAGCTACATATTATTGTTGTCTGCGACGAGGTTTCCCTTCAACTGAAACAGCATGGGTGTCACCATCCTTCTTCTTTTGAAAATTCCCAGCATACTTTTTAGCACCACTAAAGGCTTCAGCATTGGGAATCTTTCCTTTCTTGATACCCTCTTCTAGTCTTTCTCCAATAGTGACTAGGTAAGCAAAACCAGATGATACACTGCCTATCATCTTTTCCCAAAAGAGTGGTTGAAGAGTGTCCATGAACAAACCACTCAATTCCTTTTCAGCCAAGGGTGGCTCCACCTGAGCAGCTAGCTCTCTCCAGCGCTGAGCGTACTCCTTAAAGGATTCTTTTTCTTTCTGAGACATATTCTGCAATTGGCGACGATCAGGTGCCATGTCTAGATTATACTTGTACTGCTTTAAGAAAGCATCAGCTAAGTCTTTCCAGCTTTGGATACGGTTCTTCTCAAGTCCCATATACCATTTCAGTGAAGCCCCACTCAAGCTATCTTGGAAATAGTGAATGAGCAGTTTGTCAGTTTTGGTATAAGTAGCCATCTTGCGGTCGTACATCACCAAGTGGCTTCTGGGACAGGTGTTCCCCTTGTATTTCTCAAAATCAGGAGTTTTGAATTTTGCAGGCATAACCAAGTCTGAAACCAAGCACATGTCCATTGCGGCAGCACTAAAGACATCACTTCCTTCCACGGCTCTTATCCTTTTGTCTAGAGTTTTCCATTGCTCTCTGACTTCTTCAATGTATCCAGGTTCTCCCTGACTCTCGGATTGTGGACCAGCAGCATGGACCACGAGAGGAGGATTCTCAAGAATAGCTTAAGCAACAAAATGCACAACAGGCTGAGGTTCAGTGAACAATGAAGCTGAAGATACTGGTAGTACAGACGGGACAAACACGGGAGTAGTCGCAAAGGGTGGCGAGTAATTTGGAGGTAACCCAAATTCTGGCCAAGTAGAAGCTGGTTGCTGAGTCATTGGAGGGTCAACAGCAGCAGGTAAGATTTTAGAGATCACAGTCTTCTGATGTGGTTCACCTCTAGCAATTAGAACTTGCATCATTTTCGTGAGTTTGGTCATGCCGGCCTTCAACTCATCAATTTCCATTCTCACTTCGGCATTGTGTTGTTCTTGGTTTTCCATTATCAATCTGACAACAGCTCTAGTTCCGTAGTGGTGTTGAGGAAACAGCTTGGCGGTGAACAGATAGCTGAAGAAGGAGACAGTTGAAATGAGTCTCTGAGGCAACTTGGAAGAATGCAGATGTATGCTTATGGATGCAAGAGTGCATGGATGCAACAACCACAAACAAGATCACTCAAAGCACACGGGTTCAAAGGTTCGAGTCACGAGTATAAAGTCAAGGTTAAGAACCAATCCCACAAAGGTATGTACTAAGGTTTTGTCTTTATTGTACCTGCAGAAAACAGCGGTTCTAACAGAGTATCCAGGGTCCACAATCCACTATCAGACACACCAGCGCATCGATTACTCGGAGTTTAGTAGTTATCCTCAAGAGAATCTAACCTGAGTGTGGCATCGCGTAATAGCTAAGTCAGATTTGCATCCTCATAGCTTCCGCGCCACGATCCTAAAAAGGCTAAGATGGGTTAAAAGTTACTACGGTCCTTAGTGTTATAGGCTTCTATGGAAAAAGTAATGCCTTCAACGATCGCTCGATCGGCATCAGTAATTCCAAAGAGACAACCACCGAGTGGATAGATTCTCAAGTTCTGCTTTTTCAGGATTCGACTCCCTCAAAGCTCCCTTGACTATACCATCCTCATATCTCAAAGTACACTTTGGTCCGGGTATATGACCTATCTCACACACAGAGGAACTCCCAAACAAAACAAACAAGTAACAAGCAAATCAGGCAAAAGGCAGTAAATAAATCAAAGTAGACTAAACCCCTCAAGGGAGATTATCCCCAACAGAGTCGCCACTTTTTCTGTAGCGGCAAAATCGTGAGTGTAAGTTATTGATTAACTTAACTCGAAAAGCAAGAGTCGCCACCGCACTTTTATTTCATCCAAAAACGAAAGGAAAAAGAGCGAACAAAACCTACACAAGCTCTACAATAAGAACAAGTGAACAGCGACTGGGCAAGGGGGGTTGGTTACGCAATGGGAAGGTGTTAGCACCCAAAACATCTATAGTACTCTATAGGAACCCTTTGAAATATCTACCGCTGAGAAATTGTTTTTAAGATTTTTGTGTTTGGAGAGACTTATCGCCTCATGCCTACGTACCCACGAAGTGCAATGTAGGATCAAAACCTCGTAGTTCGTGGTACAAAGAATGAAATTTGTATGTTTTGGTTGATTTTAAGTGTAAAGACAAGTCATCATTTCCAAACAAATAATTCTGCTTAAAGAAATGAATCATTTCTAAACTTATGAAAAAGTTAAAGGAAAAAGTGCACAAGGGCACAAAAAGAGAGTTTGATGAGTTTGATGTTTTTTTAAGTCTTTTGAAAAAGGTGTCAATATGCTTATGTAGTTTAGCATTTGTTAAGGAATGAAAAGAAAAGAGTAAAATCACTTGACAAAGTCAAGGTTTGATTATGAAAGAGGTGATAGTTTGAAATCAAGAAAGTTTTGAAAAAGGGAGAAAGTTTTGAAAATTGAAGAATGGGTGGAGAAGAAGTGACTATCCTAAAGCACAAAGTAAAAGCTAAGGATAAGAAAGATCTAACCACAAATGTAGCTATCTTCACCATAAACTAAGCAAAAGCATAAGTCTTCAAAGTCTTCGAACCATAATTCCAAAGCCAAGGGAAAAGGTCCTAGTTCTAAGTCCAAGGATCCAAGAATAGCATTGAAGTCCAAGGTCTAGGTGCAAAACTCCGTATCCATTGCAAAGGATAGTAACCACAGTCCAAGATTAGAAGCACAAGTTTTTTTAGAGGTTTTAGCCTTTATTAATGTTTTTTGGTCCATGTGGACAAAGAGAAAAAGGCATAAACATAAACATGTGTCCAACGGACAAAGGAAAAATTACAGAAGCATAAACATGATATGAGATGATAAAATGACATAAAGCATAAAAAGTAAAGAGAGATAGGGAGCAAGAAGGAAGCATAAAGGTAAAGTTAGAAGTTAGTGATTAGTTGTTAGAGTAAGTGATCAATAATGATTGAATAATTGCACTTAGGTCAAGGTTAACGAGAACTCATTAGAGGATTGATAAGACCAAAGCCTCCTAACAACAAGTATCATAAGTGTTGAACCAAAAGACAAATAATCAACAATCTTTGATCGTTTTCCGATACGGGACATATGTTGCGCTATGTTAAGCAATCACCGATTAATTTACGGAGTAATTACCCTACAATGAGGCCGGTCAATAGATATTTATGCTAATGCATGCTAGATGAACGATATGTAGATCGTCATCCGAAAGCAATACCGCACGAAAAGAAAAGAAGGTAGCGATCTAGTCTTGATCAAAATTCAACAAAGGAATTCTATGATCCATAAGACTTTCATCGATCAAAATAAAAGAAGAAATAGATGAAGAGAAAGCCAAATTAAATCACAAAATTATGTGATCTAAGACTAAGAACAAAGGAAAAGGGAAGAAAATGGAAAAGGAACCAAAACAGCCCCAAAAATAAGGCAAAAATTGCATTCTGACTCAGAGTAGCCGGTTACTCACCAGATGATAACCGGTTACTTAGTTCAAAATAAGCGTAGTTTTTCAAAATTAACACAGAGTAACCCGTTACTCACCAGAGGGTAACCGGTTACTTTGCACCAGAATGCAGAAATTTGTGCAGAATTCAGCATGATCATCTTTCAAACCTTTTTACAAAAACCTTATGATCATGGAACTGAATTTGCACGAAATTTAAAGTAAAACAACAGTAAAAACCAGCAATTAACCACAATTACAAGATCCAAAAGATCAAGTAACCAAGATCTCCAAAGATCTACATTATGGAAGATGAAGATGAAGCTTCAACAATGGTGAAAGATGAATTACCACTTCAAATCTGAAAATTCCTTCAAATTGCTTCAAGATCCAAACACCAAAGCCTTGAACTATGAGAATTGATGAAGAAAACAAGTTTTGATGGAGGTTTAACTCAAAGTTGAACAATATTCAATGTGAATTCTTGTTAACTTTCAAAAGAAGAAAAGTGAGCTTTAGTGAAATTTGTGGTTGAGAAGAGAATTTGCAAGAGGTTTGTTGTCTATCAAAAGCTTGTGAAATAAATGAAATGAGGCCTCTATTTATAGAGTTTAGGCTTGGAAAATTTGGTGGTTTGGAAATGAAAATTAGGCTTGGAATTTGAATTTGGAGGGAAATTATCAAAAGAGTGGTGATTAGTGAAGGTACATGGTGGAAAATGATCAAAGTGATGTAGGGGAATTAAAAAGAGTTGGTCTAGAATATTCCAAATGTGATCAAGGGCTGAGATTGGTGCAAAATGCAATGAAACTTAATTTTTTTCCATTCTGCACGCAAGTAACCGGTTACTCACCGGGTGATAACCCGTTACTCTGTTCAAAATTTAAAAAAATAGAGTAAAAATACACTGAGTAACCCGTTATTCACCAGATGATAACCTGTTACTCTGTGAAAAATTTGTGAAAAATGAGCATTTTGTTGCACTGTTGTGGTTCCGGCTCGATTCTTTTGCTTGTCAAAGAAGGCATAGAAATAAACACATGAACCTTGGAATTCCTTGAATAATAATCAATTAAAACTTGGGGAATCCTTGACCAGATAAATTTGACATGATTGCGGATCAACTTTGACTTTTCTCAGATAAAATTCATTCGAGCTGTGGGACTATTATTTTGGCATTTTTAACCTGTTCTTCCCCTGAAAATGTCAATAAAGAGAAAACAAAATATTTTTGGGTTTTGGTTAAGGTTAGTAAAATATAAACAAATAAAGCAATAAAGTGAATAAGAAACACACAGATGCTCAGTAAACCCTGCAAGGCATAAACCCAAAGAATGAGAGGGACAAGGGAACCAATGTGTGATCTTGTTTGTGGTAAAGATGCAAAATGAGATGTGAATGATATGTGGAATCTTAGGGGTCAAAAATTAGGGTCTTACAGCCATCAAGTGAGAAATGAATCTTGAAATGTAATTAAGTCTGCCCATAAAGCCACAGACTTCTTTTTCTGTTTTGGGAGGCGGCATGTTCTGAATTGCCTGAACCTTATCAGGATCAACTTCAATGCCCTTCTGACTCATAATAAAGCCCAACAGTTTACCAGATCGAACTCTGAAGGTACACTTCGCAGGATTCAACCACAGTCTAAACTTTCGGAGTCTGTTAAATAGTTTCTTCAGATGAACCAAGTGATCATCTTCAGTTTTGGACTTGGTAATCATATCGTCCACGTAAACCTCAATCTCTCTATGGATTATATCATGAAAGAGGGTTGTCATGGCACGTTGGTATGTTGCCCCTGCATTCTTTAGACCGAATGGCATGACTTTGTAACAATATGTACCCTATGGCGTGATGAAAGTAGTCTTCTCCATATCAACTAGGGACATTTTGATCTGATTGTATCCTGAGAAACGTCCATAAAGGAAAAGATAGAGAACTGCGCTGTGTTATCCACCAAGACATCAATGTGAGGCAAAGGAAAATCATCTTTCGGGCTTGCCTTGTTGAGATCTCGATAATCCACACACATTCTGAATTTACCGTCTTTCTTTGGAACCGGGACAATGTTGGAAATCCATTCAGGATATTTGGAATAGCTAGAAATCTAGCGTCAAGCTTTTTTTTTTACCTCTTCTCTGATTTTGAGTGCCATGTCGGGTCTAGTCCTTCTGAGTTTCTGCTTGACAGGAGGACATCTGGGCTTGAGTGGCAAGTGGTGTTCAACGATGTTGGTATCCAACCCAAGCATATCTTGATAGGACCAGGCAAAGATATCAACATACTCTTTCAATAACTTGACCAACTTGGAGTGTACATGCTCTGCGAAGGATGCGCCAACCTTGACTTCTCTTCTGACCTCATCAGTACCAAGATTGACAACTTCCAATGGCTCTTTGTGTGGCTGAATCTCTTTACGCTCGTGCTCAAGGAGCCTTGCTAGTTCAGCTGGTAATTCACAATCTTCCTCACCATCTTCTTCGGCTTGGTTAATTGGAATCTCAGAATTATAATGGATGTTTGCCATGTTTTTATCAATGCTTTTATTAGTTCTGCATGTTTATGAATATGTTTAGAATGAGCTATTTTGAAAAGTGAAAATAAAAGAAACTTTTTCCATTTGTTTTGTGAAAAGGTAAAATAAAAGAAAGAAAAATAGAGCATGATTTTGAATGCAAAAAAACTCTTATTTATTGATCACATAATATTGCAAAAGCGTGAGGCCCTTTACAAGCTATCCACTCGTCTCGGGCGAGGACAAGGGAATGAGAAAGCAAAATGCATTACATGTTTGGTTGGAAAACCACAAGAATCACAGTAGATGTCCAATTGTTGAGCTTGAAACCCGGCGGACACTTACGCGCAAAGCTTGAAATATGGTTGCTAGGACCAACATCATCAATGGTAGCCACAATGTCACCCTGTTGGAAACCCACGCTGTTGAACTTAATCACACTGCACTGCCTCTGACCATCCAAGCTAGATCGGTGACTAGGACGATAACCCAATCCAAAACGATTATGCTTTTCAATCACATCAATCACATGCCCCCAGCCTGGCAAGGAACATTTCTCGATGGTTTCTTGATCACTCTTGGCATATGCTAAAGTCATTTGCGGCGAGCTACTTTGATTAGTTGAAGCAGAGCTGACATCTTCAAACTCGAGACACTGCAATGGCACCTCAGTTATGCCTTCCTCGGTCTCGACATATCGAAAAGACGATAAATCGCTTACAATCAGATCCTCTTCACCACAAATGATGACGAGTTGATCGTCAAACATGAACTTCAACTTTTGATGTAAAATGGAGGTAACTGCCCTTGCGGTATGAATCCGCGGGCGACCCAATAGGTAGTTGTACGCGGGATTGATATCCGTCACTTGGAAAGTAATGCTGAACAAATGCAGTCCAACTTTGATGGGTAAATCCACTTCTTCGATGACCTGCCTTCGAGAACCGTCAAAGGCTCTGACAACCAAAGCACTTGGTCTCATCTTGCTCCCTTTTACCGGTAATTGACTCAATGTTCCCTTAGGTATCACATTGAGCGAAGAACCGGTATCCTCTAGGACACGAGATAATAGGATGTCTGTGCAGGTTACTGATATGTGTAGTGCTTTATTGTAGGCAGCTCCTTCGGGAGGCAATTCTGATTCATTAAAACCCAAGTAGCTGCTTGTTGTTATATTTGCCACTACATCGTCGAATTCAACAACGGATATATCATGCATCACGTGGGCAGTGTTCAAGACCTTCAACAAGGTTGATCTGTGTACGGGCGAACTCATGAGTAAAGACAAGATTGAGATCCTTGAGGGAGTCTGCCCCAGTTGATCCACAATTTTAAAATCACTTTTCTTTATCAACTTTAGGAACACTTGATCATCAAGTGTTTCCTTGTTCTTTGAAACGTCCTCAGGCGGAATAGTTGGCACTGGCACATCAGTGGATGCCCCTTGTTGAACAACAGGGGTTGCAGTTGTAGGCTTCTTCTTGGGAGGAACAATAGTTGGAATTTGCACAGGCTTTGTAGTGACCTTAGGAGCGAACACCCCCTACTACGAGTCATACCTCCAGCGGCTGTAACATTCACAATCTCAGATTCGGCAAACCTTATCTCTTGACCTCCAGAAAACACAGTAGACCCATATCTCTGAGGTACCTCCTGAGAATTCTGATACGGAAATGGTGTTGGCGGGCAAACAACGATAGGTTGTATCTTCTTCTTAGGGGATTCCACAGGAACCTTCCTATAGATGATGGTGAATGGCTCTAGAGTAGCGACCTCTTCAACAGGCTTAGACCTGACAAATTGCACTTCGCCTTGGTTTATCAAAATTTGGACACAACCTTTCAGCTTTCGACACTGGTTGGGATTATCGTCACAAATCTGACACTTACCATGCAGCCCTTTCAACAGCCCATGTTCATTTAATCTCTTGAAAACCACAGTCATTGGAGTCTTTACCTCGTCGACATCCATGATCAACTTAGCCCTTGAGTCCTCCTCAATCATGTTCACTGCAGGTCCACCGTGATTGGGTAAAGGATTGTGCTGAATGTTAGGACCTTCCTCAGCAAAAGTCAAAATCTTTCGATCTATGAGCTCTTGAACCTTAGTTTTGAAAACAAAACAGTCCTCTGTTGCATGTCCTATGTATCCAGCATGATAAGCATAAGACGTGTTTGGATTATGCTTCGGACCAAAAGGAGGAATTGCAGGGACGATCTCTTTGGGAACAATTGCCCCTTGATGGATTAAGTAAGGGAACAATTCAGTGTATGATACCGGGATTCTGTCGAAATTTGGCCGCTTACGATTCCCTTGATTGTTGTTGTTCTGACGGTTCTGATTCTGCTAATTTTTGTTGTTCTGTTGAGTCTGTTGTTGATTCTGTGCATGCTGAACTGGTTGTTACGGATGATACTGATATGGAGGTTATTTATATTGTGCAGCAGCAATGTACGGATATGGATAATATGGCATAGGAGCCATGGGAGCTTGATATTGAGGAGAAACTTGAGTTGTTATAGCGCTGGCTTCACCATCCTTCTTCTTTGACTGACTATTCTGAGACTTTCTAGTAGTTGGCTGCTGGGAAACAGCTCCAGAAATCTTTCCAGTTTTCAAACCGTTCTCAATCCGTTCACCAATGGTTACAACATCAGCGAAGTTCGAAGATGAACTACCCACCATTTTCTCATAGTAGGACCCTTGCAATGTACCCTTAAAGATGTCAACCAACTCATTGTCAGAGAGAGCGAGCCTTACACGAGATGCCATCTCACGCCATCTTTGCGCATACTCTTTAAATGTTTCAGTTGAGCGCTGAGCCTGATTCTGCAACTGTAATCTGGTAGGCGCCAGATCAAGATTATATTTGTATTGCTTCAATAATGCTTCAGACAAATCCCTTCAAGTACAGATTTTGCTACATTCTAAGCCCATGTACCAATCCAATGAAGCATCAGACAAACTATCTTGAAAACAATGAACTAGCAATTCATCATTATCAATATAGGATGCCATCTTCTTGCAGTACATAGTGATGTGACTATGCGGACAACTCAAACCTTTATACTTTGGAAGCTCAGGTATCTTGAATTTCTGCGGCAGTACAACATTCGGAACCAAACATAAGTCCTTGGCCTCCATTCCAAAAGCAGAAAACCCTTCAATAGCTCTGATACGATCTTCCAACAACATATAGTTAGTAGGTCAGTTCTGATTAGTGGGCCTGACAAGAATCTGAGGATTTGGCAACTAAGATGCGGCCGGAGCGTGCACTTGCAGAGTAGCAAACTGAGACGGATATACCAACCCCTAATTAACCAACTGACCAGCATTCTGGCCCATTTGAACACCAAACGGATAAGGCGGAGGAGGTACCACAGCAGCTGAGGAAGATGCCCCAGAATAGAACATCCCAGGATGAAATTTCTGAACGGCAGTTTGAGCAGCTTGCGATGAAGTCGGAACATGAATAGGAGGACCCCTATACACATGCTCTTCTTCATCAGGAGTTTCAATATCATCCAACCCAAGAGTCTGATGAGTCTGAACCTGAGGATTCTCATGATCATCATTCACCAATGGAGGTGGAACCGGAGTATGCATACCCCACGGGTATGTGGCAGCATTCCCATTAGGCATGGGCACAACAAAAGGCTGATATGGTACGAAGGCACCATTGTTGGCAATCTGAGGAGTGTAATTCGGAGGCATGCCCCAAGGAAAACCAGCAGGCACCTTGTTCACACCAGGCTGAACAACAAGCTGATTCACTGACTCAACTGGCACTTCAACAGGAGAAGGAACATCAACAGCAGGAGTAGCCGTAACAACAGGAGAAAAAGTCACAGCAGGAGTGGCAATAATTGCATCAGTGACAATTGCAATGAGGATTGGGGCCCTCGTGCCTACGTACCCTCATAGTGCAATGAGGAAATCAGAGCGTCGTAGTTCAAAGGAACCAGGGGACATAGAAGAATAGAAGAAGGGTGGAAGGGTGCTCGCCAAGATCATCGCGATCTCGTGCTTACGTATCATACATTCGAAAGAATGCAGAAACAGAGCTTCCATAGTTTGTAGAACTAAGACGGAAAAGGAAAAGAAAAAAAAGAAAAGGAAAGCGGTGTCAAAACAAAGAACAAAAGAAAGAAAGAAACTCCACCGGGGTTCCAAAGAAATGGTGTCAAAACCAAGAACGAAGAGCAAAAGAAAAGATAGCTACTAAACTGGGGATAAATTGTAAGAATGATGTCGAAACTAAGAAGATAAAGGAGCAAGAATAATATAAAGGACTCTACTGGGGATCCAAACAAAGGAATGGTGTTGAAACCAAGAAAAGAGGACTCGATATGTTAACTGACTGGCAGTGGTTAATCGAAGGAAGAGAGATTAAGACTCTTGTGGGGATAAAGAATAAAGAATTGGTGTTATCAGACAGACTGTGATGAACCAAAAGTGAGAGTACTGAACCAGGATAAGGTGTTTGACTCTGAAGGGGATTTCGGTAGATTAACTGATAAACAGTGGTTAACCGAAGAAAGCAAAGATTGCAACTCTACGGAGAGATAAGGGCATTGGATTTAGCAGGAAAACTGTGATCAACCAAAGAACGGGTGTAGGACCGAGCGAAGGTCGTGACCCAAAGGACGGGTGTGAGACCAAGCGAAGGTCGTGACCCAAAGGACGGGTGTGGGACCAATCGAAGGTCGTGACCCAAAGGAGTTTGGTACCCTGACTGAACAAACAGTACCTGACCGAAGAAAGGGTATTTAAACCAAAGAAAGGTTACAAACCCAAGGGTGCAAGTATTTGAACCAAAGAAGGTTGCTAACTGTTGAGGATTCGATATGAACAGAAAGACTGTGATTAACCGGAAAAAAAGGGCGAGTAATTAACTAAAGGAAGGTGATTAACTCGTAAAGGTTCAGTATTTTAACAGACTGGTTGTGGTTATCTGAAAAATAGGGTGATTAACCAAGAGAAGGTGATTAACCCGAGAGGAAACTCAGTGTATTAACAGATAGACTGTGGTTAACTGAGAAGGAATACAAATTGGTGTTTTAACTGACAGGCAGTGATTAACCAAACAAAGGGAGAAGAACCGAGAAAATGTTGCGAACTCCTGGGGATTCGGTTTTAACAGAAAGACTGTGATTAACCAAAGAAAAGAGATTGAAGCTCTTCAGGGGAATCAAAAAGCAATGATTGACCACAAGAAAAGAAGTCAGGTATTGAAACAAAGAGAGTTTACTAGCACAAGAACAATGATCTTAACCCAAAGAGAGGTGATTGATCAAAAGATATTGAAAGAGGTAAGAGTGAACAGGATCGACTCGATTGGGAAAAAAGATATGCTACCGCCTGGAGATAGAGATGACTAAGTCAGGCACAAGGTCATACGTCCCCTACTTGAAGTAGTCATAATGAGAGTAGGAATTCTCCCTTCTCATTCCTTCCCTAACACACAGGGTGTAATGCAGAAATTGAAACGGACATAGTAACAGGTCCAATTTGTACAGTGCTTCAGTGCTTTGTGAAATGGACCGCAGAATAGCCCCAACTCTACGGGGGATCAAGAAATAGAAGCTCTAAAGAGATCCTAAAGAAAGGGAAAGGGAAGGATCAACTAATCGAAACATGGTTTAGATCAATTAATCAAGGGGAAATGATAAGCTAACAATTTTCTAAAGAGAATGAAAAATCATTAAATCCAAAGGTGTGAATTATTGATTATACAATATTAAGTTCATCCACGAAGAAAGAACTTAATGCAAAACAAAGAGAGAAAGTGCAAAACAGTACCAAATGATCAACAAATATGCAACACAAAACCATGTTATGTGATCAAAAGATGTACAAAGATGTTCATGCTCAAACACTTCCAAAATTGCAAATAATTGATAAATGAAAAAAAATCAATCATTGATAGTTGTCAAGCATACTTCAAACAGAGGTTAAACAATTCATAAAACATCCACAAGTATCAAGTATATCAAGCCATGGAAGTTAAATAAGGAAAGAATATCAAGAAAGCTTGAAAAATAGGCAAATATGGCATTCTGGTTCAGTGTTAATCGATTAACACTTTTGTACTGCAAAGTGTTAATCGATTAACACTTGAAAAATAGCAAAATAACACTGGTTAATCGATTAACACTTTTTCACTGCAAAGTGTTAATCGATTAACACTGTAACAGGGGCTGAAAATCAGTTTTCAAAAGTGTTTTTCCCCTCTTAATCACTTAATTGAACATCCACGTGTCATGGTTCACACTTGTGCACGAAAATTATATCATGTATGAGCAATTAAACACAAATTGAAAGCAAAAACATAGAGCTCAAAGATCAAGCAATTGCATGGCAAATCAAACCAAAAAATGATCGAAATTACATCGTAAACATACGAAAATGATCGAAACAGTGATTAAAGTAAGATCTACCAACCTACAAGCCGGAGAATTGGCTTGGTAATTGCTGTGAGTGAAATGTAGAGAGAAAAAGTCAAGAAAACCAGAGAATCTTGTTCTTACACTTCAAACCGTAGCGAAACCGAGCAAAAAATGCGAAAATGCACCGAGATCGAATTTGCACCGAATTGATTGATATGAACACTTGAATTGAAGTAGAACTTGTTGTGATTCCAGAAATCCAATCAAGAAATGATAAATGATGGAGGATTAAGCTCAAGAGAAAGCAATTTCAATGTGAAAGTTATTACTCTTTAATGGTGGATTTGAGCTCTATTGTGGTTTGGGAGAGAAGATTGAGATGAAGGTGAAGAAGTTGCAGCAAACTTCAAAGAGAAATGTGAGAGAATTGAGATTGAAATGTGGGAGGCTTGTGTGAAATGGTGAATTGTGATTCTTCCCCCTTGAAAAGTGATGGAGAGCTTGTTTATATAGACTTTTGGTTAGGAGTGTGAGAGGTTTGGAGCTAGCTTTGGACTTAGCTTGGGTTTGGAACTAGGCTAGGAGTTAGTTACACTTGACTCACTGAGTCAAGGTAGTTAAATCGGTTAGTTAGAACCAACTCGGTAACAATCCCAATGTGAGCTCCAACATCCAAAGGTTGTTATTCTTGGAAAACAAGGAACATGGTGCACTTATTTGAAAATGATGCATTGGAACAAATGTAGGTGAATTCTTGAATACTCCAGAATGTTCCATATGCTACTAGACCAATGTAGAAACCAAAAATGTGGAGGGAAAGTTGTTGTCTTGAAAAATCAGCAAATTATGCAAAATTTGCACGCGTTAATTGATTAACGCATTTGCACTGGAAATGGTTAATCGATTAACCAAGTCAAATTTTCCAAAATTTTCCTGAAAAATGATGTTGTGGCCACGGTTCAGATTTTCGACCTCTTGCTTTGATAAATAGGCATAGAAACCCTTGTTTTGTGCTTGTTTTGGTAATGTGATGACCTTGCAGGATGCGATTAAACGGTCTTGGAAACCTGAATATTCCTGCAATCAAAACATAAAGGAAAAAGTGTGAATGCATATGCTAGCGATGCAGATGTACATGCCTATGCAAAAGGCAAAAAGGGAGGTCGAATTTTAGGTTACGACACAGTCATAACAGACAAGAAAAAGTATCAAGTTTGGAAACAGCCAGTTTATCAACATCAATCTAAACCTGGTTTTGTTCAACAACCAATATACACTGAGCAGTTTGCCCCACAACCTTACGTGGCAGTTATGACTCCAACTTTCAATCATCAAGCTTTAAATTATCAGCCCGCGCAACAGGCGTTCGTTTATCAACAAGAACCCAACTATCAACAAGCACCCAGTACTATAGCTTACTAATAATAACAGAGGCCACCAGCCCCTCAATCAAACGCTCCCTACCGAAGACAAAGGGAAAAACCTTCATTTCCTCCTATTCCAATGACTTACATAGAGCTTTACCATTCTTTGGTCCAACAAGATTTGATCACCACTAGACCTTGGGGCCCACCTACAGAAAAATAATGCAATTTCATAACCCTAATGCTCACTGTGCATTCCACCAAGGCGCCACCGGTCATGACCTAAAAGGGTGCCTTGCATTGAAATTGTTGTGAAGGGTTTAATGGAGAAGAAGATTATGTCCTTTGGGGATAATCAGCCAAATGTGAAGAATAACCCATTGCCTACACATGGGACTGTAAATGCTATCAAAGATGAAAGTGACGAGGTGTTGATTATGGATGCGTTTAAGATTAAGACTCCTGTCAGGGTTTTTCATTCAAAATTGTTTGAAGCTGGTTTGGTGAAGGTTTGCCATAATGATTGTGAAGCCTTTGATGCCAGTGTCAGAGGATGCAAATTAGTTCAAGATGACACTTAAGGTTTGATTAACGAAGGTTTTCTGCAAGTAATCAGTAAGGTGAAGAAAGAAGAAGCTGTGGTAATTGAGCCCATATTCAATTTACCATAATCAAGAGAGAAGGTGCCCATTTTTAATATACTAAAGCCAGGTTATGTGGTCCCTATTTTCAATAAACCGAAGCCAATGTTCAACACACCAGAATCTATTGTTGTTTCTGCTTCCAATCAACCAAGGTCGACAATCATTCGACAGCCTGTTCCTTTTTCGTTTCAGAAATTCTAAAGTTGTGCCATGGAAATATGAAGTTGTTGTAGTTGACAAAGAGTCTGGAAGTGTGGTTCCAAAGAAAGAGGTGGAAACTACTAGTGAGGAAGTAAATAATATAGTTGGGGCTGGAAAGATGACACAAAGTGTCCGAATTTATACTCCCCTCTTCAAAGGGACTACGCCCAAAGAAACTGTTGCTCCTATGCCTGCCAAGGACAAGGAAAAGGAAGTGGTTATAAGTGATGAAGATGCTAAGTTTCTAAGAATCATCAAAAGAAGTGACTACAAGGTGGTGGATCAGCTTCACCAGACTCCCTCTAAAATCTCAGTCTTGTCTCTGTTAATGAGTTCGCCTGCTTACGGAGCTGCTTTATAGAAGTTATTGGCCCAAGCCCATGTTGCTCAAGATATCACTACCGGCCAGTTTGACAACATTATTGCAAATATCATTGCTTGTAACACCCTCAGCTTTAGCAAGGAGGAGTTACCTAGAGAAGGTCAAAATCACAATCTCGATTTACATGTATCCGTGAAATGTCAAGAAAACATTTTGGCAAGGGTCCTCATGGACACTGGCTCCTCTCTAAATGTTTTACCCAAGAGGACACTTGAAAAGTTGGCTTACAAAGGGCTAAAATGAAACCTGCCTCCCTGATTGTCAAAGCTTTTGATGGCTCACGAAGATCTGTAATGGGTGAAGTTGAGCTACCAATCTTAATTGACCCGCATGTTTTCAACATCACATTCCAAGTGTTGGACATTAATCCTGTCTATAACTGCCTACTTGGAAAGCCATGGATCCATGAAGCTGGTGCTGTAACTTCAACATTACACCAAAAGATGAAGTTTGTGATTGATGATAAACTGGTTATCATACATGGTGAAGATGACTTGATGGTTAGTAATTTATCTTCCTTCCGCTATATAGAGGCTGATGAGGATGCTTTGGAGACTTCTTTCCAAGCTCTTGAAATAGCCAATGTTGTCATGTTGGACATTGAAGAACCGGTGGTCTCGAGTAATCCATCTTTCATTTCATTTAAGAGTATCCAGTCTTCCATGAAAGAAGGTGCTCCCGCAGGCTAGGGCAAGGTTATTGAAGTTCAAGAAACGAAGAAGTATCAAGGGTTGGGTTACAAACCGACTCGTGGTAAGGCATCTGCTTCTACAATAATGAGACCAAAGACAATCCAGGAAGTGTTCTTCAACAAAGGATATCAGGTCAATGTCATAATAGAAGACGAGAAAGATGAAGATGTCATCCATTTGGTGTTTCAGTGTGACGCCACACTAGATAATTGGGAAGCTATTGAGATCCATGTGTTGTTCCCTGCGCCAGAGTAATATGTTTGTTTTTGTTGTCTGTTTTCAATTCCATAGTTGTGCCCAATGCTATTGGACTATTTTGTATGGGCCACCACTTTCAACTTTTATTAATCAATGAAGATGTTTTTTTAAACTCTTTTGTTCTCATTTACCGTTTTTGCTTTTAAGGGAAAATGGCAATATTTAAAAAAAAAAACCAAAAATATTTCTTCTTGCATTTAATTTTGTGCATTTTAATAAAATAAGTCACTCTACCATGCAGAATAAGCCACAAACCTGTTGTATTCGATGACCCTACTTTCACCATTGACTTTGACTCACCCATCTATCAAGCTGAAGATGAGGGAGAAGAAGACTATGAAGTCCCAGATGAGTTGGCAAAAATGTGTGAGTACGAGTACATGGATCTTTATCCACACGAGGAACAAGTTGACACCATCAATCTTTGTACCGATGAAGACATGAAGGAAGTCAAGATTAGGGAAACGCTAGGGGCAGAGATCAAACAACGGTTGGTAAAGCTTCTTAAAGAGTATGCGGATGTGTTTGCATGGTCCTATCAGGACATGCCTGGTTTGGATACAGATATAGTAGTTCATAAACTACCACTCATGCCTGAGTGCCCGCCAGTGAAACAGAAACTCTGAAGAAGTAGACCTGACATGGCTCTCAAGATCAGGGATGAGGTCAAAAGACAACTTGATGCAGGATTTTTGGCAGTCTCAAAACACCCTGAATGGGTAGCTAACATTGTGCCCGTGATGAAAAAGAATGGAAAAGTACGAATGTGTGTGGATTATAAGGATCTTAACAAGGCAAGTCCAAAGGACGATTTCCCTCTACCGCATATCGACACTCTCGTGGATAATACGGCCTATTTTGCAGTTTTCTCCTTTATGGATGGTTTCTCCGGTTACAACCAGATTAGAATGGATCCTGCCGACATGGACAAAACCACGTTCATCACTCTTTGGGGGACTTATTGCTACAAGGCCATGCCCTTTGGTTTGAAAAACGCAAGGGCAACATATCAAAGAGCTATGGTGACTCTTTTCCACGATATGATGCATAAAGAGATTGAGGTGTATGTTGATGATATGATTGCTAAATCCCAGAGTGAGAAGGGCCATTTGGATCACCTTCAGAAACTGTTCAAAAGACTCCAGAAATATCAATTGAGGTTGAACCCTACCAAATGTACCTTTGGTGTTAGATCAGGAAAGTTGCTCGGTTTTATCGTTAGTCAACGAGGAATTGAGGTAGACCCTGACAAAGTGCGAGTTATCCAAGAGATCCCAGCTCCACAAACTAAGTCTCAAGTAAGATGTTTTCTTGGTTGTTTGAATTACATCTCCAGGTTCATCTCCAACATGACTCCCACTTGTGAGCCGATCTTCAAGCTTCTTCGCAAAGACCAAACTGTAGAGTGGAACTCCGACTGCCAGCAGGCCTTTGACAAAATCAAGAGTTATTTGCAAGAACCACCAATCTTGGTCCCACCTATTCCGGGGAAACCCTTTTTCATGTACCTGACTGTGCTGGAAGGATCAATGGGCTGTGTTTTGGGCCAACGTGATGAATCTGGGCGCAAAGAGCATGCCATTTACTACTTGATCAAGAAGTTTACTGATTGTGAAAGTCGATATTCACTTTTGGAAAAGACTTGATGTGCTTTAGCTTGGGCCGCCAGGCGTTTGAGGCAATACATATATGTCATACCACTTTATTGATCTCAAAAATGGACCCCATAAAGTATATCTTTGAAAAGCCTGCTTAAACTGGAAGATTTGCACGTTGGCTCATGCTTTTATCAGAGTATGACATTTAGTACGTCACTCAGAAGTCTATCAAGGGAAGTGTTGTTGTCATTGTTGTTGTTGTTGTTGTTGTCGTTGTTGTTGTTGTCGTTGTTGTTGTTGTCGTTGTTGTTGTTGTCGTTGTTGTTGTTGTTGTTGTTGTTGTCGTTGTTGTTGTTGTCGTTGTTGTTGTTGTCGTTGTTGTCGTTGTTGTTGTTGTTGTTGTTGTCGTTGTTGTTTTTGCCGTTGTTATTGTTGTTGTTGTTGTTGTTGTCGTCGTTGTTGTTGTTGTTGTCGTTATTGTTGTTGTCGTTGTTGTTGTTGTCGTTGTCGTTGTTGTCGTTGTTGTTATTGTTGTTGTCGTTGTTGTTGTTGTTGTTGTTGTTGTTGTTGTCGTTGTTGTTGTTGTCGTTGTTGTTGTTGTCGTTGTTGTTGTTGTCGTTGTTGTCGTTGTTGTTGTTGTCGTTGTTGTTGTTGTCGTTGTTGTTGTTGTCGTTGTTGTTGTTGTCGTTGTTGTTGTTGTTGTTGTTGTTGTCGTTGTTGTTGTTGTCGTTGTTGTTGTTGTCGTTGTTGTTGTCGTTGTTGTTGTTGTTGTTGTTGTTGTTGTTGTCGTTGTTGTTGTTGTTGTTGTTGTTGTTGTCGTCGTCATCGTCGTTATCGTCGTCGTCGTCGACGTCGTCGTCATCGTTGACGTCGTCATTGTTGTTGTTGTTGTTGTTGATGATGATGATGATGTTGTTGTTGTTGTTGTTGATGATGATGATGTTGTTGTTGTTGTTGTTCTTATTGTTGTTGATGATGATGATGATGATGATGTTGTTGTTGTTGTTGTTGTTGTTGTTGTTGTTGTTGTTGTTGTTGTTGTTGTTGTTCTTATTGTTGTTCTTGATGTTCTTGTTGTTCTTGCTATTATTCTTGTTCTTTCTGTTGTTCTTGTTCTAATGCTGCGATTTTTTTATTTTATTAAAAGACATACAACAACGGTTATTTAAAATAACCGTCATTGTAGGTAGCGTGTTTTCCAATTTATTGCAACTCTTTCTGGGCCGTGATTGTAGGTATCATATATACAACGACACTCTACATAACAACGCTTGCGCCCGCGTCATTATATCTCTTTCGCAACCATTGTTAAATGGGTTTTTCATAGTAGTGTATCTACCTATCCGAGACTATCTGAAATAGAACTTGTGAACAACTATTTGGTCTATAAGAAATCCAAATTTTAAATCTCAAAACTATTTTAGATTCATTTGGATTCTTAACTTGTATAGAAAAGACCTTGAAAAGTTTTACATTTCTCATATCTTGTATTTCTTATTTAAAAGAAAATCCTCAAGGTTAATGATCATATCATTCTCTGTGAGGACTACAACTATGAGATATGTTATATCTAGACATTCGACTTGAACATTCTCAAAAGTATCATTCTTCGAATCTAGTTATATTCGGTTGTTAGGAATTGGTTGCTTGAGAACATACATTTTTTCTCGTGCTTGAGAATAATTCTCAATTTCCGTACCAACTCAGAAATAAAATGCAAAAGAAATTCTAAATACAAAACGTGTAAGAAGATTGTATCAAAATCATTTTAATAAGGACTTTTATTAAAATGCTCCCACTATTTTTACTCAAACTAAATGACCCTCAACATTTGATTCGGAAAATCCCGTTGGAAGATTTTCTAGCGGGTCGAGATCCATATTTCACTTTGATTTAAGTCCGCGTGGGCGGATTACACAAAACTCAGTTATTTAGGTAGGAACTCTTTCCAATTGTATCTAATACAACTCTCAAATTTTATCAGTCGAGTGAATAACTCTTTATTCTAATCCATCTTATGGATTATTCTCAACTCTTGCTTCTAAATATATATAATCCTATTATAATTAGTTTAGTTAAGTCAAACCCAAAAATTTAGCAGTTGGATATTACATTTATCCCATCGCACCTTACTAATATAAAACATGCACCTTGCGTTAGGTGAAACCTACATTATTCGATACTAGTCTTGATGAGTGTTAAATTTTGGAAAGCAATTAACTTAATATTTAATTGAAGGGATTTTAATTAAACATTTTGTGTATCTCATACACTCACACAATTGTGTATCTTATACACACGCATATAAACATACGTTTCATGCATCACATACATAAAGTAAAAGTTGGAAATACGATTATGACCACCTAAAATGCAAAAATTAAATAAACTACTTTATTACAACTCTTTGACCCACGAGCAAGTTTCTCAAGCCTCTCCACTGACGTCATCGTTTGGCGTTGTCTTCTCTTTAACTCTTGAACTCGAACAATTTATAATATTTAAATAAATAAAATAATCATTAAATGGCACGACACGCAGGTCGTATTTAATTACAATAAACCACGACACACATGCCATATTTAAATAAAATAAACCACGACACAAAGGTCGTATTTAAAATAAACAAACTACAAAATCTAAGGTCATAACCGTATACCAATTTATTTAATAATAAATAATTAAATAATAAATTATAATAGATTAACAAATTATAAATATTGACGCATCAACACTTGACGCTTTTGCAAACCCTAAAGGCACAACTCTTGCACCGTCACAAACCCTAATGCATAAGCGTTCATACCATCAAAACGTAATGATCGATTATTCAACATAATTGATCAAAATGGCATTGCTTCACCATACAAATGCCGGATTCCGAAGCAAAATGCATATTGATCATTCAAATGTATAACAATCATTACACTATTTAATGGACGAAACAAAATAGTGTATCAAATTATTGAGATATATTTAGGAAAAGATATATTTAGGAAAATAATTGTTAGGATATATCTTTACATATTTATCTCATTGTTTTCTAATTTCTAGATTTCCAGGTTTATCTAGGGATAGGATATTTGTTGTGTTGTTACTATAAAACATGGTTCTGTGACTAATAATGCAGAGTCAAGATTCTCTAATTCTACATGGTATCAGAGCTTGATAATTTTTTTTACAAATAGTTTGATATGGCTGGCGGTGAAACTCCACCACCACCACCATCTAAGATTGAACCTAATTCACCATATTACCTCGGATCGCAAGACCGACCGGGAGATTTCATTACACCCACTCGCCTAACAGCAGATAATTATGAATCTTGTGCGGCCGATATACAAACGGCATTAGAAGCTCGAAGGAAATTCGAATTTTTGGATGGCTCGATCAATGAACCATCACCCTCTTGCACGAAGTCCGATTGGACGTCGATTAACGCAATGCTCATATCGTGGATCACGAATACGATAGACCCCAATTTGAAGACATCCCTGTCCAAATTCAGAGAGGCTAAACCCTTTTGGTATCACCTCAAGCAGCGTTTCGCACAAACTAATGGTCCTCGCATTCAACAATTGCGTTCTTCAATCGCAAAGTGCGAACAGACCAAATTAATGCCTGTTTCTGTGTACTACGGCAAGTTGCATACTTTGTGGAAGGAACTTGATCGACACGAGTCCTTGATCTCGTGCTCTTGTTGTGCTTTGTGTTCCGCAGGGAAATTGCACGAGGAGCGTCAAGCACAAGCACGCCTGCATGATTTTTTAATGGGTCTGTACCCTGAATTTTATTCTTCCCTACGCACAAACATATTGTCACAAGACCCTCTTCCAAGTCTCGATAGAGCGTACCCGTTGGTTACACAAGAGGAACATGTGTGTACATCGAAGCAAGAAGTCGAATCCAAGCCATCTGAGGCAATTGGGTTCACTGTACGAGCAGGGGCAGGGGATGACCATGGTCGGGGACGAGGTTCTGCCAGGCCAGTGTGCTCCCTGTTTAAGAAAACAGGACATGAGGCCTCGGGTTGCTGGGCAAACTCGGTCTGTGGTCATTGCAAGAAGAAGGGCCATCCGGAGAGCCGTTGTAATGAACTTGTGGGCTATCCGGATGCCTGGCCCGATAGCAGGAAGTCTCCCACGACGGAGCAAGGACGTGGCCAAGTTTGTGCTAATGTTGCTGCAAGTTCATCTCCTTCAAACTTGGGTAAATTGTTCACACCTGAGCAGTGGAAGGCTATATCGGGTCTTATTGGTAATGCTCAAATTCCTGACAATAGATTGAATGGTAAGTTTGATGCCTCGTCTTAGATTATTGATACCGGAGCAACTCACCATGTTACAGGGGAAAGCTCTTGGTTATTTGACACACAAAATTTTGAATGCCCAGTTGGTTTGCCGAGCGGTGAAAAAGTAGTGGCCACTTTGGTGGGATACGCTCGTTTATTGGACAAGATTACTCTCACCGGAGTCCTTTATGTTCCAAATTTGCGTTGCAACTTACTTTCTGTCTCTCAACTTAATGATGATTTACAAACCATTGTCCAATTTGATTCTCATATTTGTGCTATACAGGACCGAACGAAGGAGCTGATTGGAACAGGAATTCAGAGAGACGGATTGTACTACTTTAGCAAACCGAAATTCGTGTCTACTGCTAAAGCTACATCAAATTTGGAGTTGTGACATCGTCGGCTCGGGCATCCTTCGGAAAAAGTAGTTAAGCTGATTCCTCATGTTAGTAGTAATAAAGATCATTTAGATAAGGGATGTGAAGTGTGTATGTGTGTTAAGCATCCTAGAGACAAATTTCCTTTAAGTGATAATAAAGCTTCTCGAATTTTTGAGAAAATACATTGTGATTTGTGGGGTCCGTATAGACACGCTTCTTCGTGTGGTGCTCGTTATTTTTTGACAGTCGTCTATGATTTTTCGAGAGCGGTTTGGATTTATTTATTAGTTGATAAATTAGAAGTATTTAAAATGTTTATGGCTTTTGTTACTATGGTTGACAGACAGTTCTCTCAAACAATTAAAGTAGTTCAAAGTGATAACGGGACTGAGTTTAATTGTTTGCTTGAATATTTTAATGCAACCGGAATTTTATTTCAAACCTCTTGTGTGGGTACTCCGAAACAAAATGGGAGAGTTGAGGGGAAGCATAAACATATCTTGAATGTTGGTCGGGCATTGCGTTTTCAAGCAAAATTGCCTATCTATTTTTGGGGGGAATGTTTTCTCGCTGCTACTCACTTAATCAACCGTACCCCTACTCCTCTTTTACTAAATAAAACACCTTTTGAAATACTTTTTGATAAACCCCCCATCTTTTGATGCTGTTCGAACCTTTGGGTGCTTGTGTTTTGCTCATAATCAGAAAACTAATGGAGATAAATTCGTTAGTCGAAGTCGAAAATGTGTTTTCGTTGGATATCCGTTTGGTAAAAAGTGGTGGAGATTGTTTGATTTGGATACAAAATAATTTTTTGTTTCACGAGATGTAAATTTCTTTGAATAGGTGTTCCCGTTTAGGTGTCTGGAGGATGTAAATACCATGGATAATGAACATGTTGATCAAGAAGTTCATGAGGATTTTGCTGAATTAATTTTGGACAATGAAATTGAGGTTGGAGAATTTTTGGATAAGCAGCAAGTCCAACCCAACGTTCAAACATTAGACCCAACATCTCCTGAGGCCTCACCAGCGCCGGTTGGGCCGAATCAAGAACAACCCATACCAGTGACTGATCAGGCTGCTGGGCCTTTGTCTACAGCAGCAGCTCCAGCAGTCCGTGAGCAGGAAGTGGGCCTCGGGTTTCGAGAAAAATTCCCGAACGTCTTGTATCGGGACTTTATGACACATACGATTTTTGCTAATAGTACATCCTCATCTTCATTCTCTTCAAATCTCTCCCTAAGTACTCCTTATCCTTTAGCACATTATATAAGTTGTGACAATTTTTATGTAAATTATCGGAGATTTCTTGCAGCTGTTATCAAGGGTAATGACCCTAAATCCTTTAAAGAGGCTATGAAGTACGACGGGTGGAGACAATCAATGAAGGTGGAAATTCGGGCTCTTGAGGACAATGGAACATGGTCTTTGGAACATCTCCCACCAGGAAAACGTGCTCTTGGTAGTCAATGGGTGTACAAGACCAAGTATCTGTCAAATGGGGATATTGAGCGCCTTAAATCAAGATTGGTAGTGCTGGGCAATCACCAACAGGAGGGTATTGATTACAATGAAACATTCGCTCCAGTGGCCAAGATGACTACAGTCCGTGCCTTCCTAGCAATAGCAGCTTCAAAAAATTGGGAACTGCACCAGATGGATGTCCACAATGCCTTCTTGCACGGAGATCTAGATGAAGAGGTGTACATGAAATTACCTCCCGGATTTGAGAGTCCGAAACCGTCTTTGGTGTGTCGGTTGCGCAAGTCATTGTATGGCTTGAAACAAGCTCCTAGGTGTTGGTTTACAAAATTGGTGTCGGGTTTGAAAGGCTATGGTTTTCTTCAATCCTACTCAGACTATTCTCTCTTTACATATACTAAAGGCACTATTCACATTAATGTCTTAGTATATGTGGATGATCTTATTATTTCTAGGAATGATTCTGCTGCACTTACCGTCTTCAAAACTTATCTTAGTGACTGTTTCAAAATGAAAGACCTGGGAAGTCTCAAATATTTTTTAGGAATTGAAGTGGCCCGTAGTTAATTAAAATTGTTTCTGTGTCAACGAAAGTACACTTTGGATATTATTTCTGAAACAGGTTTATTGGGAGCAAAGCCAAGTGTGTTTCCCATTGAGCAGACCATAAGCTTGGCCTTGCTACTGGCGAATTTTTGCAGGATCCCGAATTATATCGACGGCTTGTGGGACGTCTGATTTATCTTGCGGTCACTCGACCAGACTTAGCTTATTCAGTTCATATTTTGTCTCAATTTATGCAAGAACCTCGTCTGGAGCATTGGGAGGCGGCCCTTCGAGTCGTTTGTTATTTGAAAGGGACTCTCGGTCAGGGTATTTTGTTGCCTGCAGATAGTGAGTTGACATTGGAAGGTTGGTGTGATTCGGACTGGGCAGCTTGTCCCCTTACTCGCTGTTCTCTTACAGGATGGCTAGTATTTTTAGGTCAATCTCCAATTTCTTGGAAGACGAAGAAACAAAATACGGTTTCTCGGTCCTCTGCCGAAGCTGAGTACAGGTCTATGGCTGCGGTAACTTGTGAATTAAAATGGCTAAAAGGTCTGTTGTTGAGTTTGAATGTTCATCATCCTAAGGCAATTAAATTGTTTTGTGACAGTGAGTCTGCATTGCATATTGCGAAAAATCCAATTTTTCACGAGCGAACAAAACATATTGAGGTTGACTGTCATTTTGTTCGGGATGCAATAAATGAGGGTTTGATTTCACCATCTCATGTCTCTACATCGTCTCAATTGGTGGATATTTTCACAAAAGCTCTTGGGAAGACTCAGTTTGATTTTCTCCTTTCCAAGTTGGGCATTCTTGAATCCCATGCTCCAACTTTAGGGGGGTATTGAGATATATTAAGGAAAAGATATTTTAGGAAAAGATATATTTAGGAAAATAATTGTTAGGATATATCTTTACATATTTATCTCATTGTTTCCTAATTTCTAGATTTCCAAGTTTATCTAGGGATAGGATATTTGTTGTGTTGTTACTATAAAACATGGTTCTGTGACTGATAATGCAGAGTCAAGATACACTAATTCTACACAAATACACTAATTTCGCATTAGAAATATTTATATCGTATATAAATTTATCAATTATATTTGTATCACTTATGGATGATCGAAGTATCGCTGCTTCACCATACTAATGTCGGATTCCGAAGCATAGTCAACAACGAACATCCAAATTATACAAACACATGATATTAATATTTAATTTTAAATAATAAACACTTTATTATTTTATTGTTATTTATAATTAATTAATTATATCAAATATATATTAATATATTAATATAACTATTATTATTTATATATAAAAGCCAACAAACCTAACCTCAATAAGGTTAGCCATTCAATCTTAATAAAAAACGCTATGTAAAAGTTACGGCAATCGACAATCACACCGGCAATTGAATAAATCATTCAACTTAACAGACACACAAATAAAAGGTTATATGATAATTGTTTTTACACAATTTCAAATGGATCTCTTATCTTAAAATATTTACCATGCTATTAGTGATGCATACACACAACTCTTTATGGCAATTGAAAAAGGAGGAGTCAACGATTCACTCTTAACTCAATAAAACAATTAAGGCTTAAATAGGTTTTTCGTCCCTGTAAGTTGGCGAGATTTTGGTTTTCGTCCCTGTATCTTTTTTTTTTCGGTTTTAGTCCCTGTATCTTACTTTTTGCTGGTGTTTAGTCCTTACAGAGGTTTCCTGCGGATTTTCTTGCAGATTTTCCTGCGGAATTTGATTTTTAGGAAAATCCGCAGGAAACCTTCGGATTTTCCTGCGAATTTTGGCTTTAGGGACTAAACACCAACAAAAAGTAAGATATAGGGACTAAAACCGAAAAAAAAAGATACAGGGACGAAAACCAAAATCTCGCCAACTTACAGGGACGAAAAACCTATTTAAGCCAACAATTAATTTAAATTATCAATTATCAACGTGTTAGCCGTATTTCACAATTATCGTAACTGATATAAATCAATAACATTTATTTCACTAAAATAATTTCAATCACACATGATGTTATAAGTTATTGACATGATTTACAAAACATTTTCAAAAACCACATTTTGAATATAATGATTTAATCATAACCAGACTCTAATACTACTGTTGAGATTTAAAAGGGTTTTTCAAAATTTTATCCTCTTAACAGAATAATCCCGATGAACGGATCTTGATTAAACCATCAATCACAAATCAAACACAAAAAATGGATTCTGAATTACCTCTTGAAGCGTGCTTTAACTTTGATCACGAACGTGGAAAATACTATCGTTTCTACGAAGTCCACGCGAGCACAAAGTGAAACGCGATGCTAGCCGTCTCTTGTTATGAGAAAATTGACAAGTAGGATTGGTAGGGAAAATAGCTCCTATATTTATAGAGAGCTACTAAAACCCCAATGCTCTTATTTTGAGCTTTTCCAAAATAAGGCCAACCTTATTTAATTAAAACTATTTTAATTAAATAGATATTATTTATATTTATTAAACTCTTTTAATAAAATAAAATAAAATGTTAAATACATTGAATCATATTTAATTTAACAACTGTCAATTCTCATTTATTTAATTAAATCAAATTTAATCAAATAAATTATATATGTGCTAATGTATTAAACAATTTAAACACTATTAACACATAATTAAATTAAATCTTATTTAATTTAATTGTCAACTCCACTATCAGTACTCAATGCGTGTGCCCCTATAGGTTCTCGTAATGTTGGCAATATTATTGAATTACCTATTTAATATTATAAACAGTGATCGGTATCTAGCAACACATCACTGCTACCCAAATCACGAGAATGTCGTGTGATCTGACATAACCTTTATGTGATAATTATCATATGTATAATTACCCTTTTGTCCTTATATCTATATTTAACACAAGACATAGAATGTGTCACCCTTGTATAGTCCAATATTTTGTTCCTTGATCCTTGAGTATACTTGATAACAACAAATAAGTCCAATATCTCATATCGACTCATTTGAGCCCGACCATGCATTTTACAGTCATACTCTATCAAGGGGCCCACAGATATTACTCCCGTATATGTAGGAGGGACAAATCCCATTTAGGTCACTCATGTCCCTCAGCATGATTTGTAAAGAACCCATAAACCATCTTTATGGTCATCCTGTTACGGACAACGTTTGATTGACAATAAAGTACTCGACTCCACATCTAGGGTCCATAGTGGTTTCAGGTCGAAGGGTGGAATACATCCCTATTACTATGAGAATAACTTATGACACTTACATAACAAACTATGTAGTATTCTCATGGTGGGTCAATCCAATATAAATATTACTCCTAATATTTATACCTACGTAAAGACTTGATATCTCATATGCATGACTTGTGAGATACAGTCATTAGTCTACTCACATAATAGTCTCTATGCATTACTGTTTTCCTATTTGACAGTAAAGCTTGACTACAGATACTTTAAGAATAACGTCTTTATATTTAATGAGGTCTCACGATTAAGTCACACTTAACAGGTCATTAATAGACTAATTATTCTAAGGACTTTATTATGTCACATACAAATAACACAATAAATACAATGCCTAGTAAGTATATATATCAACAAACAATATATATCATGATACAAAAGCATATTAAGCCAATAATATTGATTGACTATTAGGGCTTACTCCAACACGAACAACTTGTATCCACTAGTCAAATGATATCCTATTAGGATCATTTGACTCGACTTGTCATCAAGTTTTCATTTCTTTTGATTAGGCACATGTCTATATGATATTGATCCAAATACTTCCAAATGACTTAAGATAGGCTTGACACCACACACTAGACTAACATTCTTCTGGAGTGATTCACTACTACAAAACGTGCAAACAACAACGCCAGGTTTACAACAAATTCATCTAAACCGTTGTAATAGGTTAAAATTTTTGTGCCCAGTAAGTAGCCGTACATATAAGCAGAAATATAATGACGGTTGTTTTAAAAGACCATAGTAATAAATATTGTGCAGCAAGCTTTGATTCCCTGCACTTACACTTTTTCCATTTTTTAGAGTACATTAAGCGTTTGTCACTTAAGTCCATTATTTATAAAATAAATTGTGAATGATTTTACAACAGTTTTTTAAACCAACCGTTGTTATAGAACTTAACTCCATTATTTTAAAAATAAATTGTAAAATAGTTTACGACGGTGAAGTAAAAAACCGTTGTAAGAGGTCTTCAATTCCACTACGATTGTGTTTTCCAACAGTAATTAAAGGGTTCACTAATAATTTAAAACAAAACTTATTCTGTATTATTTCTTTCAAAAGACGCCCTAGTTGAACAAGCGAGCCACCAGAGACGACAGCGGCGCCGTAAACTGTACCCTCTTCGTAGCTCAAATTTTCACACCCTCTTCGTTCATTTGATTCTTCAGCTTCTAAGTACGGTATTCTTCAACATCTTCATTCCTTTTTTCTTTGTCTATATGCTCAAGTCAATATGTTTATGTTGTTTATGCTCAAGTCAGTATTAGAGTAAATGTTTTATATGCTTTAGGTTTAGGTTTGCATATACATTAAGTTTTTGGATTACATTTTGGTGTGTCATTCACATTATTATATTTGTATAAATTTCAGAAGTTGTTATGAATCGTAGTTGGATGAAAGCCGATAGATTAGGTCTGATTTATGAGAAATGAGTTCTTGAATTTCTTGAATAGACTGATAAACATCTTCCCGAAAATAATGGTATCTTTTATTGTCCTTGTGTTCTTTGCGCAAATATCAAAAAGTGTAGAAAGGATGAAATATTCCATCACCTTTGTTGTGATAGTATATGTCAAAATTATATAATATAGACGTGGCATGGTGAAGTGGAGGAAAGTCGTTCGTCACAAAGTCAAAGAGTCGATGAAGATGAATATATGGAAGATCAACTACAGGATATGTTGCATGATATTGGGGAATCTTCTTTTAAGAATGTTCATACTTATGATACTTTATATAGTGATAAAGACACCCCTTTATATAAGGGATGCACAGATTTTACACGATTGTCGGTGGTGTTAAAGTTGTTTAATCTGAAGGCAAAAAATGGATGGTCGGATAAAAGTTTCACAGAATTACTTGAACTGCTAAAGGAAATGTTACCAAAAGATAACAAATTGCCGGATCGTTGTTATGAGGCCAAGAAGACATTGTGTCCAATGGGTCTGGAGTATATCAAAATACATGCTTGCCCTAATGATTGCATATTATACCGGAAAGAGTATGAAGACTTGTATCAATGTCCGAAATATGGTGTGTCGTGTTACAAGCTGAAGGCCAACAGTGGTTATGACAATGACTATGACAATGTTAGTAGGAAGCATCCTCCTGCTAAAGTGTTATGGTACTTGCCAATAATTTCACGATTTAAGAGACTTTTGTTAATTCGAATGACGCAAAGAATCTTAGATGGCATGCAGATGAAAGGACTTGTGATGGAAACATTCGCCATGTTGCTAATTCGTTGCAATGGAAGAAAATTGATTCGTTGTTTCCGGATTTTGAAGTTGAGCCAAGAAACCTTAGGCTTGGACTTGCCACCGATAGAATGAACCCATTTGGTAATCTAAGCACTAATCATACTTCATGGTCTGTTCTTCTCACTATTTACAACCTATCTCCTTAGTTCAGTATGAAGCGCAAGTATATACTGTCAAGTATGATGATTTCTGGACCACGACAACCTGGTAACGACATAGATGTTTATTTAAGTCCATTAATTGATGATTTACGACTCTTGTGAGATGAAGGCATTGAAGTTAATGATGCATATTCTGGGGAAAATTTTAAGATGCGTGCAATGTTATTTTGCACGATCAACGACTTTCCTGCTTACGGTAACTTGGCTGGATATAGTGTCAAAGAACATAGAGCGTGTCTTGTATGTGAAGATGATACTTGTTATCACCAAATTGAGTTTGGAAAAAAGACTGTTTACCTTGGGCATCGAAAATTTCTAAAACCCGATCATCCATATCGTAGATTGCGGAAGGATTTTAATGGAGAGCATGAGTTTGACGAGGCACCTGAACCTTTAATCGGGGAAGAAGTTTATCAACGACAGGAACACATTAATGTTTTCTTTGGGAAGAGAAAAAAGAAAAAGGGGCAGTTGCAAAAAATATTTGGAAAAAGAGGTTCATCTTCTTTGATCTTCCGTATTTGTCAAGTCTTGATGTTAGACACTGTCTTGATGTGATGCACGTGGAGAAAAATGTGTGTGATAGTTTGATTGGCATACTTCTAAACATTCCAGGAAAGACTAAAGATAGTAAGACTTCCCATCTTGATATGGAGAAGATGGGTATAAGAAAACAGTTGGCTCCAATAGAGAAAGGAAAAAGAACTTATCTGCCTCCAGCATGTCACACTCTTTCTAAAAAGGAAAAGAAAATTTTATGCGATTGTTTGCAAGGTATTAAAGTTCCGCAAGGTTACTCATCAAACATCAAGAAACTCGTATCAATGAAAGATCTTAAGTTAATTGGTTTAAAATCTCATGATTGTCATGTATTGATGCAACAACTTCTACTAGTGCCTATCCGTGGGATCCTACCAAAAAATGTGAGAGTAACTATAACGAGATTGTGCTTATTCTTCAATGCCATATGTAATAAAGTTCTTGATTTCAATAAATTAGATGAATTAGAAGATAAGGCTGCCATAATCTTGTGTCAATTGGAGATGTATTTTCCTCCATCATTTTTTGACATTATGGTTCACTTACTTGTTCATCTAGTCAGAGAAATCAAAATTTGTGGTCCAGTTTATCTAAGGTGGATGTATCCAATAGAGCAATATATTAAGATCTTTAAAGGATATACGAAGAATCATCACCGACCAGAAGATTCGAATGTTGAAAGATACATCACAGAAGAAACTATTGAGTTTTGTACAAACTATTTGTCGAACGCAGATTCTATAGGAATTCCAATTTCTCGTCATGGTGACACAGATATAAGAGGTATTCAAGGTTTAAATGTTAAGTCAATGGCTCGGGATGTAGTTATTCAAGCACATTTCTATATATTGAATAATATAGATGAAGTTCAACTTTTCATAGATACTCACAAAGGACTTTTGAGGAAAAAAAAACCCGGATGAGTGACAAGTTGTTGATAGAGCATTACAAGAGATTCATAGAATGGTTTAATAAAAGTGTATCTAATGATCGTAGTGCATCTGAGATACTTAAATGGTTGTCGTACGAGCCAAAAATTTGTGTCATTATTTGGACCGCATACGACATTGGTCATTATACCTTTTATACAAAATCAAAAGATGATCGTAGTACAATGCAAAATAGTGGGGTTATGGTTGAAGCCGAATCGATGTATTTCTCTAGTTCAAAAGTTAAGAATCCTGTATTGGCAACTACCGCGTTTTATGGTGTCATTGATGAGATTTGGGAGATTGATTATGTTATTTTCAAAGTGGCTTTATTTAAATGCAAATGATTTCCCAATAATAGTAATGGTATACACATTGATGACTTAGGATTCACACGGGTCAACCTTGGCAAGGAATCTTTTATGACCAAACCATTCATCATGGCTTCTCAAGCAAAACAAGTTTTCTATGTTACCGACCCATCGGACATATCGGGGAAATGGTCAATCGTTCTCCAAGGAAAACACATTCCTCTTAGTGATGGAAGTCTTGATATTCTGTCCATACCTTCTTACACAACACAAGTCCCCACCTCATATGATGAAGTTGATGGAGATGTCGTGCACGCTATTCGAATCGATCATGAAGAAGGCATATGGGAAAATTAACAAGTACGTAATTTAGTCTTTATTCATAATATATTAATTGTATGTTATAGTTTCTAAATATTTTTACTAACAAGTATAATTATTTGAAATCATAGGTCTGCAGAGTCAAGACACCAAGAAACAAGAAACCAAAACACCAAGTTACAATTATGTGATGTTATGTACTGTGTAAACTGTAGGTTGTTTGTTCTGATAAATTGTAAGATATTTGTTACAATTGAATATGATACAACTATATGATGTTATGTAATGTGTAAACTGTAGGTTGTTTGTTCTGATAAATTGTAAGATATTTGTAACAATTGAATATGATACAATTATGTGATGTTATGTAATGTGTAAACTGCAAGTTGTTTGTTCTGATAAATTATAAGATATTTGTTACAATTGCATATGATACAGTTATGTGATATTATGAATATGATACAATTAACATTATTATGATTACTTTATCACAAATGTTAGTTGTATTTTCTGCTGTGATATGGTGAATAATAATACAGGTTAAAAAAAGGGATTAATTATAAAATCAGTAATCTTTTTCTTAATTCTGCAGAATACGTAACAACGGTTATACATCATAATCGTAATAATATCTTATGCTTTAACAACGGTTATATTACACAACCGTTATAATATCTCGCGCGCTGTCCAGTAAAAAAATAAATATCAAAACAGCGCAGCTGGGAATCGAACCTAGGACAATTATTTTATCACAACGGTTATTTGTATCAACCGTTGTGATAGGTAGCACTTTTTCCAGTTTAATACAACGGTTACTGGTCCGTGATTGTAAGTATCATATATACAAAGACACTATACATAACAACGCCTGTGCACGCGTGATTACTTACCTTTCCCAACCGTTGTTAAATGGGTTTTCCGTAGTAGTGATTCCTTCTAGTTTTTTCGTCAGACATTTGTTCAAAATGTCTGTTGCAGCTGACATAGCTTCTCCCCATAATTCTTTGAGTAGATGCTTTCCTTTCAACATACTTCTCACCGTATTCATTATAGTTCTATTCTTCCTTTAAGCAGTTCCATTTTGTTGTCGTGTGTAGGGTGGACCCACCTCATGCACAATCCCTTCTTTCTCACATAATATGTTGAAGTCTTTTGACACATATTCTACACCACCATGAGTCCTCAAAATCTTGAGCTTTTGACCACTTTGTCTTTCAACCATATATTTAAACTTGGCAAATACCTCAATCACTTCACTTTTCTTGTTGTTCAAGTAAGTCCCCAGTTTTCGACTAAAATCATATATGAATGTGAAAAAGTATTTGTTACCTCCAAATGAATGCACCTGGATAGGACAACATACATTATAGTGTATGATTTCAAAAATTTCCTTCGACTTGATTCCTGCATCCTTGTTGAAGGTGTTCTTGTGCTGCTTTTCCTGCACACATTCTCATATACTTCATTTGGAATTTCGTTTTCTAGTAACCCTGGAACCATATTTCTTCTTTTCAGATCTTTGATGTCTTTGAAGTTCAGATTACCAAGTCTATAGTGCTATATCCATTAATCTCTTATAGTTATAGTTGCAAGGAACTTATGCTCCATCACATTAAGTTCAATCTTGAAGGTTCTATTATGAGATATGGGGCCTTCAAGATTAACCTTCCACCTGAGTCGAGAACTCCCATCATCTTGTCTTCAATCGACACTTTGAAGTTGAGGTGACCAAGTCTATAGTGCCATATCCATTCATCTCTGCTAGTTAGAGTTGCAAGGAACTTGTGATCCATCACTTTAAGTTCAATCTTGAAGGTTCTATTCTGAGATATGGGGTCCTTCAAGATTAACCTTCCACCTGAGTCAAGAACTCCCATCATTTTGTCTTCAATAGACACTTTATAATTCTTTTCAACCAACTGCCTATGCTGAGCAAATTAATTTATATGCCTATTATATGTTGAAAGTATATTATGTGGGTAATAATTTTATTGGCTCCACAGGGATTATCGTGATATCGCTGTCGTTCTACAATTTAAAGAGTTTTAAGTAAAGGTTTCAAAAGAGTTTTATTTGGTATCATAAATATCACAAGTGTTTTGTAGCAAAGATTAAAGTTTGAAATTGTGAGAGCAAGAGTTGTCTCTACAAGTCGTCTCTATGTTTTGATGATAACAATACATATTTGTGAAAGAACTATTTTATGTTCTAATGTGTGTTGTGTGCAGATCATATTCATAGAAGATATCATATCCAACAAGCATCAGCCAGGTCTGCGTAATTGATAATATGTGAAGTTACTATGTGTGACACAAGTCACGAGAAGCAAGAACGCTTCTGTATCTGATCATGATCAGTTAGATCCAAGGATGCTGATATTGTTGTTGCAATGCTCTTGTGGATGCTCTCTGAAAGTGGTTGAGATTTTGAAGATTGCGAAGCTTCTGAAGAAGATAATCTTCTGGAGAACCGAAGTGCTGAAGACTCTCATGACTTGAAGTTCTGAAGGCGGAAGGCTCTAAAGACCAAGTGCAGAAAGACTCTGAAGACTTATGTGTTCTGAAGATTACGGTTCCAAAGGTCAAGTGCTGAAGACAGGTTCCTAATGGACAAGTTCTGAGGTTTCGGAAGACTTGAAGAAGTAAAGGATAACGTACTTAAAGATAAGTTCTGAAGTTCTGAAGGTTGATTCCTAATGGACGACTTCGAAAGACTGAAGACTTGAAGTTTCAGATATCCTATTAAGAAGGCTCTACTCATGCTTCATTAAATTACCATCAGAAGCCTCTGAAGTTTGGAAGTCAAATGTTACCGTTGTAAATGACTGTACACAACGCCCAAGAAAGATATATCCCATCACTTCTCCCACAGCAAAAAGGAGATGTCTCAGTACAGCTGTAATCATTACACAAAATCTCTTTTCTAACAGCCACAGTAATTCTAACGGCTATATTTCTACTTGGCTATAAAAAGAAAGGAGTTCTCTCTTCTGTAGAGACGATTGAGTCGATTACACAGATCATAAATTTGATGTATCATTTAAGAATTGACCAAGTCATTGTTTGAAGATAGCAACAACGATGAGTTCTCATTGTAACACTTAGAACATTCAAAGTTGTCATCTATTTACACATGGCCATTATTGTTGAAGCTCAAAGATTAAATCAACACAACAACAAATTGTAACAGAAGCTATTGATGAAGAAGACAACATTTAAAATTAGTCAAGTCATCAACCACCTTCTCGTCAGGACTACATTGAAGATCTGAAGCAAGGAGTTGTTGCTCAAAGCTTGCTCAACCAAGTAGACGAAGAAGAAGAAGATCTATAAGATGTCAACAACTGTCAAATCAACATACATCTATGTAGTTTCTTAAGATAGCAAGGAATTGTTGCTCACATTGTCATACCCCAAATTTTGACCACTAAGATTTCCCATCATTGTGCAAATCATCATCACCATATAGATGAACCATTAGTCTCCCCAAAGATGGGTGAGCACTCACTACAAACAAAAATTAGGGTTTCAAGCCCTCTTTGAGCCTTAGACAATTGATCAATCAAGAAATGACATGATCTTAAACTTGTCTAACCTCTCAAACCTCTACAATATATCAAAAGGACTCCCACTTCAAGAATTAAGCACAAGAGTGCAACATTTCAAGTGGATCAAGCCTCAAGTTCATCTAATACAAAGTCAACTGACGCAGAAAGTCAAAGTTTGACTTTTGGTCAACTTTGAGCTTCACAAGCCATTATTCAAGAAAATATGATGGATGATTTAATTTGATCAAATTTAAATCAAGAAATCATGCAAAATTGCAAAATTGATCAAATTGAAAGAAACTTAGAAATTTTTTCTAAGTTAAAATCATGTTCAAGTGCACAACTTTTCAAGGTTGTAATTATTGATCCAAGCATCCATTGATTTTGCGTAAGAGCTACTTTTAAAGAGGGTATTTGATACTTCAACATTGAAGAAGGAATAACTCAAAATATCATAAGGATTGAAAGATATAAGTGATCAAAGTTGGGAATTCTTAATGTCAAATGTTCCGACATTTCATATGACATCATTAATTATTTTTCCAGCAAGAAAGTCCCAAATTTAAGGACATTTTTCTCCATGATCCAAGTTGATTCAAGCCAAAACTTGAACATTAAAGTTGAAGTACGTCATCTCACCTTTCCAGAAAGTCCTAGAAAGCTCATTTATCATTCTCGAGCAGAAAGTTATGGTCTCTGCAAAAGGCATTGATAAAACAGAATTTTCATGACAGCTTTTAGGACAGACTTGATCACACAAGTTCAAGGTCATTTTTGACAACTTTACAAGTCTTATCTTCACAAAACTTGAACATCAAAGTTGAAGTACGTAATCTCAGCTTTCTAGAAATTTGTAGAACGTCCATTTATCATACTCGAGCAGGAAGTTATGGACTGTACAGTAAGGCTTGTTGCAGCTGTTTTTTAGGACATGTTTTGTGCACTTTTTCTTGTGCCACACAATTTTCAAGCTTTGTCACCATGCAGGACAAGCATCAAAGTTGCAATTCACTTTAACTCAAACTATCATAGTGGATTAAAAGATATAAGTGATTTGAGTTTGGAATTGTTAATGTTCAAAGTTGTCAAATGTTTCAACATTTCATAGGACATCATTAATATTTTTCCAGCAAGAATGTCCCAACTTCAAGGATGTTTTTCTCCATGATCCAAGTTGAACCAAGTCTAGGGTCAAACATCAAAGTTGAAGTATGTCATCTCAGCTTTCCATAAAGTCCTGGAACAACCATTTATCATTCTTGAGCAAGAAGTTATGGATTTTACAACAAGGCTTGCTACAGCTGATTTTTAAGACAAGTTTCAGGACAGATTTGCACATTTCTTGTGCCACACGAATTTTTAAGCCTTGTCATCATTTTGGACACATCTGAGGATCAAATCCAAGGGGGATGATCTGATCTCCAAGCCTCCAAAGTCCTTGGAACCAAAAGTAGCATGCCAAACCTAGAAAACCCTAAAAGAGGGACAAGACTCCAATTTTTGTTTGGAGCATTTAATGGATGCTCAGAGGTGGCATGAACTGAGCTTCCTCTAACTGAATTCAGTCAAGATTCCTCCAACAACTAGGGAACCAGCAGCCTGTGCCCTAACCTCTAGTCAATGGCTAGAGGAGACTTGGATTCTCATTGGCCAACATTTGCCAAACCTCTGCTGCAGCCACCATTCACTGTTGCTTGCAAAACAAACTTGCTCTACTATAAATAAAGCTCATTTGTGCTCAGGTTGAGTACACCAAAGCCATCAAATAGATGCTTTCCTCAAAATCACTTCTTTCACTCCAAAATGCCTTCTTTAGCAAGGTAATTCTGAGTTTTTGAGTTAAAGAGCATTTCCATCATAGGTCATGATCCAAACACATCCAATATGTCATATCTAAGTTGTCCAAACTCTCACAAGTGACCTATAACATCAAAATCACAAAGTCACCTCTCAAAACCTAAAAAATTGGACTTTTTTGCATTTTTCATGCCATGTCTTGATTTAGTCACTTTCCAAACCAGATAAAACCTCAAACACACTCCAAATATCATCCTTGAACTGTCCCAAATGGTTCCCCCCATCTGGAACACCATTTGAGAGAGTTGGCATTTTGGCCACTTTTGCCCATTTTGCAAGAATGAGCTCCAACTTGCTCCAGAGGTTTCCAGCTGATTCCAACCATCCTAAAAGCTTCTAAGAGGTCATTTGAGGGTGTCCAAAGCATCAAATCATTTCTGGAACAAAACACTTGGTAGGTTGCACAAAATCTCCAAAAAAGAGGTAAGATTCACAAGTTGAATTCTTTTAATCATGCTTTCCTTTGTTGTCCACATACATGCATCATATTGAACAATTCTTGAAGCAAAAATGTAGTCCTTAATGTGTATGATGTGATCCTCCTACTGTTTGCACTTTAACATGTTTATATGTGGAGTTTTTGTTGTTTTAAAATCAACATGCAGTTCTGGTTTTTTGCTTTGTGTGTTCTGTACATTAGGTTTTAGTGTGCATGAGTAATACCATTGGATTCCTTGCGAAAAATCAGTCAAGATAGGTTCTTACAGATTTTAATTTCGTTAAAAATTGAGAGAGTTATGCGTGTTGGAAGTTTGACGACAAAAGATGTCGAAAACTACATGTGCAGTTCTGGTTTTTTACTTTGTGGATTCTGTACATTAAATTTTAGTGTGCATGAGTAATACCATTGGATTCCTTGCGAAAAATCGGTCAAGATAGGTTCTTACGGATTTTAATTTCGTTAAAAATTGAGAGAGTTATGAATGTTTGAAGTTTGATAAAAAAGATGTTGAAACTAAAGTTTCAGTTCTGATTTTTTAAGATGTCGAATGTGATGTTGTGACATCTTTCCTTTTTCTCTTATCTTCAAAACTCATGAAAGATGTCGAATGTGATGTTGTGACATCTTTCCTCTTTTTCTTAGTTTATTTTCAAAAACTCAACCAATTCTTTTACATAGCAAAAATCATCATTTTCCAATTTTGTTTTGTACACTTCTTATTCATACTCCATAATATTTTAATCCACAAAAAATCACAAAAAATATTATTATTTGATATATTTTTAATATATTCAAAAATATTGTTTTAAATTGTTTTAAATGCTTTTAAAATGATTTCTTTTTCTTGATTTTTAAAACCAAAATGATTTTAAATATTCATGTGGATAAAATAATTTTTTATAAACCTTAATCATTGTTTATAACATGATTAATGATTTTTTTTTTATATTTTTATTATTTTTTAATTGATTTTTCTTTGAAAAATGCCTTTAAAAAAATGAAATTAGGGTTTTATTGATTTTCTCCCTAACAAACCTTTCCAAACACTCATGGGCCTCTAATAGAGTGTAAGACCCAATCCTTTGTAAATACAAACCTATTTTGGGCCTCACTTATTGTATAAGTTCCGTTGTATTTCAAAAGTTCGGCGCGATCATCGCCCGTTTAAAACAAACCATCTGGGCCTCTTCTCGAGCTATAAGACCCATTCAAAATCATTTTTGGACCTTTAATAGAGTATAAGACCCAATCCCCTTTTAACCAAAACAATTTTGGGCCTCAGATATTGTATAAGTCCCTCTGCGTTAAACGAAAAGCTCGACGCGATCGCCAGTTCAAAAGAATCATTTGGGCCTACCCTCGTGTTATAAGCCCCATTATTTTTTCTTTCAATCATTTTGGGCCTCTTGAGAGAGTGTAAGACCCATCCCTTTGTACAGAAAACCTTTTTGGGCCTCAGTCACTTGTATAAGTCCCTGTACAAAACGACAGTGCGATCACTGATAAAACCCTGGGCCTCTCCTTGAGCTGTAAGCCCCAATTTTTCTTTCAAAAGCACTTTCTCCTTTGATTTTGAATATAATATTGTTATCAAAGTTTTCTTTGTTGAACAAACTAACCAAACAGCATGGAAGCTCTACAACCGAGTAAGTGTTTACCCGCTTTCATTTACCGCTTTCATATGTATATAACTGTACTATGGGGTTGTTTCACTGTAAGTCTTCTTTCATAAACTCATATTGACTGTGTAATAATAGTATAGATATTTAGAGTTTCCCCGGCAACTACGTCTAGAACTAGACAAAACCTCGTCTCCCTACATCCGACGTTATACCGGATATTTCAACATAACCTAAACCATGAGAATTTTCTTTTACAACAATTTTAGATAACTAGATTTAAGAAATCTCCCCCCTTGAACAGTTCATATACAGAAGGCCAATGTTCCAAGTGAAACCCCTTCTGGAACTGTTCATCAGCCTCCTCTTGGGCTTAGTGCAAGGACCCACAGGCTTCCTAAAAGCATCCCCGCCTCCTCTTGGGCGTTGTACAAGGACCCGTCGGCTTCTTAGAAGTTTCACAGCCTCCTCTTAGGCTTCATATAATGATTCTTCCTCCGGGAAGATAGCCTCCTCTTGAGCTTCGTACAAATTGTCCCTCGGCTTCTTAAAAGTTTTCTCGCCTCCTCTCGGGCTTCATAAAAATTGTCCCGATGACCTCCTAGAGGTATAGGAACATAAATTAGTCATCTTAATAGAACAGTCTTTTAAAGAGTCTAGATCTTACTACTACTGCTTCTTAAGCATAGTACAAAAGATAAAACCCGTAGACTCGACAGTCTAAAGCTCCTTTGGATTCCCCGTTTCCTTAGAGAATAGGAAATAATCCCGATCCTCAGATCAAATCCATGAGTACAACATTACCCATAAAAGAACTAATTTTCTCTTTTAACCAACATGCTGGACCTGTCACTCAACTGAAACAGTTACCCTAGCCTTCTCTTGAGCTTTATACAAATGATTCTCCCCAGCAGAGCAAACCATTTAGCCTCCATCTCGGGCTTCGTACGAGATACAAAAACACTCTCTTATTGAGTATAAAAGACTCTCTTATTGAGTCAAACACCTTCAGCCTCCATCTCGGGCTTCGTACGAGATACAAAATCACTCTCTTGTTGAGTATAAAAGACTCTCTTGTTGAGTCAAACACCTTTAGCCTCCATCTCGGGCTTCGTATGAGATACAAAAACACTCTCTTGTTGAGTATAAAAGACTCTCTTGTTGAGTCAAACAACCTTTAGCCTCCGTCTTGGGCTTCGTACAAGACACATACAAAAGCACTCTCTTGTTGAGTAAACCCTTTTAGCCTCTCTCTCGGGCTTCGTACGGGACACATAAAAACACCCTCTTGTTAAGCCAGTAGCCTCCTCTTAGGCTTTGTATAAGAAAACCCCGGTTGAGTCAATCAACCTTTTAGCATCAAAGTTGTGCCTCGTTCATAGTATAAAAACATCAACAACTCATTTCCCCTTCATCTATTGGCTGTAAGCGGTAAGCCTTTGGATTATTTACATCCACGCCACTGTCCCTCTTTTAGCATGAGAAATTCCTAAGAAAAGATGGCATTGCTCTAAACTGAGTTAAAGTCTTCTCCTTCAGGTTAAAAATCCCCTATAAAGGAAATTATGGCATTGCTTGATTCACATATCCCAGTTAAAGTAATTCTTCTTTATAACCTGTCACGCAACAGCTGGGACAAACAGATCAAATACCCCTCTTTAGAGATGACAAATTCTCTCTAAAGTCAAAACCCTTTAGCTTCATATCTTGGGCTTCGAACAAGATACAAATAGACCCTTCAACTTCACATCTTGGGCTTTGAACAAGATACAAACCACCTTTAGCTTCATGTCTTGGGCTTTGAACAAGACACCAAAACACCATTTCCTCCCATAGAATAGGAGGAACTACGATCGCTCTGATTTCCTTGTTTCGGTAAACGGGAATATGTAGGCATAAGATTGAAAGAGAAATCTTAGTGAGCACACTAATCAAAAACCCAAAATCCCGTACCTTCATACATCAATTGAAAAGCATCAGTCCTAACATCCTTCCAATAGCATAGTCCTGTCATTTCAGTCTTAACAAAATAAGCAGAAAGAGGCCCCACTTCCACATAGCACCCGTAACCTAACAGATCGTCGTTTAAACTCAATATGCAAGCAGGGTTAGTTGGAGACATCTATTTCCCTTCCTTCATCAGCTTCAATAGGATAAAAAATGAATCGACCTATAGTACCCTAGAGCGGCAGTGCTTAAGAACCACGTCCAAAATCGCTCGCTACAGAAAAGTGGCGCCCACCGTGGGGGCTCTTCTTTCTTTCTTACAATTTAAGGTGAAAACCTTGGACAAGTTATTTTCATGACGGTTCCATCGGGGAATGTCATTATTGCTAGAATCGGCCCTCACTAGGATCTTAGGTCAAAACCTTTAAATTGGGAAGGTGCCACAGAATGGCGACTCTGCCGGGGAGCCATTTTCTGTTAGGATCATAGGATTCATAGCTCTTAAAAGTCTAGGACATTAAGACAAATATATATATATATATATATATATATATATATTGCTTTTCCTAATTGATATCTGTGTTTATTTTTCTGCTAATGGGAATGCGTGTGATGCCGCATGTGGAAAGATTGAGTATACACCTAGGAAAAACCTCTTTCAGTAGTGCGGAAGCTATCGAAAATAGTTGTCATGCAATACTACCCTCTTCTGAGATTCTTCGAAATACATCACCTAGCACGGTTCCCGGCCCGCTGATGTTATCTCGACAAGAATCAATGATTTTGAAAGACATGTACAAAAATCACTAGTATAAACCTTTGGGATGGGTAGAGCCTTGACTTCATGACACCGACCCTTTAACCCCATGTTTTTTCTATGTTTTTGTGTGCTGCATTCATGCATTCATTTTAAAAAACATTAAGCAAAGAAAAATTTTCTCTTCTAGTCTCTCTTTTTTTCAAATTAAACTAAGACAAAGATTGCAAATGTCAGAGAGACAAGGATTGCACTCATGGATTTCGGTAGACGGAAAACTCACAAGTATACCTTCAAGGTTCCAAAACTAGAGGATTTAATAGGATTAGCAAGGATGATCACTAACCCTGACGCTTTCAGAGCCAAGTACGGAGGTCTGCTACCTCTGTTAAGGGTCCATGTAATTGAAAGAATTATAGAGGCACTCATTTATCACTGTTTCACATTCCCGAATTACCAGCTTACACCAACGCTGGAGGAGTATTCTCATCTGATTGATCTACCCATTACTGATCGAGCTCCCTTTTCTGGACTGGAAGAAATTCCAAAGGATCAGACCATTGCAAGAGCAATCTATTTGGATGAGTCAGAAGTCAAGACTCACATGACCACCAAGGGAGGAATCCTAGGTTTACCAGCCAAGTTTCTGGTAAATAAAGCTCTGTACTTTGCTAGTATAGGGAACGTGGCTGCTTTTGAAAGCATCTTTGTTTTACTCACCTACGGGTTATTTCTGTTTCCCAACATTGATAACTTCGTCGATATCAACGCCATTAAGGTTTTTCTCATTAGAAACGCCGTACCAAACTTGCTCGCAGATGCATATCATTCTATACATTTAAGGAATTTATACAGCGGGGGAATGATCACGTGCTGTGTACCCCTGCTATATAAATGGTTTATCTCCCATTTGCCCAAATCTGCTGCATTTTGGGATCATAAAAGTGCTTTACGTTGGTCGCAGAAAATCATGTCCCTTACCAACTCTGATATCGATTGGTACAATAGGATTTATGACGGGATCATAATCATTGACCGTTGTGGAAACTTCCCCAACGTACCCCTCATAGGAACTAAGGGAGGAATCAATTATCATCCAGTTTTAGTTCGTCGTCAATTTGGATACCCGATGAGGCATGTCCCGCGTAATGCTCATCTGGAAGGTCTTTTCTTCAAAGAAGGAGAAAATGACAGGGCACTAAAGATGGAAATAGTGCACGCTTGGAAACATGTTCATAAGAAAGGACGGGAGTCCCTAGGAAAACCAGATTGTGTCTCGGTGGAGCCTTATCTCCACTGGGTACAAACTAGAGCTCTCAAGCTAAGGATGCCTTATCCTCGTCATGGAGTTTTTCCACAAAGGGAATCTGTCATGTACTTCATGACTGAAACGGAAAAACTTCAGGTTACTCTCAACAAAGTTCAACAGGAGAGGAGGTCTTGGAAGAATAAGTACCGCATTCTCAATGTAGAGTGTACCAAAATACAGCAGCTATTGAAAGATAAGGATGCTCTGATTGAGATTTTGGAGCAACATGCTATAGAAAATCAGGATGACCAAAAGAACTTGCTCGCTCCTTTCACTTGGCAAATGAATGACAACCCGACAACGGCCCAAGAGCCCCGGTCCAAGAAAACGAAAGTACCAGAATCAGCACCCGAGTTCTCCTCAGAGAGGACTCGGGACCCATTAGCTTAGGTTTCTGTTTCCGCACCTTGTAATTTACTGTATTTCCATTTCCGCAATCCTTTGAATTCAATAAAACGGGGTGTCCCCACTGTTTGATATTTGCAATCTAATTGTCGAAGTTTATTTTGATTAAACAAAAAAAAACAATTAATATAATCATTGCATTCATCATCCTTACGTCCCGTATTCTTCTTACCTACGAATCTCACGTTTGTATCTCGGTTCTAGAGTCAAACTGTCTCATTCGTACAATACTCGGGCCAATCGTCAGAAAAATATGGACGATCTGGAGGAAGAGAACAGAGAGTTGAAAGAAGAGATCGACGCTCTGAGAGAGGATATGAGAAAGCTTCGTAACAATATGCAAGCCATGACAGAAGCTCAGCTACAAAGAACTGTGATCTCAGAGATCACCTCGATGCCCATAGTAGAGAAGTATGATCCTAGGTATCAAATGCCAAAAGATCGTCCCAGGGGCATGCCTGTTAACTATATCCCGGAAGGATATGTTCCGCCGATCACTGAAGATCAGGGAACCATAGCAGAAGCCGCTGGGTCTGAAGGTTACAAACTTCGGGAAAGCGAAAATGCCAGAGGCATAATGAGGACTCCTGAAGGTTACAAACTTCGGGAAGTGCCAAGATTCACTGCCGTAGTAATGGTACCACCCCCTGTGGTGCACACTGTCCCGGAAGGACAGATTCCATAAATACCTTCTGGTAGAAAGGAAAGTATGTTCGACAGAATGGATGAATTCCAGGAGCAATTCCTGGAAATGCAGAAGGAACTGCAAGCTATTTGCGGTCAGGATTTATTTGGAAAGGACGCTGCAGACCTTTGCTTGGTCCCCAATGTGAAAGTCCCGCACAAATTCCAAGTACCCGATTTTGAAAAGTACAAGGGTAACTCTTGCCCTCAAAGCCATTTGGTGATGTACGCTCGGCGAATGTCAGCTCAGACAGAGAACCAGGGTCTACTGATTCACTACTTTCAGGATAGTTTAACCGGTGCTGCATTAAAATGGTACATGGGTTTAAACCGCACTACGATTAGCACTTTCAGAGATCTTGGCATTGCCTTCGTCCAACAATATAAATACAATTTGGACATGGCACCAGATAGAGATCAACTCAGATCAATGTCGCAAAAGGACAAGGAAACCTTTAAGGAGTACGCTCAGAGATGGCGTGAAATTGCCGCTCAGATTTGTCTGCCTCATGAGGAAAAAGAGATGACAAAGATTTTCTTAAAGACCTTGAGCTCATTTTACTACGACAGAATGGTTTCCAGTGCGCCCAGTGACTTCACCGAGATGGTGGGCATGGGAGTTCGTCTTGAGGAAGCCATCCGAGAAGGATGTTTGGTTAAAGACATCGGGTCGACAAGCGGCACTAAAAAATACGGTAGTGCTCTCCCTAAGAAAAAAGAGCAGGATATTGGGAATATCTCTCTCAGAAAGCAAAGGCGACGGTACCAACCAGTAGCAACTGTAACTCCTGCTATCAACCCCGTGCCTGTTTCTACGTATCAACCTCAGGTTGCTCAAAGCCAACCGCATTCGCAGCAATTTCAGCAAAGGACATAACATCCTCTTCAGCAGGCTCGTCCTCAATACAACAACAACCTTACAATGCGGCCACCAGGATTTGATCCTATACCCGTATCGTACGCAGAACTATTTCTGTAACTACTGGCCAAGGGGCATGTCCAGACTAAGTCTCCTCTTACAGTACTGGAAAATCCACCTTTTTGGTTTAAGGTGGATCAGACTTGCCCTTACCATCAAGGAGGACCAGGGCATAACATAGAAAACTGTCTCAGTTTCAAATCCGACGTGCAAAAGCTTGTTAGGTGCGGGGTCTTATCTTTCAAAGATATGAATCCGAATGTTCTCACGAACCCACTGCCTCAACACGAGAAGGCTGCAGTCAATTTGATAGAGTGAGAGTCTAACAACACCTATCAAATTCGCGATGTACTCTTACTGAGGGCCAACTTGGTCAAGATGCATTGTAGACATAGTGGATATGGCCATGTGCCACCTCATAATTATGACCAGTGTGATATCTGCTCTAAAAGCAATCAAGGATGTTCTGTGGTGCTATCAGCTCTACAGGAACAAATGGATCTCGGATGGATCCAAGAGCACCGAGTTTGTGGAGTTAACATGGTTTATACGAATTCCAACATCATTCAAAACCACGATATCCGTGCGATGAATGTCAACTTGGTGGCAATGCACTCAAGGCAAAGCCAATATCATAATCTGCGGCGTCACGATTATAATTCCTGCCTGACTTGCTCGGTAAACAAACAGGGATTCTCTTTTGTTCAAGAGGCCCTCCAGCGTCAGATGGATCTTGGATGGATTCAAGACTACCATGATAGGAATCATTATCAAATCAACATGATTCAAATTTTCGATATTCGCTTGATGAATACCAGCCTGGTGGAGTTACATGCTAAACAGGTCCAGCTCGGGTTCCTGGTATCACATGATTATCAGGGCTATAAAGCGGGTTGCGAGACGATCAGGGTTGTGCCCTTGTCCAGGAAACACTTCAGCACTTGTTGAACCACTGGTGGCTTCCAATCTATATGGATGAAGACACCCAGCAAATTAGTATCACTAACGGGAATCCTACTAGATATCAAAGTCAGGATGTTCGGTCGATGGAAACAGGCCTAGTAAGGTTACACTGTATTCAAAGTGGACGTGGCCAGGTGCCACTACACAACTATGATCGGTGTGGAGTTTGCTCAGTGGATAATCAAGGATGCTACCTCGTGCGAGCAGCCCTTCAAAGTCAGTTGGACCGCAAAGAGATTCAACCATGGTCAAGTTCTGGATCAGTCAACTATTTTGCTGATCAAGTCGAGGACGTCGTCGTAATCTCTGATCATCAGAGGACTAGGGATGTTTGTACCATTATCCCTCTACTGGATGAATCGAGAGTTCCCAACCGGGAACGGATCAAAATTACTTATGATGGTCAGAAAAGTCAAAAGGTTCCCATAGTCATCTATCTACCAGGACCACTACCGTATGAATCAACTAAGGCTATCCCTTACAAATACGGTGCAACAACAGTTGAGAATGGAAAGGAAATTCCATTACCCTCCGTCGTGAATATTGCAGACATCAGTTGAGTAACACGGAGTGGTAGAATCTTCAACTGAGGGGTTGGGGAACCTAACAAAGAAAAGGAACTTCAGACGGAAGCTCCTGATCCACCAGTCGGTCCATCCAGTAATCCCGACCTTTCGAAAAACAATGATGAGATGCTGAAGCTCATCCAAAGGAGTGAATACAACATTGTTGATCAGCTGTTACAAACTCCTTCAAAGATCTCGGTATTATCATTGTTACTTAGTTCAGAAGCGCACAGGGAGGCTCTACAGAAAGTCTTGGAGCAAGCCTTTGTGGAACAGGATGTAACAACTAGACAATTCGATAGCATTGTCTCTAACATCACTTCCTGCAATAACTTGGGATTTAGTGATGAGGAATTACCTGAAGAAGGTCGTCGTCATAACATGGCGCTCAACATTACAGTCGACTACCAAGACGATGCTTTAGCCAGCGTACTGGTAGACACAAGGTCAGCCCTGAATGTTATGCCAAAGTCCACTTTGATGCAATTATCATTCAAAGGAACTCCTATGAGAACCTGCGAGGTCATCGTCAAAGCATTTGACGGATCCAGAAAAACAGTTATCGACAAAGTCGACCTTCCCATAACTATTGGTCCTTATACTTTCCAAATCACTTTCCAGGTCATGGACATCCGGGCAACATACAGTTGTATATTAGGAAGACCTTGGATACATCAGGCTGGGGCGGTCACTTCGACCCTCCACCAAAAGCTAAAGTTCATCCAGAACGACCAACTCATCACAGTCTGTGGAGAACAGGCTTTGCTCGTAAGCAACTTGTCATTATCTACTTGTGTAGAACCCGAGGAGGTTGTTGGAACTCAGTTCCAAGCGCTTACGGTGAGCAATGAGAATCAATCAGAGAAAGGAACCTTGATTTCCTCATACAAAGATGATATCAAAGCGGTCGAGAGTACCAATACAACATGATGGGGGCAGCTTGTCATTCCTACTGACAACAAAACAAAGAAGGGTCTTGGATTTTCCTCGACCTGTACCCAGACTGCCGCTAACGGTGAAATTCTTCATCCTATTCAAGACTTCTTCCACAGTGGAGGTTTCCTTCACCCAGTGTCTCAAGAAGTACATACCATCAACGAGGGTGACTCCTCTGATACAGATGAGGAATGGAAGTCCTATCTCAATGAGGACGGTTACACGTCTCAGGGCGAAACGCATACTCCCTTTTGCTTTCCTGCACATAGCCCGAGATTTATACCGAGGTCAGACGTCGAAATGGAATATGGAGATTGTGATCCTAAAGGATGTCGTGCTCTGCCAAACTTATTAGAGGAGGACACTCTGATGAAAGATAACTTTGACACCAGCTACTATGGCCCGATGGATGGTCTGCCTATCTGGCAGCATTACCCAAGAAACTTGGGGCAAGAAAATCGGACGAACAATGAAAATCAGCTGAGCATCATTGAAAAGAATACCTGCGTCCCCACCATGTCATGGGATCAATACCCAGGTTATCCTGAAAATACCCAGCACGACGATGAATTCGCAATGTTTGTAGGACTAGAATTCATTAACTATGTTTTTCCCGAGGTCAACGTCATCGAGAGGGATGACTCCTCCAGTTCCAAAGAAGTGTGGGACACCTTGGGACAACCGAGTGGAAAATTTGACTTCATGGTCAAATACACCGCTCCTGAAAGCTCTCATATCAGGCTTTAAGACATCCAGCCAACTGGGTGGGGAGATACAACAGAGAGTACAAATACTATGCAAAATACAACAGAGGAATTCTCCTACGACAACTCTTCCTGGGAGACAGATTCCAATGATCCTGCTCTGCTAGAAATCAGCGTCATTTCTGAGGACAAGCCAAGAAAGAAGGTACCAGACTTTGTGATTCACCGAGGAGTTCGCCGCCAATGGGTTGTTGTCGATGTTCCGAAGATTGTTCATAAGTCAAAGTAATTGCCGTTTTTATCTTAATCTTTCACCCTGCCCAGGTGAAACGGATGTTTTGATAGGGCTCGCTTTCTGTAAATTATCCCTCTTCGCTTCGCCCAAAGTGACAGAGTTTTGTTTTATAGGGCTGTAGTTTCAAGAATCGACTTGTTCGTTAATAAAATAACGTCGTTCTGTAATTTCTGCATTAATTGTTGTTTTCTCTTTTTGCTTTTCTCAGAAAATGGTAATCTTAAAACACAACTCAATAATAAAAACAAGCAGTAAAAGAAATACACTGCACACACTTGCATTTTCTCTATCTCTTCTAAACACAAATCATCACCTCATGCAGATTGCTTGTTTTAAACCCAGTTGAAACATACGATCCAATGCCTTCTCCCAACTTTGAGTTCCCGGTATTTGAGGTTGAAGAAAAAAATGACGAAGAAATTCCAGAAGAGATCTCCCGATTACTCTGACAAGAGGAAAGGTCCATTGAGCCTCACAAAGAGTTACTGGAAACAATCAACTTAGGATCGGAAGAAGAGAGAAAAGAAGTCAAGATTGGGGCACTGCTCAGTCCAACTATCAAAGAAAGTTTGACAAAGCTTCTCAAGGAGTTCCCCGATGTATTCGCTTGGTCCTATCAGGATATGCCAGGGTTGGATACCAGCATCGTGGAACATCATCTACCGTTGAGATCAGAATGTCCGCCGGTAAAACAAAGGTTGAGACAGACTCATCCAGACATGGCTGTCAAAATCAAAGAGGAGGTACAGAAACAGATTGACGCGGGTTTCCTCGCCACGTCTGAATATCCTCAATGGTTAGCCAACATCGTACCCGTTCCAAAAAAGGACAGAATAGTCAGAATGTGTGTCGACTACCGAGATCTAAACAAGGCAAGTCCAAAGGACGACTTTCCCTTGCCACACATTGACATGCTGGTAGACAGTACAACAAAGTTCAAAGTCTTCTCCTTCATGGATGGATTCTCGGGCTATAACCAGATCAAAATGACGCCGAAAGACATGGAGAAAACTTCGTTCATTACCCCATGGGATACCTTTTGTTACAAGGTAATTCCGTTCGGTTCGAAGAATGCCGGGGCAACCTATCAAAGGGCCATGACTACTCTGTTTCATGACATGATACACAAGGAAATTAAGGTATATGTCGATGACATGATTGCAAAATCTAAGACAGAAGAGGAGCATATGACCCACCTGTCAAAACTATTCGAGCGTCTGAGAAAATACAAACTCCGCTTGAATCCCAACAAGTGCACCTTCGATGTCCGTTCAGGGAAACTTTTAGGGTTCATCGTCAGCCAGAAAGGAATTGAGGTTGATCCTGACAAGGTCAAGGGCATTCAAGAAATGCCTTCCACGAAAACTGAAAAACAAGTCAGAGGATTCCTGGGATGTTTGAATTACATCTCCAGATTCATATTCCTCATGACCGCACATGCGCGCCAATCTTCAAACTGCTCAAGAAGATACAATCTTTTCTCACTGATTCTCAGGGCAAGTGGACTCCGAATTATGATGGCCCCTATGTGGTCAAGAAAGCTTTCTCAGGCGGTGCCTTGAGACTTGCAACCATGGGTGGAGAGGAATTTTCCTACCCCACAAATGTTGACGTAGTCAAGAAATACTTCGCCTAAATAAAAAAAAAGTCTCGGTGGATTAAAAACCCGAAAGGGCGGTCCAGGCAAAAATTAGAGACGTAATCAAAAAATCATCCCGATGGATTGGAAATCTCAAAGTACAGTCCAGGCAAAAGTTAGGGATAATGGCAAGTACCTACGTCTGATCAGTCATCTCTTCAGCAGTGATGCCATCCATCAGAAAACTCTAGTCAGGGCCATCTTCGACAGAAGCTCAGGATGCCCAGAATTCAAAGTTGGTAGAAGGATAGTGGTCGTTATGTTTCAACGTAGCCCTTTTCCCTGTAAATTACCATTTTCTAACTTTGTAAATACTCTATGGAATCACGCGTTTGGCTGATTTCCATCCTACCAATAAAATTTGAGCCCTTGTGCTTTTATTTGTAATTCTTATTTGTTGTAGCTTTACAGAACGACATTTAAACATGATTAACGATTCTTGAAACGAAACAAAAATGAATTTACTTGTCGAACTTTTTTCTGCTTTTTAAACTTAAGATGGCAATTTCTTTTGACTGTTGAACATCGAAAGAATATCAATCGCTTCTCCAGAAGTAAGTGAGCTTCAAAGTGCAGAATCAAAGTACTCCTTCTAAACCAGTGTGCCTGAATGAAGGATCAGCTATGTCAGATGCGAATACTCCGTCCGACATCCCCGGTAGAGTCCTTATCTCCTAAGCCCGACCAACGGTTTTCCCCGCGGGGACTATCTCTCCTAAGCAAGGCAGAATTGCTATCGTGAACCAGTGATACTTTTTATTTCCCACTGTGGCCGAGTATCTAGTCATGTTCATCTACTTGTCTGTATGTTATGTCAGTTGTGTCAGCATAAACATACATACATCATGCATTATTTCTTTGCATTTGCACTCATATTGCATCACTATCACTTTAGTCGGTCTTATCCCCTAGTGATAATAGTCCTCTCAATCGAGTTGTCAGTTCTTTCCTCGTCAGGAAATGTCATGTCTGAACAATCTCTCCTCCAGTTTATTTATGGATTGGAGACGGTCATCGACCACTTTGATAACTTGAACCTCTGAGAAAACTAGAGAAACTTTTGACAAATGTCACTCTTTTCCATTGAAGATGATGTCTTCGCTTTCCTGGATTAAGGAAGATCCCCAGAGAAAGCCTCTTAACCAAAGATTCAGCAGTACGACAGTTTTTCTCTGAAAAATCCGCTGACGAAAAGGTCATCAGCACCTCAAAATTGGATCACATCATATGGCATTTCTCCGAGAAGATCTCGAGAAAAGTATGATGAAATATCCCCAAGTGAAAACAGTCTCTCAAGAGACTCGTTTTCCCCGGTAGAGTCGACAAATGGCGTCTCCAAACAGAGAAGTTTGTACACCTCTACAGCTCAGACAAATGGGGTCTCCAGCAAGTCTGACATCAAAACTTTTTCCACCAAATGGCATCTCCCCAGTAAAATTCGGCGAGAAGTTTGAGGAAAAACCGCTACGAATAGCACACCTTGTCAATAAAGTTTATTGACAAAAGAAACTGAGACCAGTTCCTTGGCAGAAGGCCAGGATTGAGGGGAAGTTTATTTCAGAAACTAAGACCAGTTCCTTGGTAGGAAACCAGGATCGAGGGGAAGTTTATATCAGAAACTGAGACCAGTTCCTGGGTAGGAAACCAGGATCGAGGGGAAGTTTATTTCAGGAAATTGAGACCAGTTCCTTGGCTGAAAACTAGGGTCGAGGGGAAGTTTTCTACCTTTTCTAAGCATCATTGCTTAGCTAAAGAAGATGAATGCGTAAGCTACCATTCATAACCACCATCAAAATTTCAGGTATTCCGATATTTAATCCTCTTGCACCCCGAATACCTGAATACCTTCGCCATTCACACCCTCGGGTCCAAGAAGATTAAATAGGGGCATCTGTCATACCCAAAATTTTGACCACTAAGATTTCACATCATTGTGCAAATCATCATCACCATATGGATGAACCATTAGTCTCCCCAAAGATGGGTGAGCACTCACTACAAACAAAAATTAGGGTTTCAAGCCCTCTTTGAGCCTTAGACAATGGATCAATCAAGAAATGACATGATCTTTAACTTGTCTAACCTTTCAAACCTCTACAATGGATCAAAAGGACTCCCACTTCAAGAATTAAGAACAAGAGTGCAACATTTCAAGTGGATCAAGCCTCAAGTTCATCTAATACAAAGTCAACTGACGCAGAAAGTCAAAGTTTGACTTTTGGTCAACTTTGAGCTTCACAAGCCATTACTCAAGAAAATATGATGGATGATTTAATTTGATCAAATTTAAATCAAGAAATCATGCAAAATTGCAAAATTGATCAAATTGAAAGAAACTTAGAAATTTTTTCTAAGTTAAAATCATGTTCAAGTGCACAACTTTTCAAGGTTGTAACTATTCATCCAAGCATCCATTGATTTTGCGTAAGAGCTACTTTTAAAGAGGGTATTTGATACTTCAACATTGAAGAAGGAATCAACTCAAAATATCATAAGGATTGAAAGATATAAGTGATCAAAGTTGGGAATTCTTAATGTCAAATGTTCCGACATTTCATAGGACATCATTAATTATTTTTCCAGCAAGAAAGTCTCAAATTTAAGGACATTTTTCTCCATGATCCAAGTTGATTCAAGCCAAAACTTGAACATCAAAGTTGAAGTACGTTATATCACCTTTCCAGAAAGTCCTAGAAAGCTCATTTATCATTCTCGAGCAGAAAGTTATGGTCTCTGCAAAAGGCATTGATAAAACAGAATTTTCATGACAGCTTTTAGGACAGACTTGATCACACAAGTTCAAGGTCATTTTTAACAACTTTACAAGTCTTATCTTCACAAACCTTGAACATCAAAGTTGAAGTACGTAATCTCAGCTTTCTAGAAAGTTGTAGAATGTCCATTTATCATACTCGAGCAGGAAGTTATGGACTGTACAGTAAGGCTTGCTGCAGCTGTTTTTTAGGACATATTTTGTGCACTTTTTCTTGTGCCACACAATTTTCAAGCTTTGTCACCATGCAGGACAAGCATCAAAGGTGCAATTCACTTCAACTCAAACTATCATAGTGGATTAAAAGATATAAGTGATTTGAGTTTGAAATTGTTAATGTTCAACATTTCATAGGACATCATTAATATTTTTCCAGCAAGAATGTCCCAACTTCAAGGATGTTTTTCTCCATGATCCAAGTTGAACCAAGTCTAGGGTCAAACATCAAAGTTGAAGTATGTCATCTCAGCTTTCCATAAAGTCCTAGAACAACCATTTATCATTCTTGAGCAAGAAGTTATGGATTTTACAACAAGGCTTACTGCAGCTGATTTTTAAGACAGTTTTCAGAGCAGATTTGCACATTTCTTGTGCCACACGAATTTTTAAGCCTTGTCATTATTTTGGACACATCTGAGGATCAAATCCAAGGGGGATGATCTGATCTCCAAGCCTCCAAAGTCCTTGGAACCAAAAGTAGCATGCCAAACCTAGAAAACCCTAAAAGAGGGACAAGACTCCAATTTTGGTTTAGAGCATTTAATGGATGCTTAGAGGTGGCATGAACTGAGCTTCCTCTAACTGAATTCAGTCAAGATACCTCCAACAACTAGGGAACCAGCAGCCTGTGCCCTAACCTCTAGTCAATGGCTAGAGGAGACTTGGATTCTCATTGGCCAATATTTTCCAAACCTCTGCTGCAGCCACCATTCACTCTTGGTTGCAAAATAAACTTGCTCTACTATAAATAGAGCTCATTTGTGCTCAGTTTGAGTACACCAAAGCCATCAAACAGATGCTTTCCTCAAAATCACTTCTTTCACTCCAAAATGCCTTCTTTCGCAAGGTAATTCTGAGTTTTTGAGTTAGAGAGCATTTCCATCATAGCTCATGATCCAAACACATCCAATATGTCATATCTAAGCTGTCCAAACTCTCACAAGTGACCTATAACACCAAAATCACAAAGTCACCTCTCAAAACCTCAAAAATTGGACTTTTTTGCATTTTTCAAGCCATGTCTTGATTCAGTCACTTTCCAAACCAGATAAAACCTCAAACACACTCCAAATATCATCCTTGAACTGTCCCAAATGATTCCCCCCATCTGGAACACCATTTGAGAGAGTTGGCATTTTGGCCACTTTTGCCCATTTTGCAAGAATGAGCTCCAACTTGCTCCAGAGGTTTCCAGCTGATTCCAACCATCCTAAAAGCTTCTAAGAGGTCATTTGAGGGTGTCTAAAGTATCAAATATTTCTGGAACAAAGCACTTGGTAGGTTGCACAAACTCTCCAAAAAAGAGGTAAAATTCACAACTTGAATTCTTTGAATCATGCTTTCCTTTGTTGTCCACATACATGCATCATATTGAACAATTCTTGAAGGAAAAATGTAGTCCTTAATATGTATGATGTGATCCTCCTACTGTTTGCACTATAACATGTTTATATGTGGAGTTTTTGTTGTTTTAAAATCAACATGTAGTTCTGGTTTTTTGCTTTGTGTGTTCTGTACATTAGGTTTCAGTGTGTATGAGTAATACCATTGAATTCCTTGTGAAAAATCAGTCAAGATAGGTTCTTACGAATTTCAATTTCGTTAAAAATTGAGAGAGTTATGCGTGTTGGAAGTTTGACGTCAAAAGATGTCAAAAACTACATGTGCAGTTCTAGTTTTTTACTTTGTGTGTTCTGTACATTAAGTTTCAGTATACATGAGTAATACCATTGGATTCCTTGCGAAAAATCGGTCAAGATAGGTTCTTACGGATTTTAATTTCGTTAAAAATTAAGAGAGTTATGAATGTTTGAAGTTTGATAAAAAAGATGTTGAAACTAAAGTTTCAGTTCTGATTTTTTAAGATGTCGAATGTGATGTTGTGACATCTTTCCTTTTTCTCTTATCTTCAAAACTCATGAAAGATGTCGAATGTGATGTTGTGACATCTTTCCTCTTTTTCTTAGTTTATTTTCAAAAACTCAACCAATTCTTTTACATAGCAAAAATCATCATTTTCCAATTTTGTTTTGCACACTTCTTATTCATACTCCATAATATTTTAATCCACAAAAAATCACAAAAAATATTATTATTTGATATATTTTTAATATATTCAAAAATATTGTTTTAAATTGTTTTAAATGCTTTTAAAATGATTTCTTTTTCTTGATTTTTAAAAGCAAAATGATTTTAAATATTCATGTGGATAAAATACTTTTTTATAAACCTTAATCATTGTTTATAACATGATTAATGATTTTATTTGATATTTTTATCATTTTTTACTTGATTTTTCTTTGAAAAATGCCTTAAAAAAATGAAATTAGGGTTTTATTGATTTTCTCCCTAACAAACTTTTCCAAACACTCATTGGCCTATAATAGAGTGTAAGACCCAATCCTTTGTAAATACAAACCTATTTTGGGCCTCACTTATTGTATAAGTCCCGTTGTATTTCAAAAGTTCGGCGCGATCATCGCCCATTTAAAACAAACCATCTGGGCCTCTCCTCGAGCTATAAGACCCATTCAAAATCATTTTTGGGCCTCTAATAGAGTGTAAGACCCAATCCCCTTTTAACTAAAACAATTTTGGGCCTCAGATATTGTATAAGTCCCTCTGCGTTAAAAGAAAAGCTCGGCGCAATCGCCAGTTCAAAAGAATCATCTGGGCCTACCCTCGTGTTATAAGCCCCATTCTTTTTTCTTTCAATCATTTTGAGCCTCTTGAGAGAGTGTAAGACCCATCCCTTTATACAGAAAACCTTTTTGGGCCTCAGTCACTTGTATAAGTCCCTGTACAAAACGACAGTGCGATCACTGATAAAACCCTGGGCCTCTCCTTGAGCTGTAAGCCCCAATTTTCCTTTCAAAAGCACTTTCTCCTTTGATTTTGAATATAATATTGTTATCAAAGTTTTCTTTGTCGAACAAACTAACCAAACAGCATGGAAGCTCTACGTCTAGAGTTTCCCCGGCAACTACGTCTAGAACTAGACAAAACCTCGTCTCCCTACATCCGACGTTATACCGGATATTTCAACATAACCTAAACCATGAGAATTTTCTTTTACAACAATTTTAGATAACTAGATTTAAGAAATCTCCCCCCTTGAACAGTTCATATACAGAAGGCCAATGTTCCAAGTGAAACCCCTTCTGGAACTGTTCATCAGCCTCCTCTTGGGCTTAGTGCAAGGACCCACAGGCTTCCTAAAAGCATCCCCGCCTCCTCTTGGGCGTTGTACAAGGATCCGTCAGCTTCTTAGAAGTTTTCACAGCCTCCTCTTAGGCTTCGTATAATGATTCTTCCTCCGGGAAGATAGCCTCCTCTTGGGCTTCGTACAAATTGTCCCTCAGCTTCTTAAAATTTTTCACGCCTCCTCTTGGGCTTCGTACAAATTGTCCCGACGACCTCCTAGAGGTATAGGAACAGAAATTAGTCATCTTAATAGAACAATCTTTCAAAGAGTCTAGATCTTACTACTACTGTTTCTTAAGCATAGTACAAAAGATAAAACCCGTAGACTCGGACAGTCTAAAGCTCCTTTGGATTCCCCGTTTCCTTAGAGAACAAAAAATAATCCTGATCCTCTGATCAAATCCAGGAGTACAACATTACCCATATAAGAACTGATTTTCTCTTTTAACCAACATGCTGGACGTGTCACTCAACTGAAACAGTTACCCTAGCCTTCTCTTGGGCTTTGTACAAATGATTCTCCCCAGCAGAGCAAACCCTTTAGCCTCCATCTCGGGCTTCTTATGAGATACAAAAACACTCTCTTGTTGAGTATAAAATACTCTCTTGTTGAGTCAAATACCTTTAGCCTCCATCTCGGGCTTCGTACGAGATACAAAATCACTCTCTTGTTGAGTATAAAAGACTCTCTTGTTGAGTCAAACACCTTTAGCCTCCATCTCGGGCTTCGTATGAGATACAAAAACACTCTCTTGTTGAGTATAAAAGACTCTCTTGTTGAGTCAAACAACCTTTAGCCTCCGTCTTGGGCTTCGTACAAGACACATACAAAAGCACTCTCTTGTTAAGTCAACCCTTTTAGCCTCTCTCTCGGGCTTCGTACGGGACACATAAAAACACCCTCTTGTTGGGCCAGTAGCCTCCTCTTAGGCTTTGTATAAGAAAACCCCGGTTGAGTCAATCAACCTTTTAGCATCAAAGTTGTGCCTCATTCACAGTATACAAACATCAACAACTCCTTTCCCCTTCATCTATTGGCTGTAAGCTGCAAGCGTCTGGATTATTTACATCCACGCCACTGTCCCTCTTTTAGCATGAGAAATTCCTAAGGAAAGATGACATTGCTCTAAACTGAGTTAAAGTCTTCTCCTTCAGGTTAAAAATCCCCTATAAAGGAAATTATGGCATTGCTGGATTCACATATCCCAGTTAAAGTAATTCTCCTTTATAACCAGTCACGCAACAGCTGTGACAAACATATCAAATACCCCTCTTTAGAGATGACAAATTCTCTCTAAAGTTAAAACCCTTTAGCTTCATATCTTGGGCTTCGAACAAGATACAAATAGACCCTTCAGCTTCACATCTTGGGCTTTGAACAAGATACAAACCACCTTTAGCTTCATGTCTTGGGCTTTGAACAAGACACCAAAACACCATTTCCTCCCATAGAATAGGAGGAACTACGATCGCTCTGATTTCCCTGTTTCGGTGAACGGGAATACGTAGGCATAAGATTGAAAGAGAAATCTTAGCGAGCACACTAATCAAAAACCCAAAATCCCGTACCTTCATACATCAATCGAAAAGCATCAGTCCTAACATTCTACCAATAGCATAGTCCTGTCATTTCAGTCTTAACAAAATAAGCAGAAAGAGGCCCTACTTCCACATAGCATTCGTAACCTAACAGACCGCTGTTTAAACTCAGTATGCAAGAAGGGTTAGTTGGAGACATCTATTTCCTTTCCTTCATCAGCTTCAATAGGATAAAAAATGAATCGACCTATAGTACCCCAGAGCGGCAGTGCTTAAGAACCACGTCCAAAATCGCTCGCTACACACATCTTGCTTGAACACTTGTGTACTCTTTGTACTTAAACTTAGGAGTAATCTGCTTGTTAAGAAGCATCTTTGTAATCTCCTGTTGAACTAATTCTTGGTGAATTAGGATTCCGTGAGTGGTCAGTGTGACCGAAGACTCGAGAAGACAATGACTGGGTGTCATTGTGGTAAAGCCTGAAATAGGGTCAGTAGGCGTTATATTCATTGCGATGAATCCCTGAACGTCTAGCTGTTGAAATCCTGGCAGTAGATCTTGCGATATTGGAACCTGCAGGTCAATGTTTGTTATATTCATTAAGTTGAATCCCTGAACGGTTCATTGTGTTTTAGTCACCTGCGTTAGCCCGTGCATCTGTAATCAGTTGGATTATAGTGGATTAAGACCTTGTGTTTAAGGCGAAATCACCTGAGGAGGGTGGACTGGATTAGCCTTGTGGTGAACCAGGATATATCATGTGTTCTTTACTCTTGTTCTTCTTAATATTTCTTTATTGAATATCATAACCTTACATAAGCAAGTCAGAACCTTGCAGCTTAACTCTGATAAGCTTCCGCACTGCAAGTTCTGAGAAATGCGTATTATGTTCAGGCTCCTGTTGGTTCTTATGCTTCACGCATAGCAAGTCTGAATATAACCTCGTAAGTCAGAGTCTCTCAACGAACTCTGATGTTACTTAAAGCGTCTTAATGACAAGAAGTGAAAAGTTGTTAAAAGAGTAAATACACAATTCAACCCCCCATTTCTTGTGTCTTTCTCGCACCTTCAATTGGTATTAGAGCTCCGGTTCTGTTATTGATGTATATCAAACACTTAACAGTGTCAGAAAAAGATCCAGATGCGGTGCGAAGAAATACTCTGGGTGAGATTGAAATCCACTTACAATTTCTGTAATAGTTCAGAAGATGATTGTGTACAAAATTGTAATCAATCTGACTACTTGAGCAAATCACTGATTCTGGAAGTTGTATAGTTGTCAAACAAATCTTCCTCATTTAAGCTTTGATGAAGATTGAAGAATCAGCTGATAAGATAGATTCATCAGATAAGAAGTAGTATCTGTTGAATGCTTATCTTGGAAGATGCGTGTGGATTAACCACGTATTTACTCAAAGTTGAATCATCAGAAAACAAGAAATCTTGTTTGCTGGAGATTAATTCTTTGAGTTTTTAAGATGTTTTCAAGAAACGAATTAGGTCCACCCTTGACTTTCTCGTTTAAGGCTCATTCAGAACTTCTTCATCTAAAGAAGAAAGATTGTTGTTCTATGATTTTGAATTTCAGAGTGAAGTCTATTGAAGTCAGAAATTTGATGAATTCAAACTCTTAGAAATGATTCAACATTTGAATCTTGATTGATCAACAGGTTAAAAGATTCAATGAAGAACTGAATATTTTTCTCTTGGAAAGCTATGCAGAAAACTGAAAGAATATTCAGGAAGAAGAATTCAAAAGATTCATTAAGTACTTGATCAAGAATGAACTCTTAAGTTTTGATTGAATCAAAATAACTAAGTTCTGATGACTTGAGACTAATTCTCAGTTGAACCAAACGTTATTGATCTAATCACTATCTGATAAAGTTTCTCAGAATCTATTAAACACTGGAATCAGAAGATGTCAATCCAAACACTTAAGTCTTCTACTTAAAGTCAAAAGGATTTAAATTGTTGATGTCCTTCAGAATGAAGAAATCAGTTAACACTCTCTTCAGAAGTAGATATGATGTTAACTCTTGATGAACTAACCTTAAACTAGTTAAATCAGCATTGTAAGATCAAGAAGTGTCATGCAAACCATGTCTAGTGCTATACACATGTTTGATGATACTTATTTCTGAACAAGATTTGATTTTAGCTGAAGGAACAAGTCAGAAGATGTTATGCGATGTCAAAACCTCTCAGCACATAATCTCTCAACAGTTCATGATAAAAGCTATGAATTTAATGACCCCCTAAAAAGGAGAAAAGCTTTATGGAAACTTGCCCTTCTGACAATCAAGTTAGAGTCTCTGATTAGTTAATTTTCAGAAATCAGATGAGTGAGGTTGAACAAGAAAAGGAAATGATTTTTGCTTAGAATGATTCCAGCTCTCTATCTAGAATCAGAGTTCAGAAAATGTTCACATTCTTCAGAAACCAGAATGCAAGTAAATCTTGAAGAATCCGAGAATCCACAGTAGTTCACTCAGAAGTAAGCAGAATCAGAGAGATGATGAATCAAAAGCTCAGAAAGGAATGCATTCATAAAAGGTATGGCATGAAGATTTCAACTTCTCTAGAAAGAAGGATCAGAATCAAAATGGAAAGCACTCAGATAAGTCTGTAAAGATATCAGTATCTTTAAGGTATCATTCTACCCTTATCTACGACTTATTAAAATTCATACTTTTTGGTCATGCTGTATAAGAATTGATTAGAAATATATTTAGAAAATCTTATATCCTTCTCCATATATGTCTGCATATGACTTATGAATAGTTAAAGTAAAACAGTCACATATGTAATATTCTCCTCATCATGTCACTCACTCTGTTTGGCCACATCCTATAACCCATAAGTACACTTCAACTAGCACTCCTACTCCAACTCTTAGAGTCCCTCAATCTAGTTCAGCTAATTTTAGAAACTATGGTGCACATCGTTATTCTCTTGATGTATTTCATATAGGAAAATTTGTCCCAATAGCCATACCAATATCTCTAGTTAGGAATATCTCAGCCATCCAAATATCCTTGATATACGCATATTGAATGGTATCTGTTCAGCTACGAAATAGGGAACCGTGCTACCTTGACCAAAATAGCTCATCACCTAGGCAATAACATCTAATCAGTGTGATCATGCTACGACAGGTTAGGATTCTCTTTGAGTATTGGAAATAGTGAAAAATCCCTTTGCATGCATTCTTGGCTATGCGCTGATTAATAATTAATAAATGAAAATCTTGAAACTAGAAAGTGTGTCCTTTTGTCTTCACTTAGAATTAGTGACTTCATAATACAGCGACCTAACTTTTGCTAAGAATAAAATGCATGTATATCTCTTTGATCTTCCCTAGAATAACAAACTGCTTATCTGTCCTCATCTCTTAGACTACCCCTACATAATTTATAATCTAAGTATTCCAGTTTTCTTAAGTCACTCTCGGTTATTGACCCATTTAGCTCAATCTCCTTCATCCGTCTATTTAAAGTCATAACATATTCCAAAAGAATTCTCCACTATCCCTTATTCTCAACCTTCTTATCACCCTAAACAAAATTGAAAATGACTCAAAGAACCTTTCATGGTAATGATGATCTTCTTAAAATCATCAATGAAAAATGACCAAATCCAATGGATACTGATCATGATTTTCATCTTGGTATTCACTTTCAAAACCGAAATGGATACATACATATGTTAAGAGGCTCAATTTATCCAAACATTTTAAAATCCTTTTGGATCAATGCCTCTATTAATAGTAATTGTCTGACCATTTTTCAGACATTTATGGTCTTCCAGTCACCATCAACGCCACAAAGATTGCTGAAGCCATTAACTGTCCACCAGGAGGTGTCACACCCAACCACGCATCCATCAGATGTACCTCCGATGCTGAAATGCAATATATATTTGATAAAGGATCTGCCTTTGAACCTACGAATCCTAAAAAACTTCTGGCTATTGCTAGAGGAAGGCTTAAGTTCATCTTGACAAATATTAAACCTCGCAATACAAACAAAGATTTTCTGTATCATGATGACAAGCTTCTCATCACGTGTCTTCTTAGGAGAACTCCTATTGATCTGTCCCAAGTTATCTTTGACCATCTTAAGGAGTCTATTCTTTTGTCAAGAACTATGAACGAATCGTTCATTCCCTATGGAAGAGTCTTATCAGAAGTACTCTTCAGAGCAGGAATTGTGCAAACAATTTGCAGGATTCGGTGTGGCCCAGACACTGCTCTGGTTAGGAATTTTTGTGAAACCTTTGACAACAGTTGGTTCTCATAGGATAAGATGGTTGCTAGTTGAAACTAGGTTAAGTTATCAGTATGAGCTGATTTGTTAAGTATGTGTCTGTACTGTTCGTGTTTTGCACTTATGATGAATGAATCAATGCTACTTTCTGCCTTGTCATTTATACTCACATATGGAGTAAATATGTTCCTAAAATCTTTATCATGATTAAAACACTTAAAACTTCATCACAAACCTAATGATGATTAGACTGAAAATGATGCAAGGATAATGCCATCTCAAGAATCCAAAGCTTAGTGGATGCTTCTAGTTCCTGTATGAACCCCATGGAAATAAGAAATATCTGGACTGACTTCCATAAATGGATCTCAGAAGAGATTGTGAAGAACAAGAGGCTGGCAATTACTCAAGCAAAAGAAAAGTTACATGCCTCAAGAACTGATGGTTCTGATAGCTCGATCTCATCTTCTTCATCATCATTAGGCTCCTTTTAGTCGAACCTATAAGAACTTATTTTCGTTAAGTATAAGTTTAAGTGTTGGGTACTCTAACTATTTTCATTAAGTATGTGTTTTTAAAATATTTATGTTTTGATTACCTTGAACTCTTTAGGATTAAGCTCAACCTATGCTTTAAATTTTGAAACTATTCTGTTGTTTTGTGTTGAAGTTTCCATCTAATTGTCCATCAATAAAAATGCTATGATTAGAGATGTTTATCACTAAAACTGTTCCTTATCATATCAATCTAAGTATGCTTAATGCTTAAATGCTCAAATGCTCCAAACTTTTTGATGATGTCAAAAAGGGGGAGAAAAATAATATGATTTTGATTGGAAAGAATAAATCTTAAAACAGAAAGAATGCAAACTCAAACAAGTAATCAATCATATAAAATGCGTTTACCACCAACGTTGTTGTTTGATGTTTAACTGAGGAACTCTGAACAAGTTCACTAGGAATTCTAAGAACAGGTTAAGAAAGATGAACCTTGCCAAGAAGTTCTTATGAACTGATTGTTCATATGATCAAAGTTGTACTTCGTGAACATGTGTTCAGAATCAGATCTACCCAGTATTATTCAGAAGTTGAGAACTTTCTGAAAGTAGAAGTTTATCTTGATCTCTGTCTCACTTAGTTCAGAAGTTGTAAGCTGTCTGAGAATATGAGATTCAAAACGTAAGAATCAGAAGAAGGAAAACTCTGAAAGCAGTCAAGACAAAGTCTACATCTCAAGATGCTTACTCAGAAGAACTGTGCAAATCAGAAGTCAAGAACTGTCTGAAGATCTGGATTGAAGATCCAAGAAGAAGTAGTTCTGATGTTAACCAAGAACCAATTAAAGAGAAAATGATTTGGTATAAGACTAAATCAACAATTGGTAATCTGACTCAATATATAAAAGATTGGTATCAGACTCGGTCTGTAGTTATATCAATCAGAGCTAAGCTGTGAAATGTTTTCAATACCTTCATTGGTATCAATTTCAGCACACTAAGGAAATACCCTTCAAGTGGTATGAAAAGAATTCCTTCAGTTGGTATCAGACTCAACATACTCTGGTATCAGACTCAGCACATAACTTGATATCAGACTAAGAATTAAATCATGTATACTTGTTTCAGAATCAAGCATTGACTGATCACTTAATTAACCCTATATTGGTATTTGATCAAAAGTCAAGCTTTGATGAACCACTGAGTTGTGACAGTAACAAGGTTCTGAGATGAAGACCTATGTTCTAAATTCAAACTCTAAAAAGTCATGATCTACATTGGTGATTAAAAACTTACAATTCTGAATCACGATTCTGAAAATTCCAATATCTGACTTATGGAAATTAGGGGGAGACTACCTAGAAGATTCAATTGCAAAATCTAAAATCTTCATAAAGTCTGAAACTCAGGGGGAGTTTCTCAAAAGACAGTGCATGTCTCTGATGAATAGTGAGGCTATGTTATTAGATAAGAACTGTTATGTTTGTGCTTAAATGAATCTGCTGAAAAGTAGAAATGCTTCAGATGTCTCTGAAGATTATAAGCTCTGATACGACTACAAAAGGAACTGAGTTCTGAAGATCTGAAGATGGAAGTTCTGATGAACTAGTCCAGATGCTGAAGACTCTCTGTTTCCTTAATGACAATATAGAGAAGTAATCATTTTCTATTCTTTGTTCTGGCAACTCAAGTTGTTATTCTGTATGTCTTTGAATCAAATAAGATTCTAGATGATCACAGATAAAACTTTGAGGATAACACATTCAGGGGGAGCTATTGTTCCAGACTCTGAATATGTTTGTTTGGTGATTACCTTGTATAAAATGTTCAATCAAAATACTTGGTTTTGTCATCATAAAAAAGGGGGAGATTGTGAGAGCAAGAGTTGTCTCTACAAGTCGTCTCTATGTTTTGATGCTAACAATACGTATTTGTGAAAGAACTATTTTATGTTCTAACGTGTGTTTTGTGCAGATCATATTCATTGAAGATATCAGATCCAACAAGCACCAGCCAGATGTGCATAATTGATAATATGCACAGTTACTATGTGTGACACAAGTCACGAGAAGCAAGAACGCTTCTGTATCTGATCATGATCAGTCATATCCAAGGATGCTGATATTGTTGTTACAATGCTCTTGTGGATGCTCTCTGAAAGTGGTTAAGACTCTGAAGATTGCGAAGCTTCTGAAGAAGATAATCTTCTGGAGAACCGAAGTGCTGAAGACTCTCATGACTTAAAGTTCTGAAGGCGGAAGGCTCTGAAGACCAAGTGCAGAAAGACTCTGAAGACTTATGTGTTCTGAAGATTACGGTTCCAAAGGTCAAGTGCTGAAGACTCTGAAGACAGATTCCTAATGGACAAGTTCTGAGGTTTCGGAAGACTTTAAGAAGTAAATGATAACGTACTTAAAGACAAGTTCTGAAGTTCTGAAGGCTGATTCCTAATGGACGACTTTGAAATACTGAAGACTTGAAGTTTCAGATATCCTATTAAGAAGGCTCTACTCATGCTTCATTAAATTACCATCAGAAGCCTCTGAAGTTTGGAAGTCAAATGTTACCGCTGTAAATGATTGTACACAACGCCCAAGAAAGATATATCCCATCACTTCTCCCACAGCAAAAAGGAGATGTGTTAGTACAGCTGTAATCATTACACAATGTCTCTTTTCTAACAGCCACAGTAGTTCAAACGACTATATTTCTACTTGGCTATAAAAAGAAAGGAGTTCTCGCTTCTGTAGAGACGATTGAGTCAATTACGCAGATCATCAATTGGATTTATCATTTACGAATTGACCAAGTCATTATGTGAAGATAACAACAACGATGAGTTCTCGTTGTAACACTTAGAACATTCAAAGCTGTCATCTATTTACACATGGCCATTGTTGTTGAAGCTCAAAGATCAAATCAACATAACAACAACAAATTGTAACAGAAGCTGTTGATGAACAAGACAACATTGAAAATCAGTCAAGTCATCAACCACCTTCTCGTCAGGACTACATTGAAGATCTGAAGCAAGGAGTTGTTGCTCAAAGCTTGCTTAACCAAGAAGACGAAGAAGAAAAAGATCTACAAGATGTCAACAACTGTCAAATCAACATACATCTATGTAGTTTCTTAAGATAGCAAGAAGCTGTTGCTCACATCTTGCTTGAACACTTGTGTGTTCTTTGTACTTTAACTTAGGAGTAATCTGCTTGTTAAGAAGCATCTTTGTAATCTTCTGTTGAACTAATTCTTGGTGAATTAGGATTCCTTGAGTGATCAGTGCGACAGGAGACTCGAGAAGACAATGGATGGGTGTCATTGTGGTAAATCCTGAAATAGGGTTAGTAGGCGTTATATTCATTGTGATGAATCCCTAAACGTCTAGCTGTTGAAATCTTGGCAGTAGATCTTGCGAGATTGGAACCTGCAGGTCAATGTTTGTTATATTCATTAAGTTGAATCCCTGAATGGTTCATTGTGTGTTAGTCACCGGTGTTAGCCCGTGCATATGTAATCAGTTGGATTATAGTGGATTAAGACCTTGTGTTCAAGGCGAAATCACCTGGGGAGGGTGGACTGGATTAGCCTTGTGGTGAACTAGGATATATCATGTGTTCTTTACTCTTGTTCTGCTTAATGTCTTTGTTTATGTTTCTTTATTGAATATCAGAACCTTACATAAGCAAGTCAGAACCTTGCAGCTTAACTCTGATAAGCTTCCGCACTGCAAGTTCTGAGAAATGCATATTATGTTCAGACTACTGTTGGTTCTTATGCTTCACGCATAGCAAGTCTGAATATAACCTCACAAGTCAGAGTCTCTCAACGAACTCTGATGTTACTTAAAGCGTCTTAATGACAAGAAGTGAAAAGTTTTTAAAAGAGTAAATACACAATTCAAACCCCCCTTTCTTGTGTCTTTATCGCACCTTCAGAAATATGTTTGTTTAAAAAGACATATCAAGAATAGATTTCATCAACCTAACTTGCATGTATTCTATCAATCAAGCGTGTGAATTTGTTTCTGATCAATATAATCATGTATCTTCTCAATACCGTTTATGTCTAAAGCGATTTCGTAAGTATTATCGTATTAGTCACTAAATGATACCTCATGCTAACAATCAATACAATAAACTTAAAGATCGACACAAAGTGAATATCAACTCACAAATCTATGTCTAGAGTTCATTCATTGATATATGAATAACTTAGGTCAAGGTTTGAAAAATACCTTTCAATAGTGATTCAAATCAAATATATATCATTAAGAGCAAAGATATTCATCATACATTGATCATCAACTTGTTCACATACAAAAGATTAAAGAAAATACATACAAGCTTGAGGAAGACTACATCTACCCTTGATATACAAGAGTTTAGCTACCCATCACCATGGTAGCTTGAGCAACAAGTAATAAAGAAAGCTCTACTAGCATCAAAGTTGAAAGATCGAGGATTGATGCTCCAAATCTTTGATTTTTACCCTTTTTGGAGTTCTAACTTCTAAAGCTTCTTGACCTAAAATATCTTAACCAAATCTGAAAATTGGGATTGTGTGTGAAAATATCTATAAAGTTGCCTTTTATACAATTGCCATCAAGTGGCACTGCGCTAAGCCCATGCAGAGCTCGCTTAGCGCGGTCAGTAACGTTACTGGAAAAATCCCAGAAAGCGCGCCTAGCGCGACGGACCAGGCTAAGCGCGGTTTGGCACCCTTAGCTACTGCCTCTGATAAAAAATTGCGCTGTAAACCGAGCTAAGCGCATAATTGCGGTGAAGATTGGGCTAAGCGCGGGCTGGCTTGAAAAGTTTACCAAAATCTCTATTCCACTTGTATTTCTTCCTCCATAAGCTCCAAGTATCCATTCAAGTGAGAAAACCTACAAAAATTCACCAATTTGATCATACAATAAGCTATTTACAAGAATAAGCTTAACTATACTTATTTACATTAAAACTATGATTTTATTACTACTTCACCATGAATTCAATTGAAAAGGGCCACAAAATACTATTAATTATATACCCAATTTGTCCCTTAATAACTCTCTCCAACTTAGGATTTTGTTTGTCCCTAAACTAAAGTTTTACAAACACAAAGAAAACCCCAAAACAACAAGAAATCGGAACCAACATGTTTTTAGGACAACAACAATATCATGGTTCAAACGTAAAAGCAAAAACAAGATAAAACTTACCACTACTATAAACAAACCATGAGGATGAAACAATTGCTAAGCGCACAACACAAATTAAAAAAAGTCAAAAGCAATACACACTCAAAACATGAATCACACCTAATCACACATTCATCGTTTGATGAAAAATACATGAGGTTTTTTCTCTCGCCAAACAATCCTGCAAACATCCGGATCGAATTATGCATTCATCAAACATACACATTAATCACTTGGATTACAAGGAAGGTCATTTATCAAAGTCATTGAAACTAAAATGCCTAATACTAAGAGAGCATTAACTCCACATATTCTTACACAATCTAAGACCTTAACCCTCTTGTTTTCTTTTCTTTTTCAAAATTCCAACCTTGAGTTCAATTGTTGGCATATTTCATGCCCCTTTTGCTTTCTTTTTCGAACTCTTATTTTCATTGCTTCTCTTTTTTTCTACCACTTTCTTTTTCACAATGCATCAACCTACCTCTTTCTCCCCAACTTTGAATACAACTCAATATGGTGACAAGAATGCTCTCACACAACTAAGGCAAGGAAACACAAGCAACCACGCTTTATGGCTGAGGTTCAAAGGTTTCACAAACAAAAATCAAGATCCATTTCAAAATTTAATGATGAAATTATTATTATGAAAAATATTTACACAAATCACTCATCAACAAGGATCTTGATGGAAAAGCTCAAAGGGGTTAACAAATGCCCACTCGCTCACAAGGTAGATTGAATATTCTTTCTGTTCAAGTGGTTTTACTCAATTTTAAAAATTGCCTTGATCATTTTCTTACTTTTACACAAATCAACACACATGCATGATTAAACATAATAAGATCAAGTTAAAACAAATATGTTGGTCTCCCGCATATAGTAAACAATGGAAGCTTTATCACACAAGTTTATGTTCTATGTGATCCATATTTGAACATTCATTTCAAAAGAATTAATTGTATGATGGTGTGCAAAAATCACGAGTTTCATATTTGAAATTCTGGTTAAGCAGATCACGAAGATGTCAGACAGGATGTCGTGACACTTGATCTCTGCTTTTTACAAGGATCTAAGGAAGAACAAATGAAAGCAGTAGAAAGAAAATAACACCAGAGATTGTTAACCCAGTTCGGTGAACAACAACACCTACGTCTGGGGGCTACCAAGTCAGGAATGAAGACGTTTACAACTTAGAACCTAGAAACTACCCTTCCAAAATTTCTACCTAAGACACGCCTAGGTATGAGACCCTTCTCAATTCCCTTCCAATCATAGCAGTGACTGAAAATATTACAACTCAATAAAAAACGTCATTCTCAAGTATTCACACAATACACGAGAGGCTCACAAGTACAAACCTTAGTACTTCTAAAACAACTGCAACAACCCACAAAAACTAGGTTAACTCTAACCTATTTATATAGAAAACAACAGCTGGACTTGGGCTTCAAAAGTGCAGCAGATATCTCCCTCAGAATTAGCGACCTAATTCTTTCTTCAATCCCAAGTTACCAAAAATGTCTCCTTTGCAAGGAAACTGCAAATATACTTGGAATCAGAATCTCTGATTCCCCAATCTCAGGTGCCACCTGGAATCCTAGTCATATTCCAATCACACATGTTAATAAAGACAGTTAATCCAAAACTGTAACAGATAAAGATGTCAGATCCTCCTGATAGGACATCTTGTCTAACATCTCAACCTGCAATTAGTTCAACATGTTGGGACATCTTGTCCAGCATCTTTCAGCTAAGTTAGTTTTACCAAAATTAATGCCAACCTCAGAAACAAGGACTCAACAATATTCATGCTAAGTTTAGAAAGCGATAAACATGTACCTTGAAATTGCTTCTATTTAAGCATATCATTATCACTCAATTGCATGTTGGTTCAATCAATCTTGACATGTTCACAAGGTTCCTTCAAGTTCTTGAAACTTAGGAACAAACAACAAAAAAATTCTACTAAACTAGTAACTAACCAACTACACAAAATAAAGAAGTAAAAACTTAATATTAAACATAAACCACATAGTATTAAACATACACACCTAAAACATGGTGCACCAACATGAGTTTTCAAATCCTCATCCTAAAAAGGATGGCACAAAAGAAATCCAAAATGCACAAATTTTTTGAAACAAAAACAACTAGCATGGTACAATATAAAAACATAAAAACTAAATAAAACTAAGAATACTCAAACCATCAATCCATCACACCTCTACACTAGTGGCCTCCTCCCAAATGGTCTCACTACTATCGTCATCATCAACAGCAGCAATAACATCCTAGGCCGCATCTTCCTGAGGTACCTCTGCCCTCCTAAAATGAAATGGCATGTTCTCATACCAATTGACAAACTCATCAAACTCCTCACTACTGGGAAATGTATAATCTATATGTGCCTCTCTGATATGAAGTGGTAACTTGCATAAATAAGAGGGAAGAGATTTGAAAGCTCTCTGATGAGCAAGCTGTATGTCCCAAGTATACATACATACGACCCTCTCACCCTACTCCTGTCGAACTAAAGGGGCTGCTGGCTGCGGATCTATAGGCGCAACCACTATGGGCATACAATGGCTCTCAATGTAAGCATCATTCACAACATCGTCGATGGTCTTATGAACCATGTCAGTTATTAGAACACCCGCCTGAGTGTACAACCCCATGATGAGTCCTGGGAGAACAAGAATAGCTGGCGTCTTGGTACCTAGCCGGAGACCACTAGAGGCAATAGCGCGAATCTCATTAGGAATGATCCTTGCTACATCAATTTGCCTCTCATCCAACATATAATAAATCAGGGAAGCAGTCTCAATCAGAATGGTATAAGTACGACTTATGGGACTTATGTCGTGAAGGACCAGAGTCATCATTACCTGCGCAAGGGTGTCCATGTCCCCCCTCTTCAACTTCAATAGCTTACCAAATACGTTCAGCACAAATGATCTACCCGGATACACCAAAACATCGTTCACGTGATCTAAATTCCAATTCGTTCTTGCCACTCTCTGATAATATGCACATTGCTCACCTTCAGTCAAAGTAAGCGGGTTGCCAAGTATGTGTTAATGGCATCCCGTGTAAATGAAACCTCCCTCCCCCGTACAAAAGTGGTTTAAGAGTAGTGGATTCCCTCAAATGGAATTGCATCAGCGTAGAACTCTATTACAATCTTATAATTTAGCCTAGTGTGGGGGTGAGCAATGTGTGCTAATTCTTATTCTCAATTAACGAAAGACAACCCGATGACTTCCTGTGGGTTGATACGAAAGATTCTCTCGGACCATATGCTTCTGCGAGTCAACTCCAGGTATCAGGCTTCTTGTTCCAGGCCTAAGAATCTGGTTGCACCATAAGCACCAGGCGCCTGCCTCTGCCGTGAAGATGAGCCAACTGTGTATCTTTGTCGCTTTGGTGCCATCTGCAAAAGAATCAGACAAAACTACACCAAAATTCATAAAAAACAATTTCAAAAATTATTATAAATCCATAAGCAATTAATTGTTTAATCTCAACAAGCAGGAAAACACGAAATGGTAAGAATTCAAAAAAATTGAGTACAGGGGAGCGCGCTTAGCGCAATTGTGATAACAGGAAAAAATGCCTCTACAACCAGCTTCAACCCCACACCTCAATGTAGCATTTCCCACCTGCAATAGCATCATCAACAACACAATAACATGTAGCAACCAACAACAGCACAACAACTTTTCAGAACTTAGTCAATCAAGCTTTCAAAAACCCTAAACTTTCAAACCACCACAAGCAACAACCCAAATCAGGCATGCAATTACACAATCATCCAAACCAAGAAATTAATTTCTAGCAAGTCCAAACTAAACCTTAACCATATGCTAATTTCTACTGCAAAGAAGAAAGAAGAAAATCAATTAGAGCAAACGTGTACTTGAAGAGATGAGAATGTTGGGAAAGCTAAAAAAATTTCTCCTTTCTCTTGGAATGGTTGACAGAATGTGAGAATGAGAATGCTTGAATGTGAGAAGTGTGTGAGAGAAATTGAAAATGTGAAGATAAATGAGGGGGGGAAATAAGAGTAAAGGGAAATGACCCCTTAAAATTAAATATGATTTTACCCCTAGGCCCACCAGTTAAAACACACGCTCCATCACTGATTTGGTCATTTTAAAGTGACCGCGCTAAGCAGGCTCAGACCGTGCTTAGCGCTATCAGTGGAACAAGGTCAATGACTTTTGGCCACAAATTGAGGTTCAGCCGACTTTTCACCACCCGATTAAATTCTAAACTACAAAAACAACAAATACTTACAATGTTGGGGTACCTCCCAACTAGCGCTTTGTTTAACGTCGTTTGAGATCGGCGGTCCAATGCGACTCCACATATCGCCAAGAGAAATTTTATCCAAATCCCGAACAAACTCACCAACTAACTAGATCTCTAACCTTTGTCTCTTCCTTTTACAATGTTTTTCTTCAGAAATGGAATCTTCCAACACGATAGCCCTTTCGCAGCCATTGCATCTTCATCAATATCATTTATGCGGATACCATCTTCCTTATCATTGGAACATTTCATGCATTCAAAGAGGGTGAAACATACTTCTTCACCTTGAACCCTTATCTTCATAATACCATTATCAACATCAATCATCATTTTAGTGGTCTTCATAAAGGGTCGGACAAGAATCAAAGGTGTATCTTCATCTTCCTCCATGTCCATTACCATAAAGTCAATTGGAAACAAGAATTTATCAACCTTTACCAACACATCTTCCGCTACACCGTAGGGACAGGTAGTAGATTAATCGGCCAATTGCAAAGTCATTTTTGTTGATTTTATCTCAAAGTTTCCCAATCTTTTCACAACGGACAAAGGTATCAAATTGATACTAGAACCCAAATCAATCAAATCCTTGCAATTATATTCATTACTTGTTGTTATAGGTATTGCAACTCTTCCTGAATCACATTCTTTCCGGGGTAGAGTCCTTTGAATGATCGCGCTACAACTAGCGTCAAAAAGGATGGTTTCTTTGTCCGTAAATATTCTCTTTTTGGTAAGGATATCCTTCATGAATTTAGCATACGTAGGTATTTGTTCAAGTGCCTTAGAGAATGGAATATTGATTTGCCGTCGACTAAAAATATCCAAAAATCGAGCGTAGTGCCTCGCATTATCCTTTTTGGTAGGACCATGACGATAAGGTAGATTTTGAATTGGGATATTGCTCACTTTTTCCTTCCCCTTCTTATTCTTTTTCTTTTTCTCTTCTCTCCATTTCTTTTCTACTTCTTCCATCTCTCTTTTCTCCTTTTCAAATAAGTATCCCTTTACATTTTTTTTCTACTTCACTCTCATCAATCTCTTTTTTGTTTTCACCTACAACTTACTCCTCCTCCACTTCACCAATGCCCATATCAATAGACATACCACTTCGAGTAAAAATAGCTTTACAATGCTCTAAGGTAAGGGCTCAAGGGGGAGGAGGAGATCACCATTGGTAGAGGTAGAAGAGAGCTTTGCAAGATCTCTAAGGTAAGGGTAATGTTCTGATTACCTAAGGGTTTGTATGATGATGGTGGGTAGACTATGTATATGCTTGGTTTGTGTTTCTCTTCTCTCTACATCATGATAATTGTTGCAATTTTGTAGTTGTGGGAATGAATATTTGATTGATGAATTATGAGTGGTATGATAATGCTACGATTGATGTTTGATTGTTGAATTGTTGTGTTGTTGCTATTGGAACCATGTAGTTAATGGAATTATGTGATGTAGATGTTGTGTTGTTGATGGTTGTTGCGAGTCAGAGTCGGAACTTAAGTTATAAGTGTTTTTGGTGGAAAGAATTGGGGTTCTGATGTTCTGAAAAACTGATTTTTGGTATAAAATAATGTAGTGAATGAATTATAAGGAAAAAAGGGGTTTTGGGGTGGAATAAAAATGGTTTTCATTTGAAAAAGTTGTAGAAAAGTGCTTCTGCCAACAGTGTAATCCATTACCTCATATGGTGTAACCAGTTACACTGCTTTAAAAACGTGTTTTTGGGCATTTTGTGGGGGTGTGATCGGTTACTAGGATTTGGGTAACCGGTTACACTGAGTGTTTTGCGTAGCGTGACTGGTTACAAGGGGGTGTAACCAATTATCTCAATTGGTGTAATCGGTTACACTGGGAGCAATTTTTGAAAAACTTCTAAAATTCATAACTTCAGTTCCGCGTGTCCGATTCAGGTTCCGTTCGAATCGTTAGGAAACTGATGCGACGGACTTTATTCTAAAATTGGTTTTAGTACTTGAAAATGAATAATTTGCTATGTGATGGTGTTAAATGCATTATAGCGTTTATGTTGTGGTGTTACATAATCTTAAATGCATTGTTGCTGCTTGCTATACTGTATGTTGATGTTACTGAACTGTTATAACGTGTGTTTGGTGCATGGTGGCCAGTATTAGGGAAGTACATCGACTATGGTGGTGACGGTCATTTTACATGATGTTGTTGTTGCATGCTGTATGTTGCATGCATTCATGGTGTTGGATGGTGGTCCGTTTTTTGTGATCCTCAATCCTAGGTGGTGGGGATTGGGTGCGAGTAGCTGATTTCGGAGGTGATGGAATCAGTGAAGCATTATAAGTGGTGATGGTAACGAATTAGTGGACTTTGATCCTCGGTGTGGATCAGAGCGGTGAACTTGAGAGTTCACGTATTAGTACCACATGCATTGAGCCAAGTTGTGAGTCTCATTTCATTGCATATTGGTTGCGTTCTTATTATGTTTGGATGGTTGTTGTGTTGGTTGTGTGAAAGTGTGTTGTAGAATGGGTGATATGCATGAAATAATCTGATTGCTTGCTTATTATTATGCATTCCTTTATATAACTATGATATCTCACCCCTTCTGTTTGAATATTGCCTTTACATGGGCATCGTGCAGATAATCCACAGTAGAAGAATGGATGTATGTGGAAGATGGTGTATTCCTTAATTTTTAGAGTCGTTGTCTGCTCTGATGTGTAACACCGGGGGTTGGCGTTTGTGTGCCTATTTCTGTTGGTGGAGAATTATGTTATCTCCTATGTTGAATTTTGGTTATAATTATAATATTTCATAATTATATTTTGAATAATTATTTGATGTTGATGTTTCAGCTGCTTAAATAAAATTGAAGTTCAGATTTGGCGTATGTTTTACTATTATTATTACTGTTAGTAATTTTTAAAAGTGACATTTGTCACATATCATGATGTATGAGTGGGTTTTGTTGAATTGTAGCATCCTAAATGTCTTTGTATTGAATTTTACTCTAATATTTTATTGTAATTACGCGGGGGACATTTAGGGTGTTACAGAAAATGCTCATTCGGATGATTCATCGTAATATGCTACCAAAGAATCACACAACCAGTGCTATGATACCAGATGTTGGGCTTTCGACGAATCCCTGATGTTATAATTTCACCCAAAACTTGGAATTATCGAATCAATCTTTATAAACAAGAATCAGTTCTTCTGATTGACTCCGCCTCTTGTTCTTCACTCTTCACTTGAGTGAATCAACCACACATTGGTGGCAAGATGATTCAACTGCATAAAAATTTGAGAAGAAAGGAAAAGATGAATTAGGGAAGAAAGAGAAATTAGGGTTCAAGAGAAAAATGGAAGAAGGAGAATATTTCTGCAGACTTTCTCTCTACCTTCAAACTGAAGTTTTTTCAATCTTTTCTTTGTGCAACTTCATTTACAATGATAAGGTACCTCTCTATTTATAGGCTGAGATTGCTTGCACACCAAGCAATCACCAACAAATCTAACTCAGCTAAAAACACAAAATAAAGCTAAGTCTAAATTTCTATCGAGATACACTTCTTCGACATTTCGACAATTGTACAATTTCTACAGATAGAGCATTTTGATAGCAACAAACTCTGTCGACATGGTACTTTGACACAAAGAAATATATTCTCAACAATTTTATGATATTCTTCAAGACCAAACCTATTATTTTTAGTTACCAAATAAAATATTAACATTGTTCTTTTTATTTTGTCTTAAAAATTATTATTCTCTATTTTTAATTAATCTTTTGTATACAATTAATAAAATAAATTATAATAAGAGAAAAAGATAAAGTATGACATATAATTTAAAAATTATATTAAGTTAAAAATGGAGAAGAGAGAAATCTTTTATCAATAGTAACAATACTAATGGTAATTTTAGGATATTGATAACGTGAAAATGTATCGAATATTTAGACCCGATTCACATGCCATTTACTGTCGTTTTATTGAGTTTTTGTACTTTTATGTCGTGTTCTATCTTCATTTCAAGTACTTGTCAATAATGGAGTGTCCATGCGAAGAAACCATGAAAGGAGCAAGAAAAGGAAGAAAAATACAGAAAAAGCAAGTTTCTGGTGCATGGCGTTTGCCACCAGCCTAATGGAGTTGGCCATGCACCTCTAAGCCACGTCATCCACAACTTAAACTCATGGCGTTCGCCATGGATACGCAGTAATAGAATTTGAGGAAAAACAGAATTGGCACATTCTTCCCCACTTCCCTACAATTTCTCAATGACTTAAACTCATGGCGTTTGCCATGGATGCGCAGTAATAGAATTTGAGGAAAAACATAATTGGCCCATTCTTCTCCCACTTCCCTACAGTTTCTCCATGACTTATACACGATTTTTGAGGACAGTTACAACACCAAACCTCTATATAAGACTAGTTTTTCATAGTTTCAGTATCCAAGTTCTTGTACGCGTATATCCATGGAATTTCTGAGTCTTTCTTCTATGATCATAACAGAGGGTTGAGGTTTAATAGGGGCTTAGCTACCTTTAGATTATTTAGGAACAAATACCGTTTCACACACCGTGATATGGCTGACCTTTTAGGATTCCCCAGTGACCCTGATGTATTTACTATAGCACAGGAAGATGTGTTTATAGAGCTTGAACTAGATTTCTTTTGGGGAAGTTTTTCTGGAAACCATCACCCTGAACCAAATTCCATGTATTCCGACAGTATTCATAACCCTGCCATTCGTTATTTCCATAAGATCCTAGCCCATACCCTTTATGGGAAAGAGGAGAACATCACCTATGTGTCCAATGATGAACTATTTATTATGTTTTGTGTTTTCCAGTCCAGAAAGTGAGAGTAAGAATCAGAATAGAATATCTGACCCTCTCATGAGAGAGGGTATTTATATTGTGCCCTCAGCGTGGGGCCAACGATCGTCTGCACTGGGTTGGATTGCTAGGCCCAATGCAGATAACTGCCAGGGCTTACGTGGCGTAGGGAAGACCAGCATGTGGTCTTCGCCCTGGAGTAACAGTCCCGAGATCTCTGGAAAGTGGACAGACCGACTCTTTCGAAGATGGGTAGTTACCTGACGACGTGCTCCCCGAGGGAAGAGCACGTGGAGAACGCGGGGGAAGAGTCGTGAACTTTCCTGGGAGGTGCAACATCTGCTCGACAGTAATGTCATTTGGTGTCCCCGATGAGGAGATGAATTGGGCCTTAATGGGCCGCTCAACATGATTTTGGGTTGGGCCTGCCCGACTTATGGGCAGACGCTGGCCCAGTCCAGAACAATTACCATACTTACTTTTTTAAGTTTAAATCCATGTTTAGCTAAACGTCTTTGAGTCCGGTATGTGAGGACCGTCGTTCCGACGGGACTCGATAATGAATTTGGCGTTAACTTTTCTTAAATGATTTTTATGGCTTTAGTTTTCAATTCTAATTCAAACGTTTTTGCACGAGAGTGAAAAACAATTAAGGTTCGAATCGATAGCGCGACAGTGTGAGAGTCGAACTTGATAGTGGAAATTGAGCATTGATCTTAAATACAGCGAGAGAGCTTTAGTTTTCAAAAAAGCTTCTTGGGCAAGCGAGAGCAAAATCTCATGGTTAGGGAGTGTAACTTTAATCAATAGCGCGAGAGTGTGAGATAGAATTTTTAAACTGGTATTTTAACATAAAACAAACGTCAATGAATTACAGAGTCATAGAGTCCCTGAGGTGCACGAAATCCACATTCCGACCTCTCTTTCTTGATATTTTTCTAAATCTTATTTTAATTCTAGTTTTTAATTTCGTCCAACCTAAGTAATCATTAGCCTTAGCTTTACATAGTTCCAATAGATAACAATATATTAATTATTAGTCCTTATGTATTCTATATCTTTTAAAATTACGCAATAGACTGTATACTTACAATTAGATAATCCGATAGACTCATAAAACGCGATCATATATTCTTCTAAATAATTCAAACATTATTTTTCATTACCTTAAATATTTGTTATTCTCCCTCTTATAATTCATATTTTATATACAATTAATAAAATACAGTGAAATAGGCCAAGAAGATAAAGTAGGACATGTAACTTAGAAATTATATTAAATTCAAAATGGAGATAAGAGAAATCTTTTATAAATCAAAACAATACTAATGATAATTTTAGGATATTCTTCTAGATAATCGAAATTATTTTCGATTACCAAATAACATATTAATATTGTTCTTTTTATTTTAGTCTTAAATATTATTATTCTCTATTTTTAGTTCATTTTTTATATACAATTAATAAAATAAATTGTAATAAGAGAAAAAGATAAAGTATGACATGTAATTTAAAAATTATATTATGTTAAAAATGGAGAAAAGAGAAATCTTTTATCTATCCAAACAACACTAATGGAAATTTTATGATATTCTTCTAGACAATTCAAACTTATTATTTTTCATTACCAAATAAAATATTAATATTATTCTTTTTATTTTAGTTTTAAATATTTATTATTCTTCCTTTTACAATTCATATTTTATATACAATTAATAAAATAAATTGTAAAAGGAGAAGAAGAAAAAGTATGACATGTAATTTATGAATTATATTAAATTAAAAATGGAGAAAAGAGAAATCTCTTATCAATCCAAACAACACTAATGGTAATTTTAAGATATTTTCTAGATAAGTCAAACTTATTATTTCTATTAGGGGTGTTTAAATCCAAATGAATCTAAATAAAAACCGTAAATCGATCTAAAAAAAATCGAAAACCGCAAAAAAATGAAAAATATTGGATATGTTTGGATGTCATTTTGTAAAAACCGCTCGGTTCGGATCGGATTTCGAATTGATTTTTTAAAACTGATCCAAACCAAACCGAACCGCATGTATATATTTTTATAGTTACATATTTTTTATTAGTATAATATGTTATGTTAATTTATTATTAGATGATACTTTTTTATAGAATATTATTTATTAATTTAATTTAATCTATTAATTTTTATTATTTTATTTGTTTCAATCATAACCGATCATTATCATTTTGTAATATTAACTTTTAATATAGTATATGTTATATATTTTATCAAATTTATTATTTATTAGTGCTTTTATAATATTAATAAAATTATAATTTGTAATTTGGATATTAAAAAAACCGATCCAAATAAAACCGCAAAAAATTATATCGGATCTGATTTTTTTAACCAATCATCCAAATCCGAACCAAACCGCAAGTAAATTTATTTGTGGATCGGATGACAGTTTGCTTCAAAATCGATCCAAACCGAACCGCGAACACCCCTAATTTCCATTATCAAATAAAATATTAATATATTTTTTTTATTTTAGTATTAAATATTTATTATTCTCTCTTTTATAATTCATCTTTTTTATACAACTAATTACATAAAATCTTATAAATTAATTCATAATTTATACTAACAATTACAAAAAATTTATTTTATAATTTATAAAATATTTATTTTGAAATGCATGGATAATATACCTAATTAGTATAAAAAAATTTATTTATGAAAAATTTATTTTATAATTTATAAAATATTTGATTTATAGAGTATTATTTGATTAGTTTATTAAAATTCTACGTTTTAAAAGTGAATAAATAAAATGCTACATATTTAAATCCATGTCATTGTAGTGTGATGTTTTGCCTAACTACCAATGGGGTTACTTAACTATAGATAAAAGCAATAATTTTTATAATAAAGTGGAAATCATGTGACTTAATGACAAGGTTGTGATATAATGACATTCATGACTAAGTCTTTTATGATCATAAATGATTGTGGCAATAAAGAGTAATAGTGCTTATTATTAATTTGCAGTAAAAACGTCTAGATTCAATTGTAATTAAAATGTGTGTATGGTTAAAAGGTGTTGAGGGGAGGGAAATGAACTCGGAAATCTTCTTGATTATGATCATAAATGATTTTAGAAGGCCTAATAACATTTAAGACTTTTTGATTAAAAAATTGAATATATAATTATTTCTTTCATTTTTTATAAGTCATTTTAACTATTTCATGAATATTCAGAAAAATAACGATTATTATAAAAAATAAAATATTATAACATTATCTTTTATTAGTGATATAAAGAAAATAAGTTGAAAGATTTGCAAGAAAAATAATACTTAAGAGTTTAATAAAAAATATTAATAATTTATTGAAATTGAAAAGTAATTTATAATTTATTATATTTACTTTTCAAAGCAATATACAAGAAAAGAGAGAGTAAAATGAAAGAAAAATAATGATTATTGGTTCCTCCTCGATGGATGGGGTGGGAATAGGGCAGACCAATTAACAGTGGCCTACGGCCTAGCCTACATAGGTTCAGGTCAGACCAGATTTTTTCTTAAATAGAAAAGGCTTAGGTTTTTTAATAAGTCTATTTAGCTAAAGAGGCTAGGGCACATGCTGTAAGAAAAACCTTTTAAGACTATCAGGTTGGTCTATTTAAGAAAATATCAATAAATTTATTATTATTATATTCTATTTTGTATTTTGAATCAAAATACGAAAATAAAACTTAGTCATCTTGAAGAACTTATGAAAATAAGTTGAAAAAACATTATAAACAATGTCATAAGTTGTTGTCATAAGTTTTTCTCATAAGTTATCTTGAACGAGACAATGAAAACAAACATTTAATCTCATTGATCTTTTAACTTGTTAGTCTATTTAACATTAGTTGAATTTCTTATTTACAGATGTTCAAATGAAGTATACTTTTAAATAGGCTAGTAGGCTAATCAGACATTCGAAAAGGTCAGGTTTAGGCCTAAAAATAAGTATATGATAGGCTACAGGGCAGACTTAGGCTTTGAAATTTTTAACAGAGCAGGCGCAAGCTTGGCAAAACATAGCTCGGCCCAGCCTATTCCCACCCCTATTGATGGAAAGGGAAAAGCGAGAGTTAGGTGTATTAAAATTTAATATAAAAATATACTTTATTTATTTTAAATTATAAAATATTTTGGATATTTATAATTATTACAGTATAAAAAAGAGAAATCGGGTATCACTTTTGTAATATTGTCATTCATTTATTACAGATGAAAAAGAGATATTTAAAAAGTTAAAATAAAAAATAGTAATAAATAGAAAATATATTGTAAAAAATATTCTTAATATTGTATAGTAAATATAAAGTGATTTATAATTTGGGATAATTTTTTTGCAAAAATAATTTATAATTTTGAAACCAATTTTATTTTAAGTGAATTATAATTTGAGGTACATGGAGCAATTGCTGCTTTGGATTAATTCAAGATAATTAAGGTAAAAGCTCGGGTATCTTGAATAAAACAAGGGCATTTAATATTATTTTATTGATGAATTCTTTGATATGGATGAATTTTAGTTGGGTATGGATGTATTTAGTCTAACTAAATTTAAAATTTAAAATTTAGTTAAAATTCAAATAATATTAAATATCATTATTTTATTAGACAAAAATATCGATATTCAATCCAATTGAAGGATAATTGAGTGTTCATATTAATATGATAAATTTTTTTTATGACCATTAGTTTCAGCTGGGTACCATTAGTTTCAATTGGATATTAATGCTCAGTCGAAATAAAATTTAAAATTTATATTTATTTTTAAATAAAATTGATAAACATTTTTATATCTTTAAATTTGATTGGGTGTCAATATTTTCATCCAATAAAACAATGATATCAATACCCAAATAAAACCCATGGAATCAAAGAATTTATTAAGATGAACACTCCCAATCCCAAAATCTGAAATTTGACTAGATATTGGTATCTTTATCCAATAAAACAATAATATTGAATGTTATATCATATTTTAATATTAATTTATTTTAAAAACAAACTTTAAATTTTAAATTTATTTAAAACAGATATATAACCAAAACTGATTGGTGTCAAATTACCATATTAAGTAATTTTAACAAAGAAAGAGGGAAGTCTGATTTTGTTTCTTTTTATTCATTAAAAAAATCAAAATATAAAATTCATTTTAGGAATTAGTAATTTTCAAGATAGACACTAAAATAATCTAAACATTCATGATTTAAATAATAAAAAAAATAGGTAATAAAAATCTAAAATTAATTAACATTTATGAACATAACTATTTTTTAAAAATTTAAATTCAATTTCAGTTATTATTATTCATTGAATCGTAACTATAAAATGAGAGAAAACTAAACAATAATTCACATTAAATCATTTTTATTTTTCAAGATATTTCAATAAAAATGATAAATATACTGTTCTTTTTCGTGTGTTTAGTGGGATGTATTACATGCCACACAATGAAAGAGGACTTGGAAATAGAGCAAGAGTTAACAAGGATTAATAAAGTTCCCTTAAAGAGTATTCATGTATGCATGCATACTTTTCTTATATGTTACTGTTGAACTTTGTCTTGTTACATAACTAACTTTGCATTTGTTTGAATATGATTTTTATAGACAAAATTTGGATATATTGTTGATTGCATTGATATTTATAATCAACCAGCTTTTGATCATCCTTTGCTGAAGAATCATAAGTTGCAGGTATGCACTCTATTAATTGGAATAATGACAAAATTATCAATCATTTTTGTTATATTTGAATTTTTATATATTTTTTGTGTATCAACTATAGAAAAAACCCAGCTTTAGACTTAAAATTAGGGAAAGAAATGAGAAGAATTCATCAATTAAGGCTGTATTTGGACTTCAAGAAGACGAGTGTCCAACTGGAACTGTTCCCATTAAGAGAACAACTAAAAATAACTTAATTGGAGGAAAATCATATTTTAACAATGGTTTGGTTGATCATCTTCATGGTAACCATGTAAGTTTTTGGTTGTACCTGTTAGTTTTCCATACTTATCATTTTAATTACTTTATAATAGTTTCAACTGTATAAATTACACAAAATTATTGTATATGTAGTATGCAGAAATCATATCAAAGCCTGGAATTTATGACTACTATATTGGAATTGCTGGAATGAATAGTGTTTATAATGTTAATGTTAAAAATGATCAAACAAGTTCTTCTGTGATGTACGTTCGAAATGGACCTGACAGCACAAGTTATATTGGAATGGGATGGCATGTAAGTTTAATTTTGGTGATATATATATATATATATATATATATATATATATATATATATATATATATATATATATATATATATATATATATATATATTGTATGATTTGTTAATTTGATTTAATGAATTGATGTTAGGTAGCTCCACAATTATACAACGATGGTGCAACTCATTTTTATGTAGTATGGACGGTAAGAAATTTTGTTGTCCTTTTTATTTCTTCTAATAATTTAAGTTTATACATTTTGTACATTACTATTGCATTGAATTTCATTTTGTTTTTTTAATGTTAATTACAAGATTTATTTCAACATTATATAATTTGATGTTGAAAAACTTGACAGACAGATAATTTCAAGACAACTGGGTGCTTTAATTTACAATGTTCGGGATTTGTTCAAACTAGCAAAAAAAACTATCTTGGCGGACGAATTGATATTACATCTATCTATGGTGGACGTATGATTGAATTGGGAATGTCTATTACTCAGGTCATTTTTAAACTATGCAATTTCTCCAATAAGAAAAAATATTAAACTTAATTATTGAAGATGAATGTTTTCATTTTATTTTACAACCAAATATTTTCAAGGAATTATAAATTATTCATTTAACATTTAACATGAAATGGTGGATGCATTATTGTTCGTTAGTTAGGGGTTGGGTTCACAATTTATTGTTGGGACTGATTGGATTGGAATACTCCTAATATTTCCTTTGAATATATTTACTTATTTAAAAAAAATAAAGTTTTAAAGCCAAACTATGATATATTTCATAATACAATTTGTTTTTGTGTTCAGGATCCTAAAACAAAAAATTGGATGATAATTAATGAAAATGAGATGCTTGGATATTTTCCGGCAACATTATTCTCCAACTTGAACAACGCCCATCAAGTAGGCTGGGGTGGTAGAACATCATCTTCCAATGGTGGTCCTAGTCCGCCAATGGGTTCTGGATATTTTCCCGATCACGTATATACTCATGCATGCTACTTTAGATATGTTACATATCAAGTTAATAACTCTACAGAGGGTATTTTACCCAAGGAATATCATATAGAAGCCGTTTCTGACAAACCTAATTGTTTTCTTGCTAAATATTATGGATTAGTTGAGAGTGAAGTTGGATATTCTCTCCAGTTCGGGGGACCAGGGGGTAATTGTGGTTGATTAATTCATGTTATTACGTGTTATTTTTGGAATTTTTTTGTCTTGAAATATTGTTGAAACTTTAATATAAATAAAACTTTATTTGTGTCAATTTTCGGAACAATTTATTTCACAATTTTATTTTTAGTTTAAATTTTGGCACAATTTATGATACATAGTTAAAATAATATTTATTTAAAATAAATTTATGTCATAAGTACATCTTCTACTTCTAATGGGAAGTATATATATATATATATATATATATATATATATATATATATATATATAACAAGAGTGTATTGGCATAAAAACTCGAAGGTAGTTTAAAAATAAATAAGCTGCCTAAAGTTTATTTGAAAAGGAAAATAAATGAAAAATTCTTTAAAACATAAAAAAAATTTAAAATCAAATTTCAGGCCTTAGAGTTGATTATGCAAAGGGAACTGTATTATCACTATACAAGTATTTCTTAAAAATAACTACCTCTAAATTATTATGTGCAATTTTCTAATTTGAAGAAGTTTATTTTTCTTTTTTATCTTCTAAATAAGCATCCTTCAAATAGAAACTACACTTTTATACAAATAGAAATACTCTTACAAATATAAACTATATTTTTATTAATTCTGGTTCCATAACGAAACAATAGTGCGTCTGTGGGAAAAGACTTCTACTTCCTATATTTTCCGTGATTGAATACTTTTCAATTCATAAATCCATACCTTTCTCAATCGAATACAATAAGAGTTCTTGAGATTGAACTTCAGATCCGCTACTTTTGATCTATTCCGATAAAAAATCATTTATGATTCAAATCTCTAATCTCAAAATCACCTAAAAATGACTTAATCTAAATTCAATCGCTCTGCCGCTTTGCACAAATCAGTCGCTGCTGCTTTTCAAGCCACAAGAGATCCACCACCTCTTCCTCAAAGCGACATGGATCAGGTCACTTTCATTCATGTCTCCTTGAATATGCTTAGATCATAGGATTTGCTCCGTAGTTTTAATAAGGCGAGCCTTCACTCAGACCTCTAGCACCACTTTCAGCATCAAGATCATAAGCATTACCTAGTTTCTTGTTGTTACAAGCTAGCCTTAGAATACAATATGCAAACAAGTTACGGAACAGTATGTATAACATAATTCATCAATAAAACTCGCAAGATAGAATAAATATTATTTCGTTTAAAAGAAAGCTTACATAACTAGAATCTGAGGGGGAACACAGTGTAGAAATCCACTTCCAAGAGAAGTCGAACTATCGTGCCTAAGGCGACCATGTCATATGGTGACAAAGCTCCGCAATCTCCAAATCACAAAAAAAATACACCATACTCCTCCCCACGGTCCCAAAGGAGGCCGAGGTAGACACGCTCCTCCTGTGGAACAAGTGGAGAAATCACCTGTGAAGAATCCACAAAAGCATACTCTTTGTGCTTGTAACCTGGAAAACCAGATACCAAGGTCACTAGAGAAGCATCTGTAGCTAAAAGAGTATAATGTAAAGAGAGATTTTGACGAATACATACAACTCGTTGATGAATGTTTGAACTATATCTTTACCAATGAGGCATCAAAGTGAAAACTATTTGCACTAATATTTACGAGATCTGCCATACTCTAGTTCAGAGCTCTACTGAGCAGAAGCATTGAGTCATGAACTGATCTTTGCATGAGCTTCACAGGTAAAAAAATTCAAATAGTGATAATAGTTTCCCTCAGTGGGATAACATAGGGGAAGAAAGAGAGCTTACGACCCTACATGGACCGTTTCACACAAGTAACTGTGGAAGTAGAAGGAGCTGAAGAAGGTCTTAAATGTTGGATCTTTTAGAATGACTTAAAGCATAATAACTCATTAAGGGAGAAATTAGGCTGCAAAGAGGACCATAATGTGAAATATATGGTTAATGACCCGACAAGCTATAAACCAGGAAGAATAAGCTGTGGTAGGTGCACCTAGTTATGTTTACAGTTTTATCTTTGATAATATTTCTTATGTGACTATTTACTTCACAAAGTTCATTGTGATCTCTCCATTACTAATGAACAAACCATAAGTTTTGAAATATCTCTTTTCTTTGTGATCATGTAAGGTAACAACGAATCTGGGGTACAACCTAAGGGATCAAAGCCCGAACGCAAAAACTTATAGGTGTTGTCATAAACACCACAAGAGTATGCCTAAATTAATAAAAACCCCACAAAGCAAAGCACACACACAAATAAAGTGGAAAAACCACTAAAATGGATATAATCGGTCCACTATCCTCTTGGTAGTGTTGCATCTCAAAAAATATGAACTCACGAAGCGCATTGCACGCTCGCGGATGGACTAACAGAGTCGCCACCGAATTTTAGTCATTTCTAAGGAAAGGGGAAATAACGATAAAACCTTAGGGGGGTAAAGGAAAGGATAGAATGTTCATCGCGACCAAATTAGAGTTCGGGAGTCGGTTATGCGAGGGGAAGATAATAGCACCTCTCACATCTATTATATTAAATAGAAACCTCCTATATTTCTAAGCTTGATGGTTTGTTAAGGATTTTTGTTTTATTTTTATTTTACTTACGAAAATATATTTACAAGAAAAGAAATTAATTATAAAAGAAACAAGAAAAATTTTTATTTAATTATTGCGCTCGTCAAGGTTTCAAAACCTCGTGCCTACGTATTCTTATTTTGCAGTGAGAAAATCATAGCATCGTAGTTCGTATAAAAAAACCTTATGTTGGTTGATTTTATAGAATATGATTAATTTGAATTCTTGCGTTTAAACTTGGCTTATATGCTCGCAGGATGGAGGCTTAAGCGCTAATTTGTGTTTTGCGTCGAAATGACATAACTTATTCTTTTTATGAAAATATTTTTGAATAAATTGTGTAAGGGCACAAAATACATTTGATGTGTTGAGTTTGTTTTTAGATTGATTTATTTTTGAGTAATTGACAGACGCGACGAGCGTCAATCAATCAAATACTCATAAACATAGTGGATGTGCATCCATTTATCTATTTATTTGCAAAATCGTTCATTTAATTTAATTTTAAAAGAAGTTTGATTTATGTACATGCCCATGTATTACTCACAGATGAAAGGATTGATTTATTTGTATCTTTTATAATTTAAAAGGATGAGGTATTTTTTTGAATTAAAATGAAAAGAATATTTTTGTTACTTTTTGAATTAAATGGAATAAGAGTAGTGTTTTTCTATTTTTTATTATGAATCATTTATAAGTTAAACAAACAATTTAATTATCTAAATTAAAATTTTAAATTCACTATTTAAAATCTAAATTAAAAATTAAACAATTATAAATTAAATTAAAAATAAATAAACAACAAGCAAAAACACAAAAAAAATTAAGAAGTGTGTGAAAGTAAAAGTGACGTGAAATAGACCAACACTTAAGGCCTATTTTTCACACAAACCCTAGTTGCAAATAACATCATTAAATGATAAATAATAAAAGAAGAAAAAAAACAGGAAAAAAACCTTAAAAAGGAGGAGGGGCAGCGCCCCTCATTCTCCACTCATTGCCAACTTTTTTTTTATTAAGTTTAACACAAGAACAAATCATGGCGTGACACGTGGATATTTGTTTTTAATGTTTTTTTAATTAAGAAAAGTTATCAAAATAAAATAAAACATAAAAAATAAAAATAAAATAAAAGTATAAAAAATAAAAAAATAATAAAAAATGAAAAGGTATATTAAAAATAAAAAATAAACTTTTTTTTAAAACTTTTTTTAATAAAAACAACAAAACAAAAGAAAACTGCAAAAAAGAGGTACAATAACATTTTGAACCCATGACCTTGTGTTTGACCTCCTTGTTATACTCCTAACTGAGCTAATTGACCAATTCAAAATAAAAAGCTTTAAAAAAACTATACAAGGGAAATCGGTTAAAATTTGGAGTATGGCAGGTGGTTAACCACTCTAGAGGTTCCGGTGAGTCTCATACATTTTGATTGTACATGAAATAAAAAAAATAAAAATTGCACTTAACTAACTTTTTTATACAGTGTGAATTTTTTTTAATTTTGCTTATAATTGTGACCAGAGGGTGTAGATCTTAAACAAATAAAAACAATATTACAATGTCAATTTCATTTTACTCACACTTCTTAGTGCAAGGTATTACAAAAAAAGCTAATCCCTAAGTGAGATGATATTTTCATCTTTAAGCGTATGGTCTGACCGTACTTGTTCCTTGGAAATACACATGGGAGAATAAAAATGTTCTTCTTGCAAAGCATTCTCAAAGGATTCTAAAATGGTTTTGAGACCATCATTGGATGATACATTTAAACTCTGAGCCATGGAGGTGTTCTCAAGGCGCAATTTTTTAAGATCCCTCTAAACAGCAGAAAGAGATGCCTTGGTAGCAATTAAAGTAGCCCACACTAAAAAGATAGCCTTATCATTCCTTGCTATGTCCCTCATCAAGAGCATTTTACCTGATTGACTAACGAGCCATGAAGGTTGAATGCCCTAAAAGCATAACCTATCTTGGTAAGAGAAACAAAATTGTTTTGTACTTTGTGCAGGTACGTATCTTGCAGAATCGTCGGGTTAGGATACTATTCTCTAGTAGCCTTTTCTCCTAACGACGCGAGTCAAATAGGAAACCAACCCCTTCTATAGCCGAAGTAGTTGAAGCACACTGAGTGTAATACGCCAAATTCAACAGCTCCTCCTTAAGAGCCTTGCCAGTCAAGTTGGCAAGCTATAAGAAATCCTCTTCCAAAGTAAACGCCTAATGCTCTTTCAGAGCGCGAAGATTGGGCCTTACCAAAAGGACAAGAGACAGATGACCTAATTTATGTGACACCCGTTGGTTATCACTAAGGACACTAACACCTCCAACAGGCTCCGATGAGGCTTCCCCTCGAAGATCCAACTCAATGGACTGAGGCAGAGTCCTCTCCATCCTATTCAAAGAAGGAACATGGACCAACATCTAAATGATTTAAGGACCAATAAAATCCTGGGTAATTTGGATTCCCTATTTTAGTAGGTGGATTACTTCATCATTCTTCATCGAATATGCAAATAATGATTACCAAAGTTAAAGGCATTGTAAACAACCAAACTTGAAGTTACATGTCGCTAATGCATTCAGGGAGAGAATGCACAATTTTATTGCTTGTCTTCTAAGCTTTAATTTCATTTACTTTTGGTTATTGAGCCGCATAATCGATTGCACATCTTTAGGTTGAATTTTGAATCAATTCATTTTTTTTAGCATGCATAATTTAATTGTTTGTATTTGAGTTTGATCATGATGCTTTAAGTAAATTTACCGAGTTAATGGAACAAGAACCATATTTGATGTTAGTTCGAGTAATATGGGAAGTGAAATTTCAGACTACTTTAAAAAACATGAAAAATTGAGATTTATTAGGAATTAATTGAGTCACTCACAATCCATGACTCGAATCAAATCAAACAGACGAGAATACGAAGTTTTTGGTGACTGTGAATCGAATCACAATTTACACTGATTCAAATCATGCAACACTATGACTCGAAGTATAAGTTGCACTGACTTGAATCGCACACTTCCTGTTAGCCACTGCCCAGTTTGACTTGAGTCACACTTTCAACTGACTCAAATCACAATGCTTTCCACGTTTTTCCTGTTTTTCATGAGAAAATGGGTAGCTTTTTTTAGGAGATCATATTTCACTCTACTTTATCATTTGACTCAAATCATGAAATGTTCTTGACTCGAATCTAACTAACTTTTTTCATCCATTTTTGTGCTTAATCTCAAGAACATATAAATTCCTTTGTCATATCATTCCCAAAAAATAAAATAAACATAACTGATAACATCTTTTAGAGTGATTTTGTAGAGTTAACAAACTTCATTTTTGAAAATTGAAAATCTCTTGCAAACATAATTTTTTTTCATCTTCAGCCTCTTGTGTAGATTCATATATTGATTACGAAGATTTGTAATTTTTGAGGGAGACATGTCTTGAAACTAATCATTCTTGAAGAGTTTGTTAAGATTTTTAGGAAGCTTGCAAAATTGGGGTTGTAACTGGCAGTGAAAAATTCCAGTGAAAAGAAGGATGTTCTTCTCTTTAGTTGATCTTGGTAGTGATTGTGTGGAAGGCTACAGACAAGGTGAAATTCTTCTCAATCTTCGAATATTTCATCTCAAGAAATCATTGGGATCAAGGGGTGATTTCCACACACGAAGACTTGAAGAAGATTGGTGAAGCTGGAAGATTCAAGAAGCGAGAATCAAGTAAAAATTTAATAGAAGAGTTTGACATTAAGCTGTATAGAAGTCAAGATCAAGATATAAGATTTATTTTTCTCAGCTTTGTTGTGGATTGGTGATTATATGAAATCTTATAATATTTGTCAAAACGTAGTGGAAGAAAACAAATTATGATGAGAAACCATTGAAGAGTGGAGTAGGCTTCTGCAAGGACGATAGAGCTCTGTTGGCAAGAAACATGACATACCAGCCTACAAAGCTGATATTTGTATACTTCAGATAATCGAAAATATAATCAAATTTATACAACGGCACACAGCTACAAAACCAATGTAAGAAGATCATAAACTAAAATAAACAAACTAACCATGAAAAAAATATAGACTACATTACCTATCAGAAAGTAAAACAAAGTGGTGGTTATGAGGATCTTGTTGCGCATTTTCCAGAAGATGTCGCACTGCATCAACCATCGACATTTTACCCTATACCACCTGCAACAAAGCAACTAATTAGCATCACTATCAAAGCAATTAATTAGAAAAATGGAGGCAACAACCATTCAAATACTCAACCATAGAGGCTTATATATCGAGTCTAAATAGAATAAAAAACAACATACTTACAGATCTAGGGTTCTTCGTTCAGATTTTGTGTCAAAATAACATGCTACACATTTTCAGTACCCGATAACACCAATTGTATAAAAAATAACCTTTTTAGGGTTTCAGCATTTACAAACAAAAAACCCTAATTATCAAACAGATTTTCCCAGACGAATGAACAAAAGAAGGTTCAGATTCACATATTCTTGCACATGTGATAGAAAAGGTTCCCAATGGCTGCATCTAGCATCTGCACGAAATACAACTAATGTTGTTCCACAGCTACATAATCGCCTAGCCATGAAACAACTCTACACCCAATGTTCGAATCAAATATTTAAAAAATCATCACTGCCTTGTTATCAAAGAAGATGGAGAAGAAAATAAAGAATAAAACAACCTGTGCAATTCCTAAGCCAAACCTGTGAATGAAAGAAAAAGAGAGAGAAGAGAGATGATGATGAAGACGGCAGAGAAAGAAGATGATCGAAGAGAGAGAATAGAAAGCACAAAATGAAAAGGGTATAACACGTTTTGGGAGAAGAGAAAACATAAAAAAATTATATTCAGATAGTTACTTTGGAACCAAATTGTATCTTGTGACATCATCATCCCACTACATCATGCCTTAGTTCTATAAACATGAAGTTGCATTTGAACAATATGACATCATCGGTTGGAAAAAGTAATTTCTAGACGCAAAATACCCCTAATATCATGACGTGGCAGAATTAGAGCTTAGGGCAATATTGAGATTTCCAGAACATCAACTTTTCTTATATTATAGATATGAAATCATTACGACATGCATGTATTTTGACATAGTCCAAACCCATTGGACATAATATATTCTTGGCCTCATAACTATGGTTCGGAAACTTGTTACCTTCTGGAAGTATTTCTTTCAACAATTCAAGTAATTCAGTGAAAATTCTATCTATCCACCCACCTCTTGCCTTAAGATTAAATAGTCTTAACACGACTGACAATCTTGTAAAACTTTTGCATCCCGTATACAACGAGTCTTCCATGTATCTTTGCAAAGTATCTACCACCATAGATTTCTTGAAAGCATCTATTCCAATATCACGAATCATGTCTTCTAGAGTATCATTCATAAGTTCATCGTCATTGTCAACTGTATTTAACAAAGGTCTTTTTTTGTCTATTCAGCATGCCTTACCCATTTCATGAAATTTGGAATAATTCCATCACAAACTAAATGATTGAATATAATAACACTTGGAGGTGTTTGCGTATTTCGAAAAAATTTACAAGGACCCCAAAAAATCTCATTATCGTTAGGAAGATTCTTTTCCACGAATTCAAGAAATTACATCGCTCCATTCTTATGTTGTTTACTTAATCTATTGACTTTCATCCAACTACGATCTATAATCACATACAGTTTCCGAAATTAAAATCAAAATAGTACATAACCAAAAAAATCACTACTACGAAATTCACATTCGGTAACAAAATATTACCACGGTCATTCCATCTATCGTTGTTATATATGAAACTGGATGCGCCTAATACTGATTTATTTTTTTGAAAGTCATTTTATCACGGTTGATAGAAACAACCATGGCTATAGAGTGAGTTGTACATGGTTCGAATCTTGACATCTGCATTTTTTTTTCCATTTTTTCCTATTACAAAAAGCGTGCGTCACTTAAATCCATAAATAAATAAAAAATGCAGATTATTTAATCACGAATTTAATAATTAACTATTGTAATATTATCTGTACAACCTTTGCACTTCCCTAAAGATACAAACGCTCTTCCCAACTATAATGATGATTGAAATTTTTCTTCAGTTTTCAAGACGGTCACAATGTCATTTAAGAATATCAACCATTGGAAGTAATCATTTCAAGCATTAAATCATTAGATCTTTCATCTTCAACCTCTTCTATAAAGGCATAGTTTGATATAATGAATTTCCACTTCTTCAAAACAATTCTTCTAAGCTAGATATAGCAACATGAGTTCTCCATCTGAAAATGCTAACAGTAATATCTCAACTGAAGTCACCACAATACAACACCATGATCATCAGTCAACTAAAGAGGTCCAACCATCTGGATCGAGCGCTGTCAGGGATACACTTAGGGTTAGGAAGGCCAAGAAGAAGAAAAAGAAGAAGCTGAAGAAGAAGAAGAAAAAGGTGCCCAGGAAGATTTGTTGCTATGATTCTGACGAGGGTAGTGAGTAAAGCGTCATAGATTATGAAGATTCCTTTGATGCTAGGGGTTCTTGTTCCGACATTGACAATATGTAATGAAATAATTTATCTACTCCGCCCTCTTGGCCCTCTTAATGAAAATATTTATTATTGTTATATATACTTTTTCATTTATATCACTATATATTATTGTTTTACAAAAAAATAGTACAAGTCAACAAAAATAAAAACAACAATCACAACAGTAATGAGAAATAGCAATAACAATAATTAATACCTCTCTAATAATTGAGTTCATAAAGAAATAAATAAGTTGTGAGAGATTTAACCACGGTGTTACTAAAGAACCGTTGTAAAAGTTATGTATTATATCACGGTTTTTCCTTCTAACCGTGATGAAATGTGATAATTTTTACTATATAAGAGAAAGTATCTATCATTCAGTACATAACAATTGTTTCTCTCAAATGAAAACCCTAACATATTGTTGGTTGCGGAATAGCGGCAAGCAGCAAAAATATTTATTTTCGGAAGAATTCCCTCCGGGATTTATGTCGTGTCCACAGAGATCGGTTCGAGGGAAAGAATGATGTTCGACAATCTCTCGCGTTTATGAGTTTGGATTATAATGGTTTCAAACAAGAAAATAGAAAAGTAAATATCAACATAAAAAGAATTCATTCTTCAGAGAGAAGAAACTTATCCGACATGCACATAATTCACTCCTCACAAACTTAAATTTACCGACCAGTTATACTCAACCTACAATACTCCTCAATATCACCCATCATCGCTCACAACAGTGTTCATCTCTGACACACTGAGCTGAGAGAGCAATAGTGCTACCATCGTCGACACTCTCGCACTCGACTCAAGACAGGGATGACATTAAGTTCCGACGCCTATTGAAGATTGTTAGCTCTAAATCTATCTCCAGCATCCAGAAACTAACAGATAATCATCCTTAATCAAAGTTCGTGATGTTTATCTCTAACACAACCCAAACCCCGCACATAAAACAAAAATCAAGGACAATCATCAATAAAGATTTGTAAAGCAAGTTTCATACAACGCCATGGGCGACAAATATAAATGAGTTCAGAGTAAATACATATACACAACACAACAATGAAGAAAAACACAAAGAAGAAGAGAAATGAACCAAACATCTCGCGGATTGTCAAAGCCGATCGACGATCAATCCACCTCGGTTCATCCGTGTGCAAGCTTCAAAGTTGTTTTCTAGCTATCTCTACCAAAGAATGAGGTTGATGAAGTTGGGAGAGCAAAAATCACCCCCAAACAACATAACCTTAGAAAAATGAAGTAAAATGAATTATATACAAAATTCTGTCTCAGACGCTTCGCCCGGCGGAAGAATGGCTTCGCCCGACGAAGCTTTTTATTACACTCACATCAGCTACGTACTTAAACAGCCTGGCAACAAATATCTAATTTCGCCCGGCGAAAGCTCTAAAACATGGAATGCTACTGGAATTTCCTTATTTCCTCTCGCCGCTGCTTCGCCCAGCGAAAGGCAGTTTCGCCCGGCGGAAGGAAGCATCGCCCGGAGGAGCATGATAGTCGACAAATCTTCTGGTGTAACTCGCCCGGCGAAAGGCAGTATCTCCCAGCGACACTAGCTTCGCCCAGCAAAATCTGGCTGACTGCACTTCTTTATTTTGGCTTCCAGCTTCTATACAATGGCTTTATTTCTTTGCCTTCTTCTTTTTATTGATCCAAATGGTACATCCTGGAGCTTTTATTACTCATTGCTCCAACAATACTTAATTACCTACAAAATGAATGGAGAACTATTAATCGTTACACAAATGAATCAAAAACACAAGTATACACTAACTAATGTATTTATACACAAAGTTGGAGAATTAGTCAATAAAATTACACTGAAACATGATAAGTGTCACAAAACTATATATACAAAACACTACAAATTGACACTTATCAAACTCTCCCCAACTTACATAATTGTTTGTCCTCAAACAAAGCCAAACAACTTAAAGAAACAAAAGACGATAATCCAAGAATCACAAATCAACAAGTTTTGAAAATGGAAAACAAATGTATGGTTCAAAACAAAAACGGTACACACAAAGTGAATACTTACCACTAAGCTACAATGTTAACATAATCACGAAACAAAAGGAAAATACAAAAATCATGCCAAACATCCTAAAATAACACAAGTTCCAAAGTGAATCACACCTAGCAAAAACAATCGTCGGTAGATGAAAAACACAATGGTGTACTTATCACTCACACAACAATCATGCAAACAATAGACTAAATTATGCAACCATCCAAAAATTCACATTGAACATACAAAGGTAAGAATCACAAGGACTTTCAAGGTTGTAGCGTGATCGGGTAAACAAACAAGGGGCAATTTCTAAAGGTAATTGAAACAAAAACTTGCCTAAACCTAAGGGAGTGATCAACTCACAAAGACTCAAACACAAAATTCCAATCAACTTCTTCCAAAATCCCAAGTGTTACACAAAACACAATACTTATTTAGCATAATTATTTGAACTCTTTTTGTTTCCTTTCTCAAGGATTTTCTTTTTCTTTCTTTTTTTTTTCTTTTTCATATTTTTCTCTTTTTTCTTTTCTTTTTCAACCTCATAGAAATGAACCAATGAGTAAACAATCAATCTCTCCCCAACTTGAATTCAACCACATCATCATGTGAATACTCCCTACTTTCTAAGGCAAGGCAAAAATTCATACAACAACACAAAGTTGAGGGTTCAAGAAAAAACAAAATCCATTCAAAAATAAGTGAACTAAATACTCATAGACAAGGATTAAGTTCAAATAAAACATTGATCAAAAAGCTCAAAGGGGTTACGAATGATCACCCGCTCACATGGTGAATGACTATTTGGCTAGGTAGTTGTGCTCAAAATGAAACAAAATGCCTTGATCCTTTTAATGCTTTCAAATAATCAACACAAACAAAAGATTAAGCATAATAAAATCCAGTTAGAACAGGAATGTTGGTACTCCGCATATATGAACAATGGAAAGCTACCTCACAAAAAGGTGGGAACTAAAGTGATTCACAACAAGAACAAGTATACAAAAGAATGAATGGCATGGAAGTTTGTAAAATGCCTAAGTATCATGAATATGCTAAAGTCAAGAAAGCGATAAACACAAACCTTGGACGTGTACCAAACTTTAAACACTGTCATTACCACGCATTCGCAAGTTGAAACGATCAAACTTGGAACATCACCAAATTTCCTCAAGCAACTCAAAACAAGCTCAAAGGCAAACACAAAAACTATTAATATGAACACTAAAAGACCTGCAGAAATTGTCTAAACAAATTTAAAAGTGAAGATTTGAAATTTCAGAGTTGGTCCGATTTAAATTTGTTTAGACAATTGCACCATACTACCTAAACTAAACAACAACAAAAGAAAATAATACAACATGGTTGTTTTACGTCGTAAGCTCGACGCCTTTACTGTGCTTAGCTAGTAACTTCCTTCCTTCATGCCATAGTGATGCCTCACCGCGCAAACTAAAAGAAAGTGTCCTAACCAAACACTTAAACAGACGTTAAAATGTACAAGTATCAATATAAACAAGTGAAAATAGACAATATGTACGATATCTACAAAACTCAAAAACAAAGAAACTATCGCAATGTGATTCAATATCAAAACCAATCCCCAACAACGGCGCCATTTTGTTGGTTGCGGAATAGCGGCAAGCAGCAAAAATATTTATTTTCGGAAGAATTCCCTTCGGGATTTATGTCGTGTCCACAGAGATCGGTTCGAGGGAAAGAATGTCGTTAGACAATCTCTCGTGTTTATGAGTTTGGATTATAATGGTTTCAAACAAGAAAACAGAAAAGTAAATATCAACATAAAAAGAATTCATTCTTCAGAGAGAAGAAACTTATCCGGCATGCACATAATTCACTCCTCAAAAACTTAAACTTACCGACCAGTTATATTCAACCTACAATACTCCTCAATATCACCCAGCATCGCTCACAACAGTGTTCATCTCTGACACACTGAGCTGAGAGAGCAACCGTGCTACCATCGTCGACACTCTCGCACTCGACTCAAGACACGGATGGCATTAAGTTCCGACGCCTATTGAAGATTGTTAGCTCTAAATCTATCTCTAGCATCCAAAAACTAACAGATAATCATCCATAATCGAAGTTCGCGATGTTTATCTCTAACACAACCCAAACCCCGGGCATAAAGTAAAAGTCAAGGACAATCACCAATAAAGATTTGTAAAACAAGTTTCATACAACGCCATGGGCGACAAATGTACATGAGTTCAGAGTAAATACATATACACAACCCAACTAAGAAGAAAAACACAAAGAAGAAGAGAAATGAACCAAACATCTCGCGGATTGTCAAAGTCGATCGACGATCAATCCACCCCGGTTCATCCGTGTGCAAGCTTCAAAGTTGTTTTCTAGCTATCTCTACCAAAGAATGAGGTTGATGAAGTTGGGTGAGCAAAAATCACCCCCAAACAACATAACCAAACAAAAATGAAGTAAAATGAATTATATGCAAAATTCTGTCTCAGACGCTTCTCCCGACGGAAGAAGGGTTTCGCCAGGCGAAGCTTTTTATTATACTCACATCAGCTGCGTACTTAAATAGCCTGGCAACAAATATCTAATTTCGCCCGGGAAAATAAGGCTTCGCCCGACAAAACTCAAAAACATGGAATGCTACTGGAATTTCCTTATTTCCTCTCGCCGAATTTCCTTATTTCCTCTCGCCGTTGCTTCACCCAGCGAAAGGCAGTTTCGCCCGGCGGAAGGAAGCTTCGCCCGACGGAGCATTACAGTCAGCAAATCTTCTGGTGTAACTCACCCGACGAAAGGCAGTATCGCCCAGCGACACTAGCTTCGCCCAGCGAAATCTGTCTGACTGCACTTCTTTGTTTTGGCTTCCAGCTTCTATACAATGGCTTTCTTTCTTTGCCTTCTTCCTTTTATTGATCTAAATGGTACATCCTGGAGATTTTATTACTCATTGCTCCAACAATGCTAAATTACCTTCAAAATGAATGGAAAACTATTAATCGTTACACAAATGAATCAAAAACACAAGTATACACTAACTAATGTATTTATACACAAAGTTGGAGAATTATTCAATAAAATTACACTAAAACATGATAAGTGTCACAAAACTATATATACAAAACACTACAAATTGACACTTATCACATATTTCACTCTTCTCTCTCATAACATAACCCTAACATCCATGTCACTCTTTAAACTTTCTTAAACCTTCAGATTCATCTTCACCAATCGCTATGATACTCTTTAATCATATTTCAGGTTCGTTCATTAAACTTATGCTTCGATTTAGTTTACATTTCTTGTTAAAAATGGGTTCTCATTTTTTTATTTGGTGAATGTTCTCATTTTTTTCAGATTCGTCTTTACCACCTTAAAAAAGCGTATACTTTGGCTATGATACATATGGTTTGTGTAGTTATGAAGAAAAATACAAGAAGTATGAAGTTGTTATGTTAACTTCATTCACCTTGTACTTCTTCTTCATAACTTCATAAACTAGATGAAAATCCTAATTTGTTCCAGATCCACAATTAGTTTAAAAAAGGTGTGTTCTTTAAACATTACATAATATCATATATTGTTGTATGTTGTTGTTGTATGTTCCTATTGTTGTCCTTGAATCTTATTTTGTTGTATGTTGTTGTGTTGTTGATAAATGTTGTTGTATGTTGTTGTTGTTGATTAATGTTTTAAGAATTTAAAGAACAAAACATTGTTAAGTCACAAGAAAGAAGCTTCTTGTGACTTAGCAATGTTTGTTCTTTATAAAATTCTCAAAACATTACATAATATCTTGTGATGTTGTATGAAGTTAAGTTTATTATATGCTATGTAGATTGTTTGTTTCACTAACCCTTCAATGAAAATACATTTCCTTTAAATTGACATAGAAACTTATAATTTGAAAATTAAGTTGTATTTGAAAACCAAATTATATCAATCAATGTTTTCTGAATTGCATTCGTCTCATCATTCATCTCCCGTTGTTTAAAATTTAGGATGTGGTTCAATGACCTGATTCCTTCAACACATCCATATCTTCTGTTATAGTTTAATTTATATAACAACAATTTATTGATATTATTCGAATTAAACTAGAATAGAAGGAATTGATGTGATGAAGGACTTAGACCATTGAACCACAATCTATATGTTAAAGAGCGGGAAATGAATGATGAGACACATGCAATTTGGAAAACAGTGGTTTGTGTAAGTTGGTTTTCAAGAATAGTTTAATTTTCAGATTATATACTTCTTCATCAATTTGAATGGTTGTATGTTGTTGTGAGATTTATTGAAAAACAAGTAATCTACATATTATATAAGAAACCCTGGGTACTTTCAACAACGGTTATTTATAATAACCGTTATAAAATGTTATTTGCCTAAAGGTATAGCGCACATTCATGTTTTCGACAACGGTCATTAGACCGTGATTGTAAGTTGCGCATATACAACCACACCATACGTAACAACGACAGGTCACACGTGATGTTATCCCTTTTTCAACCGTTGTTGTATATGTTTTCCGTAGTAGTGAATGAATCGTATAAGTCTCAAAAATCATAATAAAAACAACAATAATGAGACAACAAATTCAACAACGACCAAAATAACAACAATAACAACAACAACAACAACAACAACAACAATGACAAAAGCAACAACAACAAGAACAAGCAGCAACAACAACAGTATGTAGAATTTGTACATACCGAAAATGTGATGAGAGACTCTAAGAAAAGTAATTAGTTTAAGGTTCGAGCTTCTTTCCTTCTTGGAGAATAATGGTGTTTCAGTTTCGTTCACTTGAGAAGAATAGTGTTTCAATGTCGTTTTCTAGATAGGGCGCAAAAAGTGAATGAGATTTAACATTAAATCTAAAGGAATAAAAAATTGTAAAGACATTTTTTATCATGGTTTTATTAAAAACCGACGGAACATATCCGACGTGAAAACTATAAAAAATAATGGCGCCTTTTTAGTTCTGAATAAAACATAAAATTGCAAGCGCTGGGAGTCGAAGCTAAAATCTTGCCAACTTTTTATGTCGATTTTTGGAAAAACAAAGGTAAAAGATTAAGTTTTTTAATTAAAAAAATAAATGGTGCGTTTCAGATTTTTTGACCTCGGTTTTTAATAGCTGAGATGAAAGCTTCATCGTGAAAGATATTATTTGTAGTAGTGCTAGTGATAGACCCACCACATATTCCCCCAAAATTTTAAGGTGATAGGCGTGTGGGTTCTCTCACTTATAAATGCACAAGTCTCCAGTTTTTTAATCAATGTGGGACTTCCCAACACTTTGTTTCTCAAAGTTCTTAACTCACATTTGCTTTTTCTCAACACTCCTCCTCAAGTGTGAGTCTCTCCATAATGCTCTGTTAGAACAAGATTTGTTCATGACTTATTCTCTTATAGTTTTGATGACAACAGAAGCATTAAGAGAACAATGGTTTATTTGACGTGTCTTTTATTTATATAGGTTCTTGTTCTTGTACATAAATAATTAGAATCTATTTTACTCAGACACACTTGGGAGTTACTTCATTGTTAGCTTCTGGTGGCAGAGTCTGAAGAACAATTGCTAGTGTGGCTTGAAGCAGACTCTGAGCTGAAGGCCTCAGCATTCAGACGAGTTTCTACACTTGGTAATTGTGTATCAGCATCTGATACCATTTAGAGTTGGTGATAAAGTTGTGGATTGTCCGTACTATAGAAAGCAAGTTGTATTATCTTATCAGCATGTCATCTCGAGTCTACAAGATTGCAAGGCTCAAGAAAAGCAGGTAGGTTCTACGGATGTCTGCTCCCAACGGCTCTATCAGTACAAAACATCTTGAATAATCTAAGGTTAAACACGTTATAGACTGGATTCATAATCTGTTGCGCATCCATCTTCAACGTCTCTTGTACTATGGAGTAAAGGCAAAGACACTTGATTAAGACACTTCCTCAACGGCTAGTTTCTCCAAAGGCTATATATATGCCTAAAGATTCAAGTTTGAATCTTAACAAGGATTCTTCTGATGAAGGAGTAGCAAGATCAATCAATTATCAACTCTAATGTAATATGCAAATTTTCTGTTTTAGGATGTAATTGTAAAAGCCTTAAGATTTGTTATCATTAAATATCTTAGAAATCTTGAGGGCTTTAAGTCTTTGTTATGGTGATTTGCTGTACCACTGATGCTTGCATCATGTACACCTCGTTCTCTATTTTTTTGAGCCTTCAGTAGTTTAGATTAAGTCTCTTGCTATGTGCTTAGCCAAAAAGTCTCGTCTCATTGGGATTCAAGCAAAAAGTCTTGATCCAAGATGCTTAAGCCACGTAAGTCTCATTGCTTAAGTGCTTGAGATGTGAAAATCTCATTGGGGAAGACTCCGTCTGAGGGGCGTGAGCAATAGGTGTCAAGAGAGATTGAGTAAGGGGAAGTCTCAGTCTGATGACCAGAAGAGCATGTGGCTCGGTCAGAGGGCGTGAGCAAGAGAAGTCTTAGCCATGTGCTCTAAGAATGGGGAAGTCTTAAGCTGAAGACCTTGGAGTAGGTGGCTCGGTCAGAAGGTGTGAGCAAGGGAAAGTCTTAGACATGTTCTCTAAGTAAAGGAAGTCTCCGAAACTTGGTCTGAGCAGTTGTAAACATCTTATGAGGAGCATAAGCGATTGTAATCAAGAAGTGGTTATAATGAAAATCTCTTGTGAGGCAAGGGGACTGGTGTACTCTCAGTTAAGGGAGGAACCAGGATAAATCAGTTGTTTCTTCTGTTGTTATTTTATTTACTTCTATTATATCCGCTGCTAATGAATTAAACAGAATATGAATACTAGTTCTGATTCTGAAACTCAGATCAGAAGTTAAATTAAAATAAAACACGAAACACAATTCAACCCCCCTTCTTGTGTACTTTTCACACCTTCAATTGGTATCAGAGCTTGGTTTGTGCTTAACACTTAATAGTGGCGCAAATAATGATCCAATAAGAAAAGTATATTTCTTCTTCAAGAAGGAATCAAGTGCCACATGAAAAATATCATACGGCTTTTCCTACCATATTCAAATGAATAACTCGAGTGAATTTAAATGATGGAAAAGCTAAACATATTTTTAACTCATTGGACTTGATAAAGGGTTGCTGAAGGTCCATAGAATATCCTTGAAAGAGGTATTGCTATAGAAGTTGATGGTTGAAAATCTCTTTCAACAACTCAGAAGATGCTCATTGAATATCTTCAGAGGTAGTTGCATTCTGGTAGATGCTTTATCTCACTTTTGAGTATATCAACATCATTGATATGTATGATGCTTGGACTATCTTTGAATTCTTGCGCTTAGATTTGTGGGGACCAGATTTTGAAGCTTGAAGTAGTTGCACTTCATCTAATCTTTTCAAGAAAATTCTGAGAAGATTGTTCCTAGACTTAAATCTAAAGTCACAGTTTCTTTTTGATATTTACATCTTGAATCTGTTGTGTTCTGAAGATTTGTCTTGCAATCTTCAAAGAAAAGAAATGAAGTTAGATGATGAAAAAATATTCAACAAACGACCTTCTCTATTTTGTTCAGTTCCTAGGAATGGCTGATGATGAGAGACTTAGGTTTCTTATCAAAAGCACTTCGATACTGAGTGAATGGATTATAATATCTGCTGTTAGAAGAGTAACTTTAGAAGTTTCTAAAATACTTGTATTTCAACTGATCTCCCAAATCTGAAAGCAAGAAGAAACACTACCAGAACCTAATATCAGATGCTCTTCAATGACTAGTCTTTTGAAGCTGATATTAGTGCAAGATACAGATGAAAAGAAGCATCTGTGTTCTGAAATAAATATCAAGTATTGAAGAGCAAGATATGTTGTTAAAGCTATCTTGCTTCAAAATATTTGATAGTATGGAGTTTGTTCTTTAAGGCGATATCTTAAGAAACTCCATTGCTTCTTGGTTGAGGATCATCATGGAAGTTTTTTTAAAAAGAAATTTCTATGAGAAATCTTCAACTTCTCTTTGAGTTTTGTCAGTCGTACTAAGACAGTACTTTGATATGCTTTATGTCAATTTTTGATAGCTAACACCATCTGGTTCTGAGCTTGTCAATGATTTCAAAGTCAAAAGATTTAATCCCAGATAATGAGATTATTGACATTGTTTAGAACAAGATTATGTTCCTATCATATCTCATTCTAGACTTATACTCTGGAGTGACTTATGGCTTTGCTATTAGATTGAGATGTAAGGCAAAGAAGAGTCTGTTTGTAGTTACATGTATGGTCTTATAGAAATATGAGTATCATAATGTATCTGCTACATATATCAAGGAAAGAAGTAGAGACATCTTCCATAAGGTTGTTTACAACATTTATTGGAAGAAGAGCCAACAGCTCAGATTCATGTACTGGTTGTACTGAATTTGGTGAGAGTAGTGAAATCAATGGTTAGAAAGCTATTGAATATCATAATCCACTCAAAGTTGTGTTCGGAATCTATTGGTCAAGTTTGAATATTGAATTGAGTCTGGCCACACAAAAAAAGAGGTATGCTTGTTCTTTTCTGGTTTATCTTTTGATTCAATGAAACATTTGTATAGATATAAATACAAAGTTCCTGTTAGACTTCTAGAGAAGTTATTTTATAAAGAAGAACTTCAAAAATCTTTAAGAGGAAACTTTGTTGTGTTTGTCTATACTGAATGTTTTATTAACCAAGATGATGATCACATTTATGAAAACAATTTTCTCACTTTTGTGTTGATATTATTGCTTGTTAGCTGTCTAAAGAAGACAAATCAATATTCATATATCACTCATGACTCTTGTTTCAAGATAAAGTGCTAGTTCTGAATAGAACCTTAGAGACTTGTGACTGACAAATAATATCTCTGTCAAAGTCTAGATCTACTAGACTCTGATGGATGATAGCTTCTAAAAGTTGTCAGTTTCTGAGATTCAGAAGAAGACTCTTTTTTATTGTCATAGTATTTTAAGTAAAAAGTTTTTTCAAAAAATTTTATAATACTTAAATTTTCATAAAGGTGAAACTCATCTAATGGAATTGAAATATTTGCTGGATAAAGAACCTTTGGGTAATGATGTTTTCACTTTTAGTACTTGCCGTTACTATTCCCTGTCTTGTGAAACATCATTGTGTCCTTTTTCTGACAATATTCCTATTCTTGTAAGATTCTTGTTCAGTTCTTCTTCTTCTTCTCACTAGTGCAGAAAAGATTTTTTACATCGGGCAAAAATCACATTTTACATCGGATCTGGGTCTGATGTAAAGCCAAGCGATGTAGTAAATCAAAGACATTTTACATCGGGCAATAGCCCGATGTAAAAAATACACTTACTACATCAGTTGACTGTTACTTCTGATGTGAAATATGAGTTTAACTTTATTTTTTTCAATAAATGCACATTTAACATCGATTGTCTTTCTGGCCCGATGTACAATGTAGGTTGTTACATCGATTGCCTTTCTGACCTGATGTAAAATATAGGTTGTTACATCGATTGCCTTTTTGGCCCGATGTAAAAAAATAAACTTGCATATGACACCAATTTTGTGCTTCTGCATTTTCTTAAGTGTGTGCCACTTCTCTTTAAAACTTGTATGATAAGTCAACAACTATGGTGAGTACTAGATATGTTGAGTAATTGAGGATCAGAACTCATCTCATAACCATCAAAATTTGAATAAATCCTTCACATTAAAATTTGTTTCCTAAAACATTTTCATGGTAATGAGTATAAAATATTAATACATAGTTCCTCCAGCAAAGGGAGAGAAAAAATAACTCGGGATTGCCTCAAAATTAGCAGTTTCTTCAATTTGGACATACACTTTCCTCACTATTACTTGTGTTCTGATTACTACCTAGGACCAACAATGGCTGAAACCTTCATGGTTTGTTCTGCAACAGTTCTTCTCTTAGTCAAGAAGACCTTTTCTTCTTTTCCTTTTTACTTAATAATTTATGGTTGTGGTTGTCTACACGCCTCTTTTTATCACTCTTATGACTTCCATTCTTCTTTTCAGATTTGATTATATTCCTGTTGGATTTCACACTGATAAGACCGCCTGTGGGTATTTTTCCACCAGTACTTTGCAAAACATTGTCAAAGGATTCTCCGTCTTCAATGGCATATCGCTGGAGCAACTCAGGAGTAAAGAGCGATTCTGATTTTGACTTCATATCCTCCTATTCAGTAATCCAGTAATAATATTAAAGATAAGATATATTGACAAATGGATGTGGAAACAAACAAGTGTGGGGATTATCATAGGATCTTCAAATAAGTGAAGCGAAAGTTGGAAGTACATACCTCAACTTGTTTAGCCCCATCGATGAGGTCTTCGTCCACAGAAACACTATGAGGTTCCATGATGTAGCGCGATTTTTGTGGTCCTGAGTCACGATCGCACGGGTACTACAGTTCGATTCATTTTTTATCCTATTGAGCTGATTAAGGAAGGGAAATATATGTCTCTAATTAACCCTGCTTGCATACTGAGTTTGAACAGCAGTCTGTTAGGTTACAGATGCTACGTGGAGGTGGGGCCCAATCTTCGATTATTTTGCCTGAGAACACTGTGTCTGGATCATTTATGAGGTTTTTGATACTGTGTTTAGATTTGATGCTTTTGGGTTGATTTTTGGTGGAGATACTGGATTTTAGGTTTTTGATTAGTGTGCTCGCTAAGATTTTTTAATCTTATGCCTAGGTATTCCCGTTTGATGAAACAAGGAAATCAGAGCGATCGTAGTTCCTCCTATTCTATGGGAGGAAAAAGGTCGTTTTAGTGTCTTGTTCAAAGCCCAAGACGTGAAGCTAAAGGTGATTTATATCTTGTTCAAAGCCCAAGATGTGAAGCTGAAGGGTCTATTTGTATCTTGTTCGAAGCCCAAGATGTGAAGCTGAAGGGTTTTGACTTTAGAGAGAATTTGTCATCTCTAAAGAGGGGTATTTGGTCTGTTTGTCACGACTGTTGGGTGACTGATTATAAAGGATAATTACTTTATCTGGGATATGTGAATCCAACAATTCCATAATTTCCTTTATAGGAGATCTTAACCTGAAGGAGAAGACTTTAACTCAGTGTAGAGCAATGCTATCTTTCCTTAGGAATTTCTCATGCTAAAAGAGGGACAGTGGCGTGGATGTAAATAATCCAGAGGCTTGCCGCTTACAACAATTAGATGAAGGGAAAGGAATTGTTGATGTTTGTATGATGTGAGCAAGGCACAGGTTTGATGCTAAAAGGGTTGAGTGGCTCAACCGGGGTTTCCTTATACAAAGCCTAAGAGGAGGCTATTGACCCAACAAGAGGATTTTTTATACTCAACAAGAGAGTGTTTTCTATCTCGTACAAAGCCCGAGATGGAGGCTAAAAGTGTTTGACTCAACAAGAGAGTCTTTTATACTCAACAAGAGAGTGATTTTTATCTCGTACGAAGCCCGAGATGGAGGCTGAAGGGAGATTGACTCAACAAGAGAGTCTTTTTATGTGTCTTGTACGAAGCCCAAGACAGAGGCTAAAAGGTGATTGACTCAACAAGAGAGTCTTTTATACTCAACAAGAGAGTGTTTTTGTATCTCGTACGAAGCCCGAGATAGAGGCTAAAAGGGTTGATTCAACAAGAGAGTGCTATTATACTCAACAAGAGAGTGTTTTTATATGTGTCTTGTACGAAGCCCAAGACGGAGGCTAAAAGGTGATTGACTCAACAAGAGAGTCTTTTATACTCAACAAGAGAGTGTTTTGTATCTCGTACGAAGCCCAAGATGGAGGCTGACTTTGTTGGCGACTGTTTCAGTTTAGTGACAGGTCCAGTATGTTGGATAAAAGAGAAAATCAGTTCTTATGAAGGGAACGATTAAGGGTAAGGTCGTGCTTTGGTACTGATCAGAGGATCAGGGTTATTTCCTGTTCTTTAAGGAAATGGGAAATCCAAAGGGTATTGAGACTGTCTAAGTCTACTGGTGTTTTGAGAAATCGATTCTCAGATAGTGAATAATCTTTGTATGATGCCCAAGAGAAGGCTGGTATGTTAAGGGATGAAGGTCAACCCATTAACTGGTCTGACACTTGACTCAGAAAGACAGCTCTAGCAAATTGATGACTAGGTTCTGTTCCTATACCTGTAGAGGTCTCTGGGTCCTTGTACTAAGCCCAAGAGAAGGCATGAGTGCTTTTAAGAAGCCGAAGGGTCCTTGTACAACGCCCAAGAGGAGGCGGGAATGCTTTTAGGAAGCCTGTGGGTCCCTAAACCCCGAGAAGTTCAAGATATGCCATTCACCGAGAATAGATCAAGCCAAGAAAGTCTAAGAATTTGGAAGAAACTCAAGAGATGATATTCACGGAGAATAGATCAACTCTGGGGAGTAAAGTCTCTTTGACAATTTCTAAAAGTGACAGTCTGAGAAAGGGTTCACTGAGAATGCTACCTTTCACGTCTCCATATTGTTTAACCCCAAGAGGAGAGAAGACTGTGTTTGGTAATCCTATGGGGATCTAGTTTTGTTTGTATTTTAAGAGTGACCAACAGGCTTTACCTAGTGCTAGACGTAGTTACCGGGGAAAACTCTAAATAGCTATACTAGTATTACACAGTGGATATTTGACAAGTATATAAAAGTTTGTGAAAGAAGACTTACAGTGAGCAGCCCCACAATACAGTTATATATATATATGAAAGCGGATAAACACTTACTCGGTTGTAGAGCTTCCATGATGTTTTGTTAGTTGTTCAACAAAGAAAGCTTTGATAACAATATGATATTCAAAATCAAATGAGAAAGCACTTTGAACAGTTTATTGGGGCTTACAGCTCAAGGAGAGGCCCAAGGTTTTATTAGTGATTGCACTGTTGTTTTGAATTTATACAGGGACTTATACAAGTGACTGAGGCCCAAAAAGGTTTTCTGTACAAAGGAATAGGTCTTACACTCTCTCAAGAGGCCCAAAGGTGATTAAAGAAAAGGAATGGGGCTTATAACATGAGGGTAGGCCCAGATGGTTTGATTTTTGAACTCGCGATTATACCGAGATTTCTTTTAATGCATCGGGACTTATACAATGCACTGAGGCCCAAAAAGTTTTGGTTAAAAGGGGGTTGGGTCTTACACTCTATTAGAGGCCTAAAGAAAAGACATGGGGCTTATAACACAAGGGTAGGCCCATTTGGTTTTGCTAAAAAAAAGGCGACGATCGCGCCGTTGTTTTTGAAAATACAGTGGGACTTATACAATGACTGAGGCCCAAAAAGTGGTGTATTTACAAAGGGGTTAGGTCTTACACTCTAATAGAGACCCATGAGTGTTTGAAAATGATTTGTGAGGGTGAAAATCAAAGAAACCCTAATTTTGTTTTCCTTTAAAAGTAAATATTTAAATAAAATCAAATAAAATACCAAATAAGTTTGAATAAACCATTTGTGATTTTTGTTTAAGGTTTTAGAAATGAGGGATTAATCACAAGGTGAATTAAAACTCACTTGATTGGTTTTGATTTTCAAAGTAAATATTCACTTTTAAAATGTTTAAATACATTAAAAAGGAATTTATTCACAAAAATACTAATTATATTAAATAAATAATATAAACTTAATTTTTTTGTGGAATAAATAAATACTAATTATATTAAATAAATAATATAAACTTAATTTTTTTTCAAAGTAAATAATATAAACTTAATTATATTAAATAAATAATATAAACTCACTTGTGAGAGTTTGGACAGCTTAAACTATCAAAAGTGACCTGTAACACCAAAATCACAAAGTCACCTCTCATAACCTCAAAATAGGCCTTTTGTGCGTTTTTCAAGCCATGTCTTGATTAAATCACTTTCCAAACCAGATAAAACCTCAAACACACTCCAAATAACATCCTTGAACTGTCCCAAATGGTTCCCCCCATCTGGAACACCATTTGAGAGAGTTGATATTTTGGTCATTTTAACCCCTTTTGCAAGAAAGGGCCAGTTTGTGTTTTTGTAGGTTCCAGCTGATTCCAACCATCCCCAAAGCTTCTAAGGGATCATTTGAGAGTGTCCAAAGCATCAAACCATTTATGGAATAAGAAGCTTGGCAGATTGCACAGAAAACTCCAAAAGCTCAAAAAGAGGTAAGCATCATGACTTGAACTTTCCAAAATATGCATTGCTTTGAAGTCCACTGATCATACACACCTCATACATGTTATATATGTTGTGTTTGAACCAATTCATCATGTAATTCATGCCTGTATCAAAGTGTAGCATAGAAAATGCAATTATAGACCTTTTTCAAAACCACTATCGGGTTTTGAGGAGGGAGTATGATTTGAAAAAAATACCACCACCATTGGATTCCTTGTGAAATTCTAGGCCAAATGCATATAAATTTTGTCCCCAACCATTAAGAAATGAGAAAGTTATGGACCTTCCTGTTTCTTGGCAAAACTTGCCTTGCCTTGCCTTGACCAGGCCTAGAAAACAAGGCATGCCTTGTATATTTGTGGTTTCACTTCAAGCAATGGATGTATCACCAACCCAGTGGTAAGGCGCACACCCTATAACCTTGAGGTCGTGGGTTCAAACTCCACCCATGCCATTTTGTGTTTTCTCACATTTTTGCTATTTTTTCCAATATTTTATGTTTTATTAATTAATTGAAAAATTAATAACTCTTTCAATTTTAATTATTTTTTATTGGTTCTTTTTGTAAAAAATCACAAAAATATTGAAATATTTTATTCCACAAAAAATTAAGTTTATATTATTTAATATAATTAGTATTTTTGTGAATAAATTCCTTTTTAATGTTTTTAAACATTTTAAAAGTGAATATTTACTTTGAAAATCAAAACCAAGTGAGTTTTAATTCACCTTGTGATTAATCCCTCATTTCTAAAACCTTAAACAAAAATCACAAATGGTTTATTCAAACTTATTTGGTATTTTATTTGATTTTCTTTAAATATTTACTTTTAAAGAATAACAAATTAGGGTTTCTTTGATTTTCACCCTCATCAAATAATTTCAAACACTTTTGGGCCTCTAATAGAGTGTAAGACCCAACCCTTTGTAAATACAAACCTATATTTGGGCCTCACTTATTGTATAAGTCCCGTTGTATTTCAAAAAGTTCAACGCGATCATCGTCCGTTGAAAAACAAACCTTGGGCCTCTCCTCAAGCTATAAGACCCATTCAAAATCTTTTGGGCCTCTATTAGAGTGTAAGACCCAACCCCCTTTGAAAACCAAACCATTTTGGGCCTCAATGCATTGTATAAGACCTACCGCGTTTTCAAAAATTTCGGCGCGATCGCCATTTTCAAACAAATGACCCAGGGCCTCTCCTTGAGCTGTAAGCCCCATCACTTGTACAAAAATAAATCTTTTGGGCCTCTATTAAAGTGTAAGACCCAATCCCCTTTTAACCAAAACTTTTTGGGCCTCAGACATTGTATAAGTCCCCCTGCGTTAAAAGAAAACCTCGGCGCGATCGCCAATAAAAAAACCAATCATCTGGGCCTACCCTCGTGTTATAAGCCCCATCCTTGTTCTTTAAACACTTGGGCCTCTTGAGAGAGTGTAAGACCCATCCCCTTGTACAGAAAATTTATTGGGCCTCAGTCACTTGTATAAGTCCCTCTGTACAAAATGACAGTGCGATCACTGATAAACCTTGGGCCTCTCCTTGAGCTGTAAGCCCCAACATCTTTTCAAAATACTTTCTCCTTTAAATTTTGAATATAATGTTGTTTTCAATATTTCTTTGTTGAACAACTAACCAAACAGCATGGAAGCTCTACAACCGAGTAAGTGGTTATATGTTTTCTTTATCCGCTTTCATATACATATAACTGTATTGTGGGGCTGTTTCACTGTAAGTCTTCTTTCATAAACTCATATCAACTGTGTAATACTAGTATAGATATTTAGAGTTTCCCCGACAAATACGTCTAGCACTAAGCCCTGTTGGTCACTCTTAAATACAGTCAAAACTAGATCCCCATAGGATTACCAGATACAGTCTTCCCTCCTCTTGGGGTTAAACAATATGGAGACGTGAAATGCAGCATTCTCGGTGAACCCTTTCTCAGACTGTCACCCTTAGAAATCGTCAAAGAAACTCTACTCCCCAGAGATGATCTTTTCTCCGTGAATGGCATCTCTTGAGTTTCTTCCAAATTCTCGAACTTTCCTGGCTTGATCTATTCTCTATGAATATCCTGTCTTGAATTTCTCGGGGTTTGGGGACCCACAGGCTTCTTAAAAGTATCCCCGCCTCCTCTTGAGCGTTGTACAAGGACCCTACGGCTTCTTAGAAGTATTCACAGCTACCTCTTAGGCTTCGTATAAGGATTCTTCCTTCGGGAAGAGAGCCTCCTCTTGGGCTTCGTACAAATTGTCCCTCGGCTTCTTAAAAGTTTCCAACCTCCTCTTGGGCTTCGTACAAATTGTCCCGATGACCTCCTAGAGGTATAGGAACAGAAATTAGTCATCTTAATAGAACAGTTTTTCAAAGAGTCTAGATCTTTCTACCGTGAACGTACTACTACGGTATCTTTAAGCATATTACAAAAGATAAAACTCTATACTTGGACAGTCTAATCTCCTTGAGTCTCGAAGGCATTCTCAAGTAGGGAAAAACACCAGTAGACTCGGACAGTCTCCAATACCCTCTGGATTCCCCATTTCCTTAAAGAATAGGAAATAACCCTGATCCTCTGATCAATCCCAAAGCATAGCCTTACCTTTAATCAGTCTCTTTATAAGAACTGATTTTCTCTTTTAACCAACCTACAGGACCTGTCACTCAACTAAAACAACAATCCTTTTAGCCTCTATCTCGGGCTTCGTACGAGATACAAAAAGACTCTCTTGTTGAGTCAATAATCCTTTTAGCCTCCCTCTCGGGCTTCGTACGAGATACAAAAACACTCTCTTGTTGAGTATAAAAGACTCTCTTGTTGAGTCAACCTTTAGCCTCCGTCTTGGGCTTTATACAAGACACATCTAAAAGCACTCTCTTGTTGAGTCAACTCCTTTTAGCCTCCCTCTCGGGCTTCGTACGAGACACATAAAAACACCCTCTTATTGGGCCAATAGCCTCCTCTTAGGCTTTGTATAAGAAAAACCCCGGTTGAGTAAATCAACCTTTTAGCATCAAAATTGTGCCTCGTTCATAAAACACAAACATCAACAACTCCTTTCATCTAATCGCTGTAAGCGGCAAGCCTCTGGATTATTTACATCCATGCCATTGTCCCTCTTTTAGCATGAGAAATTCCTAAGGAAAGATAGCATTGCTCTACACTGAGTTAAAGTCTTCTCCTTCAGGTTAAAACCCCCTATAAAGGAAATTATGGCATTGCTAGGATTCACATATCCCAGTTAAAGTAATCCTCCTTTATAGTCAGTCACCCAACAATCGTGACAAACAGACCCCCATTAGAGATGACAAATTCTCTCTAAAGACAACACCTTTTTAGCTTCACATCTTGGGCTTCGAACAAGATACAAATAGACCCGTCAGCTTCACATCTTGGGCTTTGAATAAGATATAAACCACATTTTCAGCTTCACGTCTTGGGCTTTGAACAAGACACCAAAACACCATTTCCTCCCACAGAATAGGAGGAACTACGATCGCTCTGATTTCACTGTTTCGGTAAACGGGAATACGTAGTCATAAGATTGAAAGAAAAATCTTAGCGAGCACACTAATCCAAAGTCCCAAATCCCATACCTTCACATATCAATCGAAAAGCATCAGTCTTAGACTCCCACCAATCACCCGGGCACTATTTTAACAAAATAACTTAAGAGAGACCCACAATCTCAATAGCATCTGTAAACCAATAGTCATCTGTTTAAACTCAGTATGCAAGCAGGGTTAATTGGAGACATCTATTTCCCTTCCTTCATCAACTTCAATAGGATAAAAAATGAATCAAACTGTAGTACCCCAAAAGCGATAGTGCTTCGCAACCACGTCCAAAAATTCGCGCTACAGAAAAAATGGCGACTTCACTGGGGACAACGAGATCTTGTTCTCTTCCCATCTCTTAGGTAGAAACCTTTAAAAAAATTAGAGTACTGCCACAGAAAAGTGGCGTCCACCATGGGGCCTTCTTTTTCTTTTCTTTCTTTCTTTGGGGATTTCATTGGATATGACCTTTTTTACTTCACTATGATCTTAGGTCAAAAACCTTTAAAGTTGGGAAGATACCACAGAATGGCAACTCCGTCGGGGAGCCATTTTTGTCAGGAACATGGGATTCATAGCTCTTTAAAGTCTAGGACTTTAGGACAAATATATATACTGCTTTTCCTAATTGATATCTGTGTTTATTTTTCTACTAATGGGAATGCGTGTGATGCGCATGTGGAAAGATTGAGTATACACCTAAGAAAAACCTCTTTTAGTAGTGCGAAAACTATTGGAAATGGTTGTCACGCGATACTACCCTCTTCTGATGGTTCTTCGAAAAACATCACCAAGCACGGTTCCCGGCCCGCTGGTGTTTTCTCGACAAGAACTGATGATTTTGAGAGACAGGTACAAAAATCACTAGTATAAACCTTTGGGGGGGGTGAGCCTTGACTTCATGACACCGACCCTTTGACCCCATGTTTTTTCTATGTTTTTGTGTGCTGCATTCATGCATTCATCAAAAATACATTACATCAAAGAAAAATTTTCTCTTCTACTCTCTCTTTTTCAAATTAAACTAAGACAATGATTGCAAATGTCAGAGAAAAGGATTGAGCTGATGGATTTCGGTAGAAGGAGAACTCATAAGTATACCTTCAGGGTTCTAAAACTAGAAGATTTGAGAGGATTAGCGAGGATGATCACTAACCCTGAAGCTTTCAGAGCCAAGTACGGAGGTCTGTTACCTCTGTTAAGAGTTCATGTGATTGAAGGAATCATGAAGGCACTCATTCAGTTTTATGATCCGGTCTATCACTGTTTCACATTCTCGGATTACCAGCTCGGACCAACGCTGGAGGAGTATTCTCACCTAACCGATCTGCACATTACTGATCGAGCTCCATTTTTTGGACTGGAAGAAATTCCAAAGGATCAGACCATTGCAAGAGCAATCTATTTGGATGAGTCAGAAATCAAGACTCACGTGACCACCAAGGGTGGGCTCCCAGGTTTGCCAGCCCAGTTCCTGACAAAGAAGGCTCTGTACTTTGCTAGTATAGGGAACATCACTGCTTTTGAAAGCATCTTTGTCTTACTCACTTACGGGTTATTTCTGTTTCCCAACATTAATAGCTTCGTCGATATCAACGCCATTAAGGTTTTTCTCATTGGAAACCCTGTGCCAACTTTGCTCGCGGATGCGTATCATTCTGTACACTTAGGAAATTTGTACAGCGGAGGGATGATCACATGCTGTGTACCCCTGCTATACAAATGGTTTATCTCCCATTTTCCTAAGTCTGCTACGTTTTGGGATCATAAGAGTGTCTTGCGTTGGTCGCAGAAAATCATGTCTCTTACCAACTCTGATATAGATTGGTGCAATAGGATTTATGACGGGATCAGGATCATTGATCGTTGTGGAAACTTCCCCAACATACCCCTCATAGGAACTAAGGGAGGAATCAACTACCATCCAGTATTGGTTCGTCGTCAATTTGGATACCCGATGAGGCATGTCCCGCGTAATGCTCATCTGGAAGGTCTTTTCTTCAAAGAAGGAGAAAATGACAGGGCACTAAAGATGGAAATAGTGCACGCTTGGAAACATGTTCATAAGAAAGGACGAGAGTCTCTAGGAAAACCGGAATGTGTCTCGGTGGAGCCTTATCTCCACTAGGTATAAACTAGAGCTCTCAAGCTAAAGATGCCTATTCCTCATCACGGAGTTCTTTCGCCGAGGGAATCTGTCATGTACTTCATGACTGAAATGGAAAAACTTCATGTTACTCTCAACAAAGTTTAACAGGAGAGGAGGTCTTGGAAGAACAAGTACCGCACCCTCAATGTAGAGTGTACCAAAATACAACAACTGCTAAAAGATAAGGATGCTCTGATTGAGATTTTGGAGCAACATGCTGTGGATAATCAGGATGACCAAAGGATTTTCTTGTTCCTTTCACTTGGCAAAGGAATGACAACCCGACAACGGCCCAAGAGCCCCGGTCCAAGAAAAGGAAAGTACCAGAATCAGAACCCGGTTTCTCCCCAGAGAGGACTCGGGACCCCTTAGCTTAGGTTTCTGTTTCCACACCTTGTAATCTACTGTATTTCTATTTTCGCAATCCTTTGGATTAGTCGGTCGCAAGGCCGGATACCAAGATTCCCAAAACAAAAAAAAAATAAATATATATATATATATATATATATATATATATATATATATATATATATATATAATCATTGCATTCATCATTCTCACGTCACGTATTCTTCTTACCTACGAATCTCACGTTTGTGTCTCAGTTCTAGAGTCAAACTGTCTCATTCGTACAATACTCGGGCCAATCGTCAGAAAAACATGGATGATCTCGAGGAAGAGAACAGAGAGTTGAGAGAAGAGATCGACGCTCTGAGAGAGGATATGAGAAAGCTTCATAACGACATGCAAGCCATGGCAGAAGCTCAGCTACAAAAGACTGTGATCTCGGAGATCACCTTAACGCCCATAGTGGAGAAGTCTGATCCTAGGTACAAAATGCCAAAAGATCGTCCCTGGGGCATGCCTCTTGACTATATCCCAGAAGGATATGTTCCGCCGATCAATGAGGATCAGGGAACCGCAGCAGGAACCGCTGGGCCTGAAGGTTACAAACTTCGGGAAAGCGAAGATGCCAGGGGCATGACAGCAACTCCTGAAGGTTACAAACTTCGGGAGGCACCGAGGGTCTCGGCCATAATGACTTTACCACCGCCCGTGGTACACAATGTCCCGAAAGGACAGATTCCACAGATACCTTCTGGTGGAAACGACAACATGTTCGAAAGAATGAATGAGTTCCAGGAACAGTTCCTGGGAATGCAGAAAGAACTGCAGGCCCTTCGCGGTCAGGATTTATTTGGAAAGGACGTCGCAGACCTTTGTTTGGTCCCTAATGTGAAAGTCCCGCACAAATTCCAGGTGCCCGACTTTGAAAAGTACAAGGGTAACTCTTGCCCTCAGTGTCACTTGGTGATGTACGCTCGGCGAATGTCAGCTCAGACAGAGAATCAGGATTTACTGATTCACTACTTTCAGGATAGTTTAACTGGTGCCCCCTAAAATGGTACATGGGTTTAAACTGTGCTACGATTAGCACTTTCAGAGATCTTGGCACTGCCTTCGTCCAACAATTTAAATACAATCTGGACATGGCACCCGACAAAGATCAACTCAGATCAATGTCACAAAAGGACAAAGAAACCTTTAAGGAATACGCTCAGAGATGGCGTGAAATTGCCGCTCAAATTTGTCCACCTCTTGAGGAAAAAGAGATGACAAAGATCTTCTTAAAGACCTTAAGCTCATTTTATTACGACAGAATGGTTGCCAGTGCGCCCAGTGACTTCATCGAGATGGTCAGTATGGGAGTTCGTCTTGAGGAAGCCGTCCGAGAAGGACGTCTAGTCAAAGACACTGGATCATCAAGTAGTACAAAGCGATACGGTAGTGCTCTCCCTAATAAAAAAGAGCAAGATATTGGGAATATCTCTCTCAGAAAGCAAAGGCGACGTTATCAGCCAGTAGCGGCTGTGACTCCTGCTATCAATCCTGCGCCTATTTCTACGTATCAACCTCAGGTTGCGCAGAACCAACCTAATCAGCAAAGGACTCAACAGCCCCTTCAGCAGGCTCATCCTCCATACAATAACAACCGTACAACGCGGCCACCAGGATTTGATCCTATACCCGTATTGTACGCAGAACTATTTCCGTTACTATTGGCTAAGGGGCATGTCCTGACTAAGTCCCCTCTTACAGTACTGGAAAATCTGCCTTTTTAGTTTAAGGTGGATCAGACTTGCCCTTACCATCAAGGAGGACCAGGGCATAACATAGAGAACTGTCTCAATTTCAAATCCGGCGTACAAAAGCTTGTTAGGAGCGGGGTTTTATCTTTCAAGGATACAAATCCTAATGTTCTCACAAACCCGTTGCCTCAACACGAGAAAGCTACAATCAATTTGATAGAGGGAGAGACTAACAACGTCTATCAAATTCATGATGTACTCTTGTTAAGGACTAATCTGGTAAAGATGCATTGCAGACAGAGTGGATATGGCCATGTGCCACCTCATAACTATCACCAGTGTGATATCTGCTCTAAAAGCAATCGAGGATGTTTTGTGGTGCAATCAGCTCTACAGGAACAAATGGATCTTAGATGGATCCAAGAGCACCGAGTTCGTGAAGTTAACATGGTTTACACGAACTCTAACATCATTCAGAACCACGACGTCCGTGCAATGAATGTCAACTTGGTGGCGATGCACTCCAGGCAAAGCCAGTATCATAATCTGTCGCGGCACAATTACAGTTCATGTCTGACTTGCTTGGTAAACAAACAGGGATGCTCTTTTGTACAAGAGGCCCTCCAGCGTCAGATGGATCTTGGATGGATCCAGGACTACCATGATAGGAATCCCTATCAGATCAACATGATTCAAATCTTCGATATTCACTTGATGAATACCAGCCTAGTAGAGTTACATGCTAAACAGGTCCGGCTCGGGTTCCTGGTATCACATGATTATCAGAGCTGTAGGGCGGGTTGCGAAAACGATCAAGGTTGTGCCCTTGTCCAGGAAACCATTCAGCACTTGTTGAATCACTGGTGGCTTCCAATCTATATGGATGAAGACACCCAGCAAATTAGTATTACCAACGGGAACCCTACTCGGCATCAAAGTCGGGACGTTCGATCTGTGGAAACTGACCTAGTGAGGTTACATTGTATTCAAAGCAGGCGTGGCCAGGTGCCACCACACAACTATGAACGTTGTAGAGTCTGTTCGGAAAGTAACCAAGGACGTTACCTTGTGCGAGCAGCTCTTCAGGGTCAGGTGGATCTTAGAGAGATTCGCCCATATCCGGGTTCCGGACCAATCGACTGGGCGCCGGGCTACCTCCCTGATCAAATTGAGGATGTTGTCATAATCTCTGATCATCAGAAGGCTAGGGATGTTTGTACCATCATTCCTCTACTTGAAGAATCGAGAGTTCCCAACCAGGAACGGATGGAAATTGCTTACGATGGTCGGAAAAATCAGAAGGCTCCCATAGTCATCTATTTACCGGGACCATTACCATATAAATCAACTAAGGCTATCCCTTACAAATACGGTCCAACAACAGTCGAGAATGGAAAGGAAATTCCATTACCCTCCGTCGTGAATATTGCAGACATCAGTCGAGTAACACGGAGTGGTCTAATCTTCAACTGAGGAGTAGGAGAATTTAACAAAGAAAAAGAACCTCAGACAGAAGTTCTCAATCCACCGGTCGGTCAATCCAGTAATCCTGACCTTTCAAAAAACAACGATGAGATGCTAAAGCTCATCCAAATGAGTGAATACAACATTGTTGATCAGCTATTACAAACTCCTTCAAAGATCTTTGTGCTGTCACTTTTACTCAGTTCAGAAGCGCATAGGGAGGCTCTACAAAAAGTCTTGGAGCAAACCTTTGTGGAACAGGATGTAACAATCAGACAGTTCGATAGCATTGTCTCTAACATCACTTCCTGCAATAACTTGGGATTTAGTGATGAGGAATTACCTGAAGAGGGTCGCCGTCATAACATGGCGCTCAATATCACGGTCAGCTGCCAGGGCGATGCTTTAGCCAACGTACTGGTAGACACAGGGTCAGCCCTGAATGTTATGCCGAAGTCCACTTTGATGCAATTATCCTTCAAAGGACCCCCGATGAGAACCAGTGAGGTCGTTGTCAAAGCATTTGACGGATCCAGAAAAACGGTTATCGGCGAAGTCGACATTCTCATAACTATCAGTCCTCACACTTTCCAAGTCACTTTCCAGGTCATGGACATTCGGGCAACGTACAGTTGTTTATTAGGAAGATCTTGGATACATCAGGCTGGGGCGGTCACCTCGACCCTCCACCAAAAGTTAAAGTTCGTCCAGAACAACTAGCTCGTCACGGTCTGTGGAGAACAAGCCTTGCTCGTGAGTAACTTATCATCATCTACTTGCGTAGAACCCGAGGAGGTTATTGGGACTTAGTTCCAAGCGCTTTCGGTGAGCAAGGACAATCAATCCGAAGGGGGAACTTCCATTTCCTCATACAAAGATGCTATCAAAGCGGTCGAGAGTACCAATACAACAGGATGGGGACAACTAGTCATTCCTACTGACAATAAAACAAAGAAGGGTCTTGGTTTTTCTGCAACATGTACCCAGACAGCTACTACCAGCAATGAAAGTCTTCATCCCATTCAAGATTTCTTCCACAGTGAAGGTTTCCTTCACCCAGTGCCTCAAGAAGTGCATACCATCAATAAAGATGATTCCTCTGATATGGAGGAAGAATGGGAGTCCTATCTTAACAAGGACGAATATATGTCTCGGGAAGAGGTGCCTACGTCCTTTTGCTTTCCTACACAGAGTCCGAGATTTATATCGAGGTCAGATGTCGAAATGATATACGGAGATTGTGATCCTGAAGGATGCCGTGCTCCGCCAAATTCATTAGAGGAAGACACTCTGATAAAGGACAACTTTGACCACAACTATTATGGCCCGATGGATGGCCTACCAATGTGGTAGCCGTCTCTAGGAGACTTGGGGCAGGGAAATTAGCCGAACAATGAAAATCAGCTGAGCATCATTAAAAAGAATACCTGCGTCCCCACCATGTCATGGGATCAACAATCAGGTCATTCAGAAAACGTCTAGTACGACGATGAATTTACAACGTTTGCAGGACTTAAATTCATCAACTATGCTTTCCAGAGGTCAACGTCATCGAGAAAGATGACTCATCCAGTTCCAAAGAAGTGTGGGACACCCTGGGATAACCAAGTGGGAAATACGACTATATGGTCAAATACACCGCTCCCGAAAGCTCTCGTATCAGGCTCGAAGACATCCAGCCAACTGGATGCGGAGATCTACCTGAGAGCACCAATGCTATGCAAAATGCAACAGAGGAATCCTCCTACGATAACTCTGCCTGGGAGACAGATTCCAATGATCCTGCTCCACCAGAAATCAGCGTTATTTCTAAAGACAAATCAAGGGAAGTGCCAGACTTTGTGATTCACCGAGAAGTTCGCCGCCAATGGGTTGCTTTCGATGTTTCGAAGATTGTTCATAAGTCAAAGTAATTGTCGTCTTTAACCTTTCACCCTGCCCAGGTGAAACGGATGTTTTGATAGGGCTCACTTTCTGTAAATTTCCCTCTTCGCTTCGTCCAAAGCGACAGAGTTTTGTTTTATAGGGCTGTAATTTCAAAAATTGACTTGTTCATTAATAAAATAACGTCGTTATGTAATTTCCGCATTAATTGCTGTTTTCTCTTGTTGTTTTTTCAGAAAATGGTAATCCTAAAAAACAAATCAATAATAAAAACAAGCAGTAAAAGAAATACACTGCACACACTCTTGCATTTCCTCTATCTCTTCTAAACACAAATCATACCGTCATGCAGATTGCTTGTTTTAAACCCCGTTGAAACATACGATCCGATGTCTTCTCCCAACTTTGAATTCCCGGTATTTGAGGCTGAAGAAGAAAATGACGACGAAATTCCAGAAGAGATCTCCCGATTACTCAGACAGGAGGAAAGGTCCATTGAACCTCATAAAGAGCCGTTGGAAATGGTAAACTTAGGTTCGGAAAAAGAGAGAAAAGAAATCAGGATTGGGGCACTGCTCAGTCCAACTGCCAGAGAGGGTTTGGTAAAGCTTCTCAAAGAATTTCCCAATGTATTCGCTTGGTCCTATCAGGATATGCCAGGGTTGGATACCAGCATCGTGGAACATCATCTACCGTTAAGGTCAGAATGTCTGCCAGTAAAACAGAGGTTGAGACGGACTCACCCGGACATGGCCATCAAAATCAAAGAGGAGGTATAGAAACAGATTGACGCGGGTTTCCTCGCCACATCAGAATATCCTCAATGGTTAGCCAACATTGTACCCGTTCCAAAAAAGGACGGAAAAGTCAGAATGTGTGTGGATTACAGAGATCTAAACAAGGCTAGTCCAAAGGACGACTTTCCTTTACCACACATCGACATGCTGGTAGACAGTACAACAAAGTTCAAAGTTTTCTCCTTCATGGATGGATTCTCGGGCTATAATCAAATCAAAATGGCGCCGAAGGACATGGAAAAAACTTCGTTCATTACCCCATGAGGTACCTTTTGTTACAAGGTAATGTCGTTCGGTTTGAAGAACGTCGGGGCAACCTATCAAAGGGCCATGACTACTCTTTTTCATGACATGATACACAAAGAAATCGAGGTATATGTCGATGATATGATTGCCAAATCTAAGACAGAAGAGGAGCATGTGACCCATCTGTCAAAGCTATTTGAGCGGTTGAGAAAGTACAAACTCCACTTGAATCCCAACAAATGCACCTTCGGTGTCCGTTCGGGAAAACTTTTAGGGTTCATCGTCAGCCAGAAAGGAATTGAGGTTGATCCTGACAAGGTCAAGGCCATTCGAGAAATTCCTTCTCCGAAAACTGAAAAACAAGTTAGAGGATTCCTAGGACGTTTGAACTACATCTCCAGATTCATATTCCTCAAGACCGCGACATGTGCGCCAATTTTCAAATTACTTAAAAAGAATCAAGACTGCGTTTGGACAGAAGACTGTCAAACCGCCTTCGACAGTATTAAGGAATACCTGTTGAACCCTCCGCTTTTATCACCTCTAGTGGAAGGAAGGCCGCTGATTATCTAGCTCACCGTCCTGGAAGACTCCATGGGCTGTGTACTTGGCCAACAAGACGAAACCAAACGGAAAGAGTCTGCCATCTACTATTTGAACAAGAAATTCACCGACTGCGAGACTCGGTATACTATGCTTGAGAAAACTTGTTGCGCTTTGGCTTGGGTAGCCAAACGTCTGCGCCAGTACATGATTCGTCACACTGCTTGGTTGATTTCCGAGATGGATCCAATCAAGTATGTCTTTGAAAAACTTGCTCTCACGGGAAGGATTACCCGTTGGCAGATGTTGCTGTCAGAATATGACATAGAGTACCATGCTCAAAAAGTCGTTAAGGGGAGTATTTTAGCCGACCATTTGGCTCATCAACCGATTGACGATGAAGAATCAATCGGGTTTGACTTCCCAGACGAAGATGTTATGTATTTGAAAATGAAAGATTGCGATGAACCGCTACCCAGTGAAGGGCCAGAACCAAGTTCCCAATGGGGGCTTATCTTTGACGGAGCTGTCAATCATTACGGAAACAGAATTGGGGCAATCATTGTCACCCCTCAGGGTACCCACTTTTCTTTCACCGCCAGACTGGCATTCAAGTGCACAAACAATGAGGCCGAATTCGAAGCTTGTATTATGGGTCTCGAGGAAGCGATTGATTTAAGGATTAAGAACTTGGATGTATACGACGACTCAGCCTTGGTTATCAATCAGATTAAAGGAGATTGGATCACATACCAATCAGGATTGATTCCTTACAAAGACTACGCGAGAAGGTTGCTACCCTTCTTCAACAGAGTTGAGTTTCATCACATCCCTCGTGAGGAGAATCACTTGGCTGATGCATTAGCCACTCTCTCTTCCATGATTAGTGTAGGTCAATGGAATGACATACCTAAGATCGACATAATGTACCTTGAATGGCCCGCTTACATCTTCACGATTGAAGCAGTCATAGACGACAAACCTTGGTATCACAATATCAAATGCTTCCTTCAGAAACAAGAGTACCCACCTGGGCACTAAGGAAGGACAGGAAAACCCTCAGAAGGCTGGCAGACAGTTTCTTCCTGAGCGGTGATACACTCCATAAGAGAAATTTTTACATGGTCTTGCTCCGATGTGTAGACAGACCAGAAGCAGACATGCTGATAAAAGAAGTTCACGAAGGGTCCTTTGGCACTCATACCAACAGACATACAATAGCGAGAAAAATTCTAAGAGCATGGTACTATTGGTTGACAATGGAATCCGACTGCTACAAGTACCAGAGGAAGTGTCACAAGTGTCAGACATACTCCGACAAAATTCATGTACCGCCAACGCATCTCAAAGTTCTTTCTTCCCCATGGCCTTTTTCCATATGGGGAATCGACATGATTTGCTTGATTGAGCCCAAAGCTACAAACGGACATCGGTTCATTCTGGTAGCCATTGATTACTTCACTAAGTGGGTTGAAGCAGCGTCGTACGCTAATGTAACCCGACAAGTGGTGGTCCGATTTATCAAAAACAATATCATCTGCCGTTATGGTGTTCTGAGCCAGATCATTACAGATAATGGATCTAACTTGAACATTAAGATGATGAAAGAGTTGTGCGCAGAGTTCAAAATCGAACACCATAACTCATCTCCCTACCGACCAAAGATGAACGGAGCGGTAGAAGCGGCTAACAAGAACATCAAGAAGATTGTTCAAAAGATGGTTGTAACCTACAAAGATTGGCACGAGATGCTACCCTTTGCTCTTCATGGTTATCGCGCATCTGTCTGCACTTCAACATGGGCAACCCCTTTCTCTCTAGTATATGGCATGGAAGCAGTGCTTCCCATAGAAGTAGAGATCCATCAATCCGGGTATTGATGGAAGCTAAGCTTACAGAAGCTGAATGGTGTCAAAGTCGACACGACGAACTCAACCTGATCGAAGAGAAACGAATAACGGCACTATGCCACAGTCAGTTGTATCAGCAAAGAATGATGATGGTGTTTGACAAAAAGGTTCGACCTCGCGTCTTCAGGAAAGGAGACCTTGTGCTAAAAAAGATACAATCTTTTCTCACTGATTCTCGGGGCAAATTGACTCCGAATTATGACGGCCCCTATGTGGTCAAGAAAGCTTTCTCAGGCGGTGCCTTGAGACTTGCAACCATGGACGGAGAGGAATTTGCCTACCCCACAAATGTTGATGTAGTCAAGAAATACTTTGCCTAAAAAAAACGTCTCGGTGGATTGAAAACTTGAAAGGGCGGTCCAGGCAAAAATTTGAGACATGATCAAAAATCATCCCGGTGGATTGGAAATCTCAAAGTACAATCCAGGAAAAAATTAGGGATAATGGCAAGTAACTACTTTCGACAAAGGGGCAAGTCCCTCAGCAGCAGTTACATCATCCGTCAGGAAAGCTCCAGTCAAGGTCATCTTCGACAGAAGCTCAGGATGCCCAGAATTCAAAGTTGGTAGAAGGATAGTGGTCATTATGTTTCAATGTAGCCCTTTTCCCTGTAAATTACCATTTGCTAAACTTTGTAAATGCTCTATGGAATCACGCGTTTGGCTGATTTCCATCCTATCAATAAAATTTGAGCCCTTGTGCTTTTGTTTGCAATTCATATTTGTTTTAGCTTTACAGAATGATGTTTTTAACATGATCAACGATTCTTGAAACGAAACAAAAATGAATTTACTTGTTAAAATTGTTCTGCTTTTAAAAATAAAGATGGCAATTTCTTTTGACGGTTGAACATCGAAAGAACATCGATCGCTTCTCCAAAGGTGTTCGAGCCTCAAAGTACAGAATCAAAGTACTCCTTCTAAACCAGTATGCCTGAATGAAGGATCAGCTATGTCAGACGCGAATAATCCATCTGACCTCTTCTGCCGAGTTCCCATCTCCTAAGCCCGACCAGCGTTGCTCCCAACAGGGACCGTTTCTCCTAAGCAAGGCAGAATTGCTATCTTGAACCAGCGGGACTTCTTCGCCCCGCGATGGCCGAGTATCCAGTCGTGTTCATCCGTTAGTTTGTATGGCGCGTCAGTTTTGTCAGCATATACATACATACATCATGCATTATTGATTTGCATTCACATTCATATTGCATCACTATCACTCTCGTCGGTCTTGTCCCCTAGTGATAACAGTCCTCTCAATCGAGTTGTCAGTTCTTTCCTCGTCAGGAAAGGTTGCGTTTGAACAATCTCTCACCTCCAGTTTAGTTATGGATCAGAATTGGCCCTTGACCACTTTGATAACTTGAACCTTTGAAAGACCAGAGAACGTTCAACCGATGTCACTCTTCGACATTGAAGATGATATTTTCACTTTCCCGGATTAAGGAAAATCCCTAGAGAAAGCCTCTTAAGCAGAGATTCGGCAATACAGCAACTTTTCTCCAAAAAAAAAACCGTTGATAAAAAGGTCATCAGCAACTCAAAATTGGATCACATCATATGGCGTTTCTCCGGGAAGATCCCAAGAAAAGTATGATGCAATATCCCCAAGCGTGAAAGCAGACTCTCAAGAGACTCGTTTTCCCCAGTAGAGTCGGCAAATGGCGTCTCCAAATAGAGAAGTTTGTACACCTCTACAACTCAGACGACTGGGTTCCCCAGCAACTCTGACAGCACAACTTTTTCTATCAAATGGCATCTCTCCAGGAAAATTCGGCGAGAAGTTTGAGGAAAACCGCTACGAATAGCGTCCCTTGTCAAGAAAGTTTATTGACAAAAGAAACTGAGACCAGTTCCTTGGTAGGAAACCAGGATCGAGGGGAAGTTTATTTCAAGAAACTTAGACCAGTTCCTTGGTAGGAAACCAGGATCGAGGGGAAGTTTACTTCAGAAACTAAGACCAGTTCCTTGGTAGGAAACCAGGATCGAGGGGAAGTTTATTTCAAGAAACTTAAACCAGTTCCTTGGTAGGAAACCAGGATCGAGGGGAAGTTTACTTCAGAAACTAAGACCACTTCCTTGGTAGGAAACCGGGATCGAGGGGAAGTTTATTTCACAAACTAAGACCAGTTCCTTGGTAGGAAACCAGGATCGAGGGGAAGTTTACCTTTTCTAAGCATCATTTCTTAGCAAAAGAAGAAGGATGCGTGAACTACCATTCATAACCACCATCAAAATTTCGGGTATTCTGATATTTAATCCTCTTGCACCCCGAATGCCCGAATACCTTCGCCATTCACACCTTCAGGTCCAAGAAGATTAAATAGGGGAATCTGTCATACCCCAAATTTTGACCACTAAGATTTCCCATCATTGTGAAAATCATCATCACAATATGGAGGAACCATCATACCTCATCAGTTTCCCCAAAGATGGGTGAGCATCCACTACAATCAAATTTAGGGTTTCCAACCCTCTCAGAGCTTTTAGACAAAGGATCAATCAAGAAATGACATGATCTTCAACTTGTATAGCCTCTCAAATATCCACAAGGGATCAAGAGGACTCCCACTTCAAGGATTAAGCACAAGGCTGCTCCCTTCCAGGTGGATCAAGCCTCAAGATCGCCAGTGTCACCAAATTAGGGTTTGATCGACCAGGGCCTCCAGATGAAAACTTTCCTCTGGGCATGAGCCAATACTTCAAAGCATATCCTAAAATACTCCATGAAACCTCATGGGCCCAAGCATCAAGTCAATTTGACCTCAGGGGATGCATACATCAAAAATCAGGAATTAGGGTTTCTTGACCTAATTCACCCCTAAGTTGACTTTTGGGACAAATCATGAGCCAAGACCTCAAGAGAGGATTTGAGGGTCTCCAAAATACCATATTAATCCATTTGTAACAATGGATTGATCCAGGAAGCTTGAGCAACAAGTCTCAATTTCATCAGTACCACAATTAGGGTTTTGAGGAAAAAGTCAACTGTAGCTTTGACTTTTGACCAGGACATCACTACTACGAAAACCCCATTTAACGACGCCAGGTTTACCACGGTTTTGTATCCCACCGTTGTAACAGGATTAAAAATTTATAATGCCATATTTAACGACGGTTGTATTAGATAACCGTTGTAATACAAGCTGTGTAACAAGCTTCGATTCCCAGCTCTATATTTTTTTTCCATATTTTTACATTTTAACACGCTTGTATTAGAAGACCATTGTACTACATGTATCATGCTTCGATTCACATCAATGTATTCTTTAGTATTTTTAAGTGCAATAGAGTATATATATAACTTTAAAAATAAAACTGTAAGAGATGAACATATATAGACATAATTTTATTTTAATATTCCATTGAGAGTACATTGATAAACATATTACATATCAAGATCATTGTCAGAGCCCATAGCATAAAATGCATCTTCATAATCTAGACATCTCTCCTCACCCCCCTCATCGGAATCATAATATACAGGTCTCCTTTTCTTCTTTATCTTCTTCTTCTTCGACTTCTTCTTCTTCTTCTTCTTATCCTTCCTTACCCTTAAGGCATCCCTGAAGTTGGAAGTTGATGGTTGGACGACCTCCTGGATTGGCGTCTGACGTTCCTCATTGAGGTTTCTAGGATTCTCATTTGTTGAACTCATTGTTACGAAGAATATATTATTTAGATAAGTAAAATTGTCTATTTATAGATGAGGTTGAAGATGAAAAGACTGATAGTTTAATGCTTGTAATGATGATAACTTGTAAACCATTCATATTCTGGAATTATATTTTCTTGTAAACCGTTCATATGTTGGGAAGTGCAACGGTTAATAATATCACGACGGTTATAAATAATGACCGTAGCGATATCACTTATAATCCAGGCGTAATTTTAGGAAAATGTTGTTGCCTGGTGTCGAACCTTGTACCACGTATAAGAGGTATCGCTACGGTTATTATAACTAACCGTTGTGATATTATTAAATTAATATATAATCTATCATAACGGTTATTTAAGAAAACCGTTGTGAAACATTTACCTATATAAGGGAATTAACTTTCCCTTTTTGACAGTCGCGCCGTTTCCTTCACAGCGAAACCCTAGCACCCAAACTTCATCTTTTTTTAGAATCTGCGAGAAGAAATACAAGAAGTATGAAGCTTTTGATTTAAGCTTCTTCCTCCTTGTAGTTCTTCCTGCAGAATCTAAAACTAGATGAACATGGTGATGATGCTGGCGGTAGCAAGCGTAATGTACATATTGTTTATGGAAAATAAGGTAGTCTTCTACTTCAATCTTTTTGTTAAATAGTTCTCATTATCTCATTTGCTTCATGTTGTTTTTGTTGATTGTTCTCATTTTGTGCATATTCGACTTCAATGCTTCACAAGCAAGGTGAACTTCATTGTAATGGTACAGTCCCACTTCTTAGGGTTTTGTTTCAACTTTTGGTTGTTTTGTTTTGAATACTAACTAATTTTCTTCATTGCTTCCCACTTCTTAGGGTTTGTTTCACACGGTGATGATGATGGTGGTACATATATATATGAATTCATTTTGATAAGGTACATAGATATGAATTCATTCTTATATTGTATATGAAATTTAGTTTATTATATACTATGTACATTGTTTGTTTTACTATCCTTTTATTGAAAATGCAATCAGTTAAATTGATATAGAACATTAGTTTATTATATATATACTATGTATATTGTATATAGTTAAATTTAATACTAACTAATTTTCATCATTGCTTCCCACTTCTTAGGATTTGTTTCACATGGTGATGATGATGATGGTACCTATATATGAATTCATTCTGATAAGGTACATATTTATGAATTCATTCTGATATTGTATATGAAATTTAGTTTATTATATACTATGTATATCGTTTGTTTCACTATCCTTTTATTGAAAATGCAATCAGTTAAATTGCTATAGAACATTATAATCTGGAAATTAGGATGTATTTGAAAACCAACCTTTATCATGTCAATGTTTTCTGAATTGCATCCATTTCATTCAGGACATTTAATGTTCCTTAACATAAAATTTATGGTCCAATGGTCCATTTCCTTCAATTCATCGATATCTTTTATTATAGTTTACCTCATCATCGTCACTAATCACCGTGGTTGTTAAGATCATGATCATTGTTATGATGATAAAATCGTGGTGATTTTTGGCGATGATGAGGTAAACTATAACAAAAGATATCGATGGATTGAAGGAAACTGACCATCGAACCATAAATTTTATGTTAAGGAACATAAAATATGCGGAATGAAATAGATGCAATTCGGAAAACAGTGGTGTGTTTAAGTTGGTTTTCAAGAACAGTTTAATTTTCAGATTATATAGTTCTTTACCAATTTTAATGGTTGTATTTCTTTAATAAGGTGGATGGTAAAACAAGCAATATACATTTGTATTTAATAAACTAAGGATATATTCCACAACGGTTGAGACAAATAACCGTTGTGATAGTTAACATATATGACAACGGTTCATACTGATAACAGTTGTGATAGTTAATATATATTACAACGGTTGAAATACATAACCGTTGCAATATATCGCGCACTTCCAGAATACAACAACGGTTTCCAGACCATTGTAGAAACGGCGAACTTACAACAACAATCTACATAACAACACCTTCGCCCGCGTCATTATATGTCATTCCCAACCGTTGCTAAATGGGTTTTTCGTAGTAGTGCATGCTCCCAAACCCTAGGAAATGGTTCAATATACCCTTTAACACCCATGGAACATGTCCATCAAGTTTGATTTAGGTCAAGGACATGATTTCCTAAAGGATCACACAGTTTGGAATTCATCTGATAAAAAGTCAACTGTGCACAAAAGTCAACTTTAACTTTTTGAGATTTTTCACAAAAATGGTTTTTTAACCCTAAAATGATGTTAATGTATGATTTAAATCATCATTCATCAAGAAAAATCAAGAAAAGTGGGATAACTTGTAAAAGGGGTAACCATAAAATCTTAGAAAATTTTCTAAGTTATGAACAAAGTGGCAAGGGTACTAACTTTGGAGGATCATAACTCCTAAACCACAAAGCCATTTTCCCCATCCAAAGCTTGATTTGTAGATCTCATTACCCTCTACAAAAGCTTAAAACTGACCTCCCTCCATATTCCTCATGGATTTTGAGTTATGGAATGATCAAAATCACAAAAACTGAAAATGTCACTTTTTTCCAACACTTAGTGAAATTTTCACTAAGTCAGAATCTGCCTTCACTTTTTTCCAAATGTAGGGGGGTTTTTCACTTGGATCCAAAAGGTATCAAAACCAAATATGATCAAACAGTTGTTGTATCATATGAGGGCTTTCCAAAATGACCAAGAACATCACCAAATTCCACTTGGGCCAATAGATATGATAATGGCAATATGCCTTGTTGAAAACTGCCAAGGCTAGGCAGAATTTTGCATTTTTGCTCGATTTGGAAAAATCAGATAATTCCAAGCCTTGTCATCACTTTGGACACATCTGAGGATCAAATCTAAACGGGACAAACACTGAGCCAAGCCTCAAAAATCCTTGGAACAAGAAGTAGCATGCCAAACCTAGAATTGCCTAAAAGAGGGACAAGACTTCAATTTTGGATTGGAGCATTCAATGCATACACCAAGGTGGCATGGACTGAGCCATTTGCAACTGAATTCAGTCAAGACTTATCCAAGACCAAGGGAACCACAACCCTGTGCCCTAACCTCTAGTCAATGGCAAGAGGAGACTTGGATTCCAAAGTGCAACCATTGGCCAAACCTCTGCTGCAGTTTCCATTCACTATTGATCCCAAAACAAACTTGCTCTACTATAAATAGAGCTTATTTGTGCTCAGTTTGAGTACACCAAAGCCATCAAACAGATGCTTTCCTCAAAATCCCTCTCTTTAGGCCAAAATGCCTTCTTTAGCAAGGTAACTCTGAGTTTTTGAGTTAGAAAGCATTTCCATCACAACTCATGATCCTAACCCCTCATAAACATCATATGTAAGTGATCCAAACTATCAAAAGTGACCTGTAACATCAAAATCACAAAGTCACATCTCAAAACCTCAAAATAGGCCTTTTGTGCATTTTTCAAGCCATGTCTTGATTCAGTCACTTTCCAAACTAGATAAAACCACAAACACACTCCAAATAACATCCATGAATTGTCCCAAATGGTTCCCCCCATCTGGAACACCATTTGAGAGAGTTGCTATTTTGGTCATTTTAACCCCTTTTGCAAGAAAGGGCCAGTTTGTGTTTTTGCAGGTTCCAGCTGATTCCAACCATCCTCAAAGCTTCTAAGGGATCATTTGAGAGTGTCCAAAGCATCAAACCATTTCTGGAACAAGAAGCTTGGCAGATTGCACAGAAAACTCCAAAAGCTCAAAAAGAGGTAAGCATCATGACTTGAACTTTCCAAAATATGCATTGCTTTGAAGTCCACTGATCATACACACCTCATACATGTTATATATGTTGTGTTTGAACCAATTCATCATGTAATTCATGCTTGTATCAAACTGTAGCATAGAAAATGCAATTATAGGCCTTTTTCAAAACCACTATCGGGTTTTGAGGAGGGAGTATGATTTTAAAAAAATACCACCACCATTGGATTCCTTGTGAAATTCTAGGCCAGATGCATATAAATTTTGTCCCCACCCATTAAGAAATGAGAAAGTTATGGACCTTCCCGTTTCTTGGCAAAACTTGCCTTGCCTTGCCTTGACCAGACCTAGAAAACAAGGCATGCCTTATATATTTGTGGTTTCATTTCAAGCAATGGATGTATCACCACCCCAGTGGTAAGGCGTGCGCCCTATAACCTTGAGGTCGTGGGTTCAAACCCCACCCATGCCATTTTGTGTTTTCTCACATTTTTGCTATTTTTTCCAATATTTTATGTTTTATTAATTAATTAGAAAATTAATAACTCTTTCAATTTTAATTATTTTTTATTGGTTCTTTTTGCAAAAAATCAAAAAATATTGAAATATTTTATTCCACAAAAAAATTAAGTTTATATTATTTATTTAATATAATTAGTATTTTTATGAATAAATTATTTTTAATGTTTTTAAACATTTTAAAAGTGAATATTTACTTTGAAAATCAAAACCAAGTGAGTTTTAATTCACCTTGTGATTAATCCCTCATTTCTCAAACCTTAAACAAAAATCACAAATGGTTTATTCAAACTTATTTGGTATTTTATTTGATTTTCTTTAAATATTTACTTTTAAAGAATAACAAATTAGGGTTTCTTTGATTTTCACCCTCATCAAATAATTTCAAACACTTTTTGGCCTCTAATAGAGTGTAAGACCCAACCCTTTGTAAATACAAACCTATTTGCGGGCCTCACTTATTGTATAAGTCCCGTTGTATTTCAAAAAGTTCGACGCGATCATCGTCCGTTGAAAAACAAACCTTGGGCCTCTCCTCGAGCTATAAGGCTCATTCACAATATTTTGGGCCTCTATTAAAGTGTAAGACCCAACCCCCTTTGAAAACCAAACCATTTTGGGCCTCAATGCATTGTATAAGACCCACCGCGTTTTCAAAAATCTCGGCGCGATCGCCATTTTCAAACAAATCACCCTGGGCCTCTCCTTGAGCTGTAAGCCCCACCACTTGTACAAAAATAAATCTTTTGGGCCTCTATTAGAGTGTAAGACCCAATCCCCTTTTAAACCAAACTTTTTGGGCCTCAGACATTGTATAAGTCCCCCTGCGTTAAAAGAAAACCTCGGCACGATCGCCAATAAAAAAAACCAATCATCTGGGCCTACCCTCGTGTTATAAGCCCCATCCTTGTTTTTTAAACACTTGGGCCTCTTGAGAGAGCGTAAGACCCATCCCCTTGTACAGAAAATTTCTTGGGCCTCAGTCACTTGTATAAGTCCCTCTGTACAAAACGACAGTGCGATCACTGATAAACCTTGGGCCTCTCCTTGAGTTGTAAGCTTCAACATCTTTTCAAAATACTTTCTCCTTTAAATTTTGAATATACTGTTGTTTTCAATCTTTCTTTGTTGAACAATCAACCAAACAGCATGGAAGCTCTACAACCGAGTAAGTGGTTATATGCTTTCTTTATCCGCTTTCATATACATATAATTGTATTGTGGGGTTGTTTCACTGTAAGTCTTCTTTCATAAACTCATATCAACTGTGTAATACTAGTATAGATATTTAGGGTTTCCCCGGCAACTACGTCTAGCACTAAGCCCTGTTGGTCACTCTTAAATACAATCAAAACTAGACCCCCATAGGATTACCAGATACAGTCTTCCCTCCTCTTGGGGTTAAACAATATGGAGACGTGAAAGGCAACATTCTCGGTGAACCCTTTCTCAGTCTGTCACCCTTAGAAATCGTCAAAGAAACTCTACTCCCCAGAGATGATCTTTTCTCCGTGAATGGCATCTCTATAGTTTCTTCCAAATGCTCGAACTTTCCTGGCTTGATCTATTCTCTGTGAATAGTCTGTCTTGAATTTCTCGGGGTTTGGGGACCCACAGGCTTCTTAAAAGTATCCCCGCCTCCTCTTGAGCGTTGTACAAGGACCCTACGGCTTCTTAGAAGTATTCACAGCTACCTCTTAGGCTTCGTATAAGGATTCTTCCTTCAGGAAGAGAGCCTCCTCTTGGGCTTCGTACAAATTGTTCCTCGACTTCTTAAAAGTTTCCAGCCTCCTCTTGGGCTTCGTACAAATTGTCCCAACGACCTCCTAGAGGTATAGGAACATAAATTAGTCATCTTAATAGAACAGTCTTTCAAAGAGTCTAGATCTTTCTACCGTGAACATACTACTACTAATTCTTTAAGCATAGTACAAAAGATAAAACTCTAGACTTGGACAGTCTAATCTCCTTGAGTCTCGAAGGCATTCTCAAGAAAGGAAAAACACCAGTAGACTCGGACAGTCTCCAATACCCTCTGGATTCCCCATTTCCTTAAAGAACAAGAAATAACCCTGATCCTCTGATCAATCCCAAAGCATAGTCTTACCTTTAATCAGTCTCTTTATAAGAACTTATTTTCTCTTTTAACCAACCTACTGGACCTGTCACTCAACTGAAACAGCAATCCTTTTAGCCTCTATCTTGGGCTTCGTACGAGATACAAAAAGACTCTCTTGTTGAGTCAATAATCCTTTTAGCCTCCCTCTCGGGCTTCGTACGAGATACAAAAACACTCTCTTGTTGAGTATAAAAGACTCTCTTGTTGAGTCAACCTTTAGCCTCCGTCTTGGGCTTCATACAAGACACATCTAAAAGCACTCTCTTGTTGAGTAAACTCCTTTTAGCCTCCCTCTCGGGCTTCGTACGAGACACATAAAAACACCCTCTTGTTGGTCCAATAGCCTCCTCTTAGGCTTTGTATAAGAAAAACCCTGGTTAAGTCAATCAACCTTTTAGCATCAAAACTGTGCCTCGTTCACAGGACACAAACATCAATCAACAACTCCTTTCATCTAATCGTTGTAAGTGGCAAGCCTCTGGATTATTTACATCCACGCCACTATCCCTCTTTTAGCATGAGAAATTCCTAAGGAAAGATAGCATTGCTCTACATTGAGTTAAAGTCTTCTCCTTCAGTTTAAAACCCCCTATAAAGGAAATTATGGCATTGCTATGATTCACATATCCCGGTTATAGTAATCCTCCTTTATAGTCAGTCACCCAACAGTCGTGACAAACAGACCCCCTTTAGAGATGACAAATTCTCTCTAAAGACAACACCTTTGTAGCTTCACATCTTGGGCTTCGAACAAGATACAAATAGACCCTTCAGCTTCACATCTTAGGCTTTGAACAAGATATAAACCACATTTTCAGCTTCACGTCTTGGTCTTTGAATAAGACACCAAAACACTATTTCCTCCCATAGAATAGGAGGAACTACGATCGCTCTGATTTCCCTGTTTCGGTAAACTGGAATACATAGGCATAAGATTGAAAGAAAAATCTTAGCGAGCACACTAATCCAAAGTCCCAAATCCCATACCTTCACATATCAATCGAAAAGCATCAGTGTTAGACTCCCACCAATCACCCGGGCACTATTTTAACAAAATAACTTAAGAGAGACCCACAATCTCAATAGCATCTGTAAACCAACAGTCATCTGTTTAAACTCAGTATGCAAGCAGGGTTAATTGGAGACATCTATTTCCCTTCCTTCATCAGCTTCAATAGAATAAAAAATGAATCGAACTGTAGTACCCCAAAAGCGATAGTGCTTCGCAACCACGTCCAAAAATTCGCGCTACATTAGTTGTAGGGAATGCTCAACAATTTTTGAGGAGATTGATGAGGCATAAAAGTACATCCATATTGTGATGATAATTTGCACAATGATGAGAAATCTTAGTGGTCAAAATTTGGGGTATGACACATGACAATCTAGGCAAAAATAAAAGAAAACAAAGAAAAAGAGACTCGAGATTAGCGAAAGATAAAAAGAGAAGCTGCAAAATTAGTAGAACTTGTGTCCCTGGATACTGCAGCACATGCATGTGAGGATTTCATTAACCAAACTTTCTATGAAGTTCAGTCAGAATGTTCGACTAATATTAACTTACTTCCTTCAGTCGTGGCATGGTTGATTCAATCTCTTTGGATGCAAGGACATATAGATGTTTGTAGAATTTCTTCATAACCTTAATAAATAGAGACAATATTTGTTTCCTTTCCAGCTTCATTTGTCCCTATTAAACGAAAGTGCACAAAATAGAATGTGATTCCATCTTTATTAAAATGTGCGAACAGGGAAGAAATCAAATAGGATAAATACTTCTACTTAATGGAAAAAAAGGTAGTTTATTCAAACCTCTTACAATATTAAGCAAAGAATTTTAAAGTGACTTGTTGATTTATTAGACAATTTGTATTATGATGAATTGCCCAATGTACAAAAGCAATTTTCAAAAGAGAGGATAAAAAGTAATGGCAGACAGCATTTGGCTTCCCTTTGTTGCTTCCTATATAGAACATTAAATAGGTAGGTGCCGACTTCTAAATGATCACATGGATGTGTTATTTAAACAAAAAATGATATAAGTTAACGAACAGACCTCAATGTGCACAATATCTATCTCTCTTCAAAGGTGGTAGTAATTCTGAAGAATATGCATAATTCTCACCTGTGCACAATATCCAAGTTTCATATCCATTCCCCATCCATGGACAATGTCGTTCTGGAGAAAACACATATGATACTAAATTATCCGTTTTCGATACTAGCCTTACAATTAGAACAAGATTAACAACATCATCATATATCATGTCAGAAGACCCAAAGTCGATTATCGCACGATCACACCAGAGGCAGAATACACCGAAATAGTATTAAATAAAACAACAGAAGAGAAACAAAAGCATCATTCGTACATTTACGGAGTCTTGACGATGTGTATAGCCTTGTCACTCCAGTCAAGACTCCACCATCCATTCACGTTCCCGTCATAATGGAATAAAATAATTGTAAAATTTTCTGGAAGAAACTGAAATAAATGAAATTAGATAAAGAATGTCACTGATACAAGTAACTTTGATAACCAAAGTAGTCGACAAAAAGTAACTTTTGCACCAGAGCATCGACATTATGCTTTTGTTTAATACCAACTGGAATTGCCAGCAAGTTACGATTAGAATAATCCCTAAACAGCAATTTCATAATCACCACCGAATAATCATTAGATTTTTGTTAGCTCGGTGCAGCTTCGTTAGAACTAAAGTATAGAAGAACAATGCAAAATTTCTGACCTTCGACCTCGAATTACGTCTTGACCACAATGGCCTTAACTCCAAATCTGAATTATCTTGTATTATACCTCGCAGTAAGCCTTTCAATTTCTATGAATTTGCAGGATATTCCTGCGGCGACACCAATGGTTCCAATGAGTATAAAAAATAGTACATCTACTTACAGTGCCATGTTAGCGCAAAGATTGTAAAATAGCCGGGTAGACTGACAGGAGTTTTTACCATTGTTTTTCCCCATAAACTCCATTTCTTGTCAATCTGATAGTGGCCTCCGATGATAAAAAAAGAGAAGAAAAATCAACCAAATTAGTATAGTCTAATATATCATTAATAAGAATCTAATTTGAAGAGTATCGAATTGAAGAATGAATTGAAGAATACCTCTTCTTGATGATATTGATACTTTGTAGTTCTATATACAATGAACAACATAATTGTACACACAACTGCCATGAACGGCAACTGTTTCATCTTGATATTATATACCGAACATCTAGTAAACATCATGAGATAAAAAAGGGTTCTAAATAAGGATCTATTTGGATGTGCTTGTTTGAACTTATCTACAAGACATCCAACTAATGACATCCCATGAACTGTTTTCACCTTAATTTCATAAGTTCTGCAATATAGCATATGCGAACAACTTATAACTTGTATGGGAACAACATTTTCCATTTCTTCATTTTCTACATAAGCACTAAATTAACTTGTTTATCCAAACACCCCTACATAGCTAACAACTGTCATTGGACTAGAACTTGCTCCAATACTAAATAATACTTTATTCAAAACCCTCTAAAGTTAAAAATCTTCACTGATCAATAGAAAACTGCATAACCAACAAAAAAAACAAGAAAGTAAAAACCATATATCATACCATTTGCTTCAAGTGAGAAAGATCCCAAAACGAAACAGAACCATCAATTGCATACAATTTTCCGTCCTTCAAGCCTCAAACTGCTGCAAAATCTCAATTGCAGCAGAGGCACAATAAGCCGACAAAGCGGCCGAAGTATCGCCGGTGGAAGCACAACCAACACCAACAACAGGGCGGTTCATTTTCCTTAGACGATTAACCTGGATAACAAGAAAAGTCATACCTAGATCCTTGAAACGACCAGTATGACTAGTACCGCAATTCTTAACCCACAAATAGTTCAGAACACGGATAAACCTCTCCACGAGAAAAACTAGAATCATAGCATATATTCTTCAATCTCTGAAGTTTCCTCCACACCTCCAAACCCCGATCATCACCAGCAACCAAATAATTCTCAAGAGCAACATGCAAGCTCTCACAGCACCTTTTCAGCTCGTTCCTGAAATTCGCAAGTGGGGGAAGGATTACCCCCACGATGCTGCTAACCCAGAAGCACGATAGCGAGACATAACAGAAAATCCTCCTGAAAGAACATCCTTTCTCCCACCCTTGACAAGGGTAACCATACATCCAAGTATATAAACTATTTTATCTTTCTAGGAGTGGCTTCTCATGGGACCGAACATCATCTAAAACACTACATTCATCGGTGAGAGGGTTACAAAAAATATCCATTAATGTAGAATGAAGGCTCTCAGAATTTCTAAAAATTCTACAATATGCTTCCACTTTAGCAATATCACCTGGAAGTGGACCAATCTAGTGCAACCTTGATTCATCTTGGGATTCAATGGACTTTAAATTCTAGAAAAAAAACACAAAATAAAAAAAAATAAAAAATAATCCCATTGAATTGGGCAATGAAAATAGGGATTTGGTGAATTACGGTAAAAATTGGAAGTGCAGTATTGGAAAGAGTGAAGTGTGAAGGGAAAGATGATCTGAGAATCGGAAGTGGAATGAATGGAAAAGGAGTTGGAAAGTTGAGCGGTGACGAGGTGTGTTGTTTGTGGAGAGAGGTTGGTGTGAAATTCCAACCAGAACTGATAGATTACGGCATTGTTGGAGGTTCGGAGAATGCCATGTGGTTGCAGGCGCAAAGAGTACATGCCAACATGGGGTTTGGTGGATGGGAGTGGGACTTCACTATATTGAGTGCGTCGAGGTTGTGTTGGACATCGAGGAGGTCACCGGATTGGGATCGATAAACGATCTCGTCGAGGAAGTATGATTCAGTGGAAGATGAATCGGCATTTAAAGGGACGTATTTCATGGAGAAGAGGTGTTGGGAGACGTTAATGCGACGAGCTTCTTCGCGGTAATTTCTTCGGCTGGACGCCGGTGTTTGGAGGAAGAGGATGGTGGAGTGGCAGGGGAAGGGGTTGAGTTGTTGTTGTTGTTGTTGTGAGTGAGGGGTTCTGGTCGAGATTGGGATTTGATAATGAAATTGGTGGGTTTTGATTTGGGAAGAGAATAGGGTTTGGTTTTGGTGTTGAGAGAGAAGGGTGAAGATTGAAACAAAGTTGTTGAAGAAGAAGACATCATGTGAAAATGGGAGTGTTATTGGAGTGGCTCTATCCTTTGAATCCAACTTTCTTTGAAGAAATGAAAACCAAAAGAAATGATGACTTTTCACATCGGTTGCTACTAGGCACAATGTAAAGGTCCACGTTTCACATCGGGTTCAAATCAAGGACCGATGTGAAATCCTTTATTACAAAACTTCATATTATATATGAAATTGCCACCTTGTTATTTTTTTCCATCAGATGACTTAATAACATCGGTGCAAAGCCAGACACGATGTAAAATCCTTTGTAGCAAAACTGCATATTATTTACGAAACTGTCACCGCATTATTTTTTACATCAGTGGAAATAAATGTCTGATGTAAAATCCCTAAATCAAATATTTTTCACTTCAAATTGTTATGTAACCTGATGTATAATTCTTTGACAAATATTTTTTACATCATATATCTTGAAACCTGATGTAAAATCATTTAACCAAATGTCTTATTTTTAGTAGTGTCTTCTTCTTTTCTTCTTGGTTGTGTGATGATCAAACCAAACCTGAGATGAGTTAATTCTCCTTTGAATCAGCTGGTTGTCATCAATGAAAAGTTTGTGAATTTTGATGAGTTACTTAAGATTGGTTTCAACTTCTAGAAGACTTTGTCTAAACAAGAGTGGAATGGCTACTTTGAGATGCTTCGTGGTATCACTTATCCGAGTCTTGTCAATGATTTTTGGATCATTGCCTCCATTGTTGAGCTGTATTTTGAGTATGCTATTCTGTCTAGAGTAACTAGTGTTTCTATTACAGTAATCTCTAAAGAAATTGCAAATGTGATCAATTGTGAGGAGATTGGAGAAGTCCCAGGAACTCTTGTTTGGGAACACTATCTTCCTACACGACGTATCGTTGTAGACCTATCTAATACATCATAGGTCTCAAATCTTCTTCCTGATGTTGTTGTTTGGAATCTGATTCTGAATTCAAACTTACTTCCTAAGGATAAGGATTTATACCAAGTGGACCCTGCTGAAAAAGATCTGCTTCTACTTCTTAATTTAGATTTGAAGATTGATCTTCCTCAAGTTATGTTTGACCATCTGAAAAGGTCTCTTTCTTATTTTCAAAAGGGAAAGATCTTCTTCATTCCTTATGGACGATTCATTTCTGAATTACTTGTTCAGCAAGGGGTTAACATAAGTTCTAAGGCTAGTTCTTCAAAGATTTGGAGAGACAAGTTTGAAGCTATCTATGAAAGATTCTGATGTTAGATTTCTGCATAGTTATGCTTTGTATGTTGTTGAAATCTTTGTATTCAACATCTTATTAATAAATTCAGAGTTTGTTCATGCTTGTGTTCAATTTTAACTGATTAATATTTATTCTTGTTGTTTAATGAGAATCTGAAATAGATAAAAGAACTCAAATGTTTGCAACTTATTTTATTAATAAAAAGGAAGCTATTACAAGACAATTAGATTTTTCTAGTCTAACGGATGTGTCCTTATAAATTCCATAGGATCATCTGACATGTCTAGATTATCTAAGAAATCTTGCTATTTTTCCTTAGCAAACTCTAAATCCTCATTTCTTAGTTTGTTTCTGCGTCTGGATCCAGAAGATCTTCTTCTTCTTCTGTGAGTCTTCACAAAAAATGCTGAAGAGGAGAGAACTTCTAAAGCTTCCTGCTTGCTTGCATATTCTTTAGTTGCTGCCTTACTTTGATTTGCTTGAGTTGGTGCATTCAGTAGTGATGCCTTCCTGAAATCTCTCTTTGGAACCCAGATTTGCTTTTTCTTATACATCTTAGTGTTTTAGGGATTAAGTGATGATGGAAGAAAGCTTACTAGAGTCCTTTTATAGACATGTTACATACATTGTCTTGAGTTTAATAGTATTTAAGTATTGATTAAATCTTATCAGTATTCTAATAATGACTCTTGGAAATGTGATCTAGTAGTCTAACCTATTAAGATTCTCTGAATAAAAATGAGTTGATGTTTGATCTGTTTTAATTGTCGTTTCTGTGTCAGTTTCACTTTGTTAATGTACCTTCAGAAAATCTAAAGAACTGACCGGAATGTAATTGCATGCTAAAGTAGTATTGGTCAGAAAAACTATTTCATTAATATTAAATTGATGGATTACAAAAAAAAATTTAAAAAGGGAACAAGATGATTCTAGAATTGATCTCTAGCTAATGAATCTCGTGCCCAACGGCGTCCACTGTTAATATAGTCCACCTCTTCGTCTTCTTAATCAATCACTTCTTTCTCTTTTATGTCTGAAAGAGAGCGGTATAACTGCTTGTTGACCTTCATTTTCTTCTTCTTTGACCTCTTCATGTTTTTTCTATGTGGCTTTAAAGAAGCTACTGCTGAACCTTCTTTTGAAGGTCGTTCAGGTACTACTGATGTTGCCTCTTCTGTAGAAAGTATTGCTGAGGGCAGAGGCTCAGTTGAAGAGGACTCAGAAGCAGCTCACCTCTGAGGGGATTGGATTGCCAAACTTGTAGAGCTCTTGGTTGCGTCTGTTACGACGGATGCATTATGACTCTCAGTTGATGATTACATATCTTTAGGTTGGTGATTGATGAAAATGACTTAGGAGCTGGATGCTTTTATAATGGCTTCTATGGATACCAAGAGTCTCTAATTAATCCTTGTTTAATTCTTGGAATAGTAACGAACACTAAGACTTCAAAGCATGCACTTTACAAACCTTAATGACTCTTATTACTTGATTATTCTTCCTATTTGGAAACTGATCCTATAATGATGATCTGAGTTGCATTTATTAGTGATATTCTTTCTCTTTCCTTTCTTTTCCTTTTATTCTATTTTATGTGACAAAATGGGGGAGAAATAATAGTAAGTATTTAAGTGGAAACTGAACCCATTGAATACTTGTCCTGTACATATTGGTCATTTATTTTCTGTTTTTATGGTTACCTTGCCCAGGGCGTATTTTTAACTTCCTTGTACATAGGTCTAAGGAAAAGCTTACAAACTTCAGACTTTGCCTATCAGACCCAGAAGGAACTTGCAAACCTCATATTCTGGTGTTGCCAAAGAAATTTAAAAAGGGCAACACATTTTAACTCTCTTGTACATAATGTTGAGTAAGAGCTTACATACCTCTGACTTAGCCTATTAGACTCGGAAGAAGCTTACAAACCTCGTATTCTGATGTTGCCAAAGGAAGTTAAAATATTTTTATTTTGGTTTTCTTAAATATGGAACTAAGGGGGATCTTACAAACCTAAACCTTGAAACTATTTGACTCAGGGGGGGCTTGCAAACCTCAAACCCTGATGTTACTAAGAAGACTAATTTAGTTTTTCTTGAAAAATAGTTTTTAATGTTAAAGTCAATAGAACTCAGCTGTGGACTATCAGACTCAGGGGGAGCTTACAAACCTCATACCCTGTTGTTGTAGAGAAAATTAAATGCCCAACATTGTCATTTAAATACTTGTGTTTATCATCATAAAAAAGGGGGAGATTGTTAGAACAAGATTTGTTCATGACATATTCCCTTTTAGTTTTGATGATAACAAAAGTATTGAAAGAACAATGGTTTATTTGATGTGTGTTTTATTTAAGCAGGTTCTTGTACATAAATAATCAGAATCTGTTTTATTTGATATGTGCTCTAAGCAAGGGGAAGTCTCAACCTGAAGACCTTGGAGCAAGTGACTCGGTCAGAAGGTGTGAGGAAGGGAAAGTCTTAGAAATGTGCTCTATGCAAAGGAAGTCTCAAACAGTTAGTCTGAGAAGTTGTAAAAGTCTTATGCGGAGCATAAACGATTGTAATCATGAAGTGGTTATAATGAAAAAATCTTGTGAGGCAAGGGGACTGGAGTACTCTCAGTTAAGGGAGGAACCAGAATAAACCTATTGTGTCTTCTGCTATTATTTTATTTACTTCTGTTATATCCGCTGCTAATGAATTAAACAGAATCTGAACACCAGTTCTAATTATGAAACTCTGATCAGAAGTTAAACTAAAATGAAACGTGAAACACAATTCAACCCCCTTCCTTCTTGTGTACTTGTCACACCTTCATGCTCCCCCTCAAGCTGAAACTCTTTTATCCACATACACTTATACCGTTATTGACACTCTTCAACGGGACACCTCCTACCCACCACTTGTCGGGAGTACTTTCAATATAAGGAAAACAATCTCTCACTTGAACCAAAGACTTCTGATACCACTATTATGATCATCAATTCGGGGGTCAACACGATGAATCATTTTTATTTATTGAGTTTTTCTTCTTTATGAGCAACACACCTTGTGAAAGACACACCACATATTTACGCAAAATCTTAAGGTGATAGGTGTGAGTTCTTTTATAAATTGCTCAATCTCAAGTTTTCTAATTAATGTGGGACTTCTCCAGACTTTGTTTCTCAAAATTTTTAACTCACACTAATTTTTTCTCAACAATTTATACATTGTCACTAAATGTCTAAAGCCTTGTAATTTGTTTTTGTTTTACTATGTATGTTATGTGTTTGATTTGTGATAAAGTTTTACTTTTGTATTAATATTCTAAAAGATTTTAAAAAATGATCGTGGTCGCGTAAAAGCTTTTGTGATTTCTGTTTGTACAATTGTCACGGTATTCATTGCAGTTGTCGTAATGTGAATTAACCACAATGTATTCTTTAGTATAAAAACCGTGTAACAGTATTGATCGTGAAGGCTGGATCAGATCCTGTAGAATCAGGCCACCAAGTGTGTCAGGGATGCTGGTCGTATGGAGAGGATGAGGGGGTGTACCTGCAAGGCACTCCGACGCTCAAGTAAGTAAAGGTCAGAGAAAAGGGGCAAGTACAAAGAATGAATTCTTAGGGTGAATATTTGATACCTGACCCTCTCAAGCGAGAGGGTTTATATAGAGCCCCCAGCGCGTGGCCAACGGTCCTATTTTCGGGGCGAAACAACCGTTTTCCCCAAAGAATAGGTAACTGCCCAAACTACCCGTTATGTCGGGCAGGGTGTCCGGAACTAGACGTTATGTCGGGCATTAACGTGGTTCCGGGCAACTGTCCTTTGCTGTTCGGGCAGTGAGAATGTCGTGCGTAACGGGCATCAATGTCGGGGAGGGACGTTGCATTCCTTGCCCGGTTGGAGGGGCAGAAAGGTCACTTTTGCCCCTCTGTGGATTGGACTTAGGCAATTTGGGCCGCTCTGGAGCAGAGGCGGATTGGGCCAATTCTAGCCATTGGTCCAGTCCAGAACAGGAGCCCCCCAAGTCGTTGCTCCCGAGCATGGGAGTGATGACTTAAGGACTACTCGTTGCTCCGGGGATCCAGCATAGAGTCATCGTTTGTAGGCGGGGAGGATTGTCTCGAAGTGCTCGTGGCTCTCTGCGTCTGTGATATTCGTGGTCGTGACCCTATTGCCCGGTATTCTGGGAGATTAAGCGTTAGATAGAATGGGAAACGGTGGGTTGCCACGTGTGCTTCGAGCCCTGTGTAGCAGTTAATAGGTAATGATGGCTAGCGGGTAGTCATTATGGCCTACGGGCGCGTGTGTGCACGTGCCCCTTAGTATAAAAGGGGGGAGATTTTCCCATTTTGCACTTTTTCTTTTTGATTTTCTTCGCCTCTTCTGCGTTCTTTCCCGTCACCGTCTTCAGTGCTTCCGACCACCGTGCCAAGCTTCGAGAAATCTCTTCCTTCTACTCAAAACAAGTAAGTTTTCTGATTTGTAGCTTGTTTTACTTCCTTTTGTTGTTAGTGGTAGATTGCATGCTGTTAGGGTTAGCTTTAGGTGATGAAATAGGTAGATTTCTGGAGAGTGTTGGTGGTGGACGGTGGTTGTGCCATTTTTCCGCCTTCAGCACTTCGCTGGAGTATGTAGTACGTTTAGCGAGGAGGGTGGTCCACGGTGTGGTTGCGGTAGTTGTGCATGCGTGACCACTGTGTTTGTTTATCTTCTGGTAGAACGATGAGTTTTCCGGTAGATCGTTCCCAGATTCTGGTGAAGCTTTGCGATTTCCGGCGAAACTTCGACCGGAAACTGGGTGTGAGCGCGGGCAAGCTCCTCGTTCTGAGCTGAGAGTTCCGGGCATATCCTCGTGGGGAGGTTTTTTCTTTGATGTTAGGGCTTAGGCCGGGGACGTTGTCCTCAGCCCTTCGCGCGCCCTTTCACTTGACTTAGCAGTGGAAGGGTGGATTTGATTTGCTGTCGAATTCATTGTCTTCTCTGCTTTTTAGGTGATCGTAATGGCGACGGGGCCAGATAGAGAGGTCATTCTAGATACGTCTGAGGAGGAAACTGGCTCCGAGGAGAATAGTAGCTCGACGGCTTCGACCTCTGCGGCTTCGAGCTCTGCAACATTGAGCTCCTCGAGCAATGTCGGGGAAGAAGAAGAATGGGATGTCATGGAGGAAGACGTTGAGGGGTTCTGTGCGGAAGAATGGGAGGTGGCCTAACCTTCCGAGCATATCTCTACGTTCGCAAAGTCTTTGGCGGACGTCTTTACGGAGGTGGGACCAGAAGGGGAGTGGAAGGTGCACTTCCCTACCTTGGACGAGCGGGTCTGCTCGGATTTCGGGGACCGCTTTACGATGTACGAGTATGCCTTCAAAGAGCAGGGACTGAGGCTGTCTTTCACTGATTTCCAGTGGTCGGTGTTCGATCATCTGAAGCTGGCACCCTCTCAACTTCACCCTAATTCGCTGGCCTTCATCCGGGCTTTTGAATTGGTGTGCGAGCATCTCGCTCTGGGGACTACTCTCCCTCTGTTCTTCGTTGTTTTCCATCTTCAAAGGCAGCTGGCGGGGAAGAAGTACGAATGGGTTTCCTTGAAGCAGCCCAAAAAGTTATTTAAGCCGTTCTCGGAGTCAATCTGAACGTTCAAGGGACGGTATTTCATCGTAGAACCCGTGTCCGAGGTTGCCCAGGATAGCACATATATCTGGGAGATAGAGGTCTACGAAGATGGGAATGAGCTGCTCAACCAGGAGGGAAAGTATATTGGGCAGAGGCTGTACACGTTTCCCATCCGTTGGGCACCCGACCATTTCTCCAAGAAGCTCAGCGCTTATGTCTTCGAGCCGAGCGAGCTGCGCGGGCAGGACGTCGTGGCTTACGAGAAGCTGGTGAACTGGGTCAATTCCTTCAGTCTTGCAAGTTGCTGGACAAGCAAGGGCAACCCTATCTTCGAGGAGGATGGGAGCCAGAGAGTTGAGCGCAGATTCGTCAATGTTAAGGCACTGCTGGAGTGCAAGACTCCCGCGGATGCTCAGAAGCTGCTCGGTAGTCTTGGTTATTTAGATTTTGTTTGTGTTATCTCTTTTCCACGTAGCTAACGTGCTCGTATTTTCATTTGTGCAGGTGAGATGCCTCAAGCTCACGATCACGTGGTGAGGAATGCTATGGCGAGGAATAATGCTGGAGCGGCTCCTCTTAAGACCCGGCCTGCAGGTGCTCGTGCTCCCCCCCTTGTTCAAACTGTCGTGGGGACCTCTTCTTCTCCCTCTCCTACTCCACAGGGATCTCCACTGCCTTTGACCGGGCGGGCGAAGTGGCCAAGGACATTAGATGATGTGGACCTTACCCGTGTGCCGGAGAAGGGGAAGTTTGAGTTACCTCCGTGCATCCTTGACAGGAGATTCTTTGAAGGCAATTCTTTGGTCGTCCCTCGGGGCAGAATCCCTTTGCTTGGAAGGCATGGATCGCCCGAGCAAGAGGGCGCTGGTGGCCCAGGATGCTTCTGCCCTGGTCTGAATGTTGGAGATGGCTGTTTCTACGCCGAAGGGGATTCTACGCTTGAGTCCGAACTCAACGCTGCCCGGGCTTCTGAGGCGGCCCTCAAGGAGGAAGTTAAGAGTGCCTGTGAAGCTCGGAAGAAGGCCGAAGAGGAGACAGCTAGGTTGAAAGAGGATGTCACCAAGCTAGCGGCGGAGAAAAAGGTTGCCGAGGAGCTGAACAAAGAGTTGATGGCGGCCAGTGCCCCGGGTGCCGACGAACCGGATGAGATAAAAGAGTTGAAGACTAGGGCTGAGCTGGTTGCCCGCATCCTGCTGGCCGAGGAGGACAGTATCGCCGTGGCAGTGGAGTCTTTCGAAAGCGTCGTGGCTCAGTTGCGGGTGGTGAACCCCGGGCTCGAGATCTCGACCGAGGGTACTCACTATCTTGCGCACGTTGAGGATGGTCGCGTCGTTTTGCCTGCAGGCCTTGTTCTAGATACCCCCGAGGCCCAGCCTGAGGATCAACCCGAGGAGGACCAGAGACCTGAGCCGGTGTCAGCCGAGCAAGCGGATGAATGAGGAGTGTTGTTATTCTGACATTGTTGTATCTTGTCCGGCCTGCGTGTAACGCCCCGAATTTAATTAATTATTTAATTACATTATTAAAGGAATTAATTATTAGAAATTGTCGAAGTTGGGAATTTGTCAGTATTATTCTAAGAGGAGAAATTGGATTATTATGTTGCTTGAGTGTTTAGTGGACAGTCGAGTAATTAGTCGGTTTAATCGAAGAAATAATATTAGAAATAATATTATTAAGTTGGACTATTTATTTAATTAAATTGGGTTTAGTTGTTGTGTGAAAAATAGCAAATAAGAAGGTATAAGAATTAGGCCCAATAGATTAAATAATAGTATTATTATTATTATTTTTATGGTTAGTGGAGTAAGTGGTAGGTGGAAGAAATAGGAAACAATATAAGTGGATGGAGGGTAAGAAAAAGAAGAAGAAGAATAAGTAGCAGTATGATGGAAAAGAAGTTGCAGAAAGAAAAAGAGGTTACGGGAGAAAATTGATGAACGAGGGTTTGGAAGCACAAGGGTCGGAGAAGAGAGTGTAAGAGGGTTGCTGTCAAAAATCAGTTTCGACCGGAAAATTATAGAGAGACCGTCAATCCAAGGTAAGGGTGGGGTTCGAATTTTATAACCGGATATATGATAATTGGTACATGGGATTGAGTTATATAATTTCTCTACTGTGATGTTGATTTTGTGTTGATTTTATTGTGGAATTTATTCTGGTATTATGTGTTGGGGAATATTTTCTAGAATTACTAAATTTTGGGTATTTAGAAATTGATTTTTAGTAATAGTTTAGAGACCCATTTAAGATTCGGATGGAAATCGAAAGTCGTAGAATTCACGTTTGATGGTTCCAAATCACTACTATATGTTTGGTATGAACGAGTATGTGTCTGTTTCGAATAAAATAATTGAATCGGTCGGACTTTCGGGCGAAATTGCTCAAACCCGTAGCAGAATTATGCAGAAAATTCTGGTTTCGGAAAAACTTCAAAAATTAATAACTGTTGAACCGTAAGTCGGTTTTGACCCCCGTTCGAAGCGTTGGAAAGCTAACGAGATGTTCTTTCCAGGAAAAATGGTTTTGAGGTCTGCATATAGTCCAATTATAGCAGAAAAATAATATAGTCTTTAATTATAAGTAGCAGTATTAATTTTGACAGAAAAATTGGAAATGTAGTAGTAGCAGTTTTGACAGGAACAAAATGATACAAATTTTCATGACAGATGATTTTAAACTATAGCAGGGTATTGTATTAAAAACCAGAAAAAGTCACAGAATTTTATACTAAGCTAGTATTAACAGCAGAAATGAAAATAATGCAGTTTTGGTCAGTTTAGCCGATTTAGGCAGAAAATTTAGTTGCTCGGAATTTAACGAAAATTATCGAGGTAGTTTGTAATAATTAGTAGGCATTGTGGTTGATTTATTTTGTTGAAAAGATGCTGGAAGTTGAAAACAGTAGGAATTTTAGTCGCCCGGTAGAATTAAGCGGTATATTTAGTTGCTCGGAATCGAACCAAAATTTACGGGGTAGTTCGTGTATGCAAGTGGATAATTATAGTTGGATCATTTTGTGGTAATTATGTCGATTAAGTTGATTTGCAGGTACAGCTGGATAAACATTATATTAGTTTTATATTATGGTTTCTCTACAAAATCCACTAAGTGATTTAATAGTAGTATCATAATTAATAATATACATGTACTAGCCACCTTATTTTGGTTGCTTTGAGTAAGTAATAGAATATTTTTATTTAAATAATTGGTACGTGTCTTTAATAGTAGACCATTTATGTAGCAGTACAATATTTATAAAACAGTCCCGATTAGCCAAATTAAGCGAAAAATTAGTTGTCCGGAATTTAATGAAAATTGGCGGGATAACTAATATAAATTAGTAGGTATTCTTAGTTGGTTTGTTTTGTGGTAATTATGTCGATTAAGTTGATTTGCAGGTACAGTTGAATAGGTTGAATTGTCCCGGTTTATGGGCACTGTTATGTTGTAGGTCTTATGACCAATGTTTTATGTTTATGTTGAATACGTTGTTGATGTGGTGATGTTGGTGATGTGATGTTGAATATGTTGTTGATTAAGTTGTAGGTCGAACGACCAATGTTGGATTAAGTTGATGCAAGTGGTGCATGTTTAAGTTGTTGTTCTCGTTGTTGTTATTGCGTTGTTGTGGTTGTGACGTTGTGGTTATTGTTGCATGCATACATTTGCATTGATTAAGCTGGCCTTGATGGCACCTGTTTAAGTTGGCCTTGATGGCATCCGATTAAGTTGAAAATGCCTCGATAACCTGGCATATGTTTAAGTTGGGAGTTCTACTCCGAAATGGTACCACATGCATGTGCATAGTCGAGTCGCATCCTGTGTCGTATTATTTATGTTGTTTATGTTGATCAAGTTGATGAAGTTGTTTTATGTTGATTAAGTCGATTAAGTTGTTTATGTGGATTATGTCGATGAAGTTGCTTATATGATTATGTTGATAAAGTTGACTATGTTGATGTTGAAGAAGTTGATTATGTGGATTATGTGATTATGTCGTAAATGTTGATGTGTGTAATAAGTTAATAAAGTATGTTTATAAATTGCGGGTGATTGGTAAGTGGTTGTTGTTGGATAGTAGTGAAATTGTATAATTCTATCTAACATATTAATTATCATACTTTTGTTATACTATTCGATATCTCACCCCTTCTGTAATGATGTTACCTATTATGGGTAATTGAGCAGGTACTCAAGATTTGCAGTTGGATGTTCGAAGTAGCTTTATGAAGTCTTTAGTTGCTGTTAGTTCGAGTTGGTGTCATGCTCTGATACGTAGCACTAGGGAGGGGATGTTTTGTTTATGTCGTTGTTATTTTAAGTTGTTGAATAGTTGTTATTACTAGTTGTTTGAAGTTGTTCCTAAGTTGTTATTATTACTAAATTTTGAATAATATTAATTTGAAAATTGTAATAACTGAGTAAAGTTTAAGTTGACAGTTGTATGCCGAATGCTATGTATCAAATGATAAGTGAAATACAAGTAGTTTGTTGTTTTTAAGTTGAAAAATGTGACATCCTGATTTTGTTGGAAATTTTAAAATACTCTGATTTTTATTAATATTCGATGGGTAGAATTGGGGTGTTAGACTGCGCACCGTTGAATTATTTGTAACTTTATTTTTGGGGGCATGGCCCCGTTCTATGTAATAACGGACAATCGTGGCCCTTGTGGCCATCTGTTATGTTAATTATATTTCTGTCTTCTTCGCGTGCATGATTTTACTTGCGTTTATTTTTGCTAAGTGTTGTATGCATGCTTGTTGTGAATGTATGTCTGCCCGTGTTTGGGAGTTTTTTGACTTGTGTGAATATTTATGGGGGATTGCTCGATGTAGATGTGTTCGACAGTATGGGGAATTGGTCGAACGGTCGGGGAATATCCTGGCTGGGGAGCGGAGCTCAGGTCTCTTTTGAGGCCTGAGTTCGCGGCGTGAACGTCCCATCGCGAGCTGGGGTTCTGCCAATCATGGTACTTTGACGACGGCGATACTCGATCGAGGACCGCTGTTGAGCAACTACCCAGCTCGTTACTGAGCGGGGTTGTGCTTTAATCATATGCGACGCTTGTACCTAGACGCGCATAGTGGTCGGTAGATGACGTTCATCGTTGCGACGAGTCGAACCGAGGACTTAGCTGTAGTGTTGTTTCAGCTTTTCGGCGTTCCATGGTCGAGCGAGTTCTTCCCCAGTGAGATGTTCTAGGTAGTAGGCCCCATTTTCCATTTTTGCCCGGATGCGATAGGGTCCCTCCCAATTGGCTGCTAGCTTGCCTTTGCAGAGTCTTTGTGGTTTCTTCTTAGGACAAGGCTTCCCACGTCGAACTCTCGTCGTATCACTTTGGCGTTGTGCCTGATGGTGATCTTTTGTTTCAGTGAGGCCTCGCGGAGAGCTGCCCCGATTCTGATTTCCTCGACGAGGTCGAGCTCTTCCCTTAGAGATTCGTCGTTCATTTCCTCGTCTAGGGGCGACTCTGTCCGCCTAGAGGGCACGCGAACTTCTACGGGAATTACAGCCTCGGTTTCGTATGCTAAACGGAAAGGTGTTTCCCCGGTCGTTGAATGGAGAGTTGTACAGTAAGCCCAGAGCACGCTGTGTAGCTCCTCGACCCACGCCTTCTTTGTTTCGTCTAGCCTTCGCTTGAGGTCTCGAAGGATGACTCGGTTAGCTGCCTCAGCCTGCCCGTTTTTCTGGGGGTGTTCGATGGATACGAAGTGTTGTTTCGTGCCCAGTTGGGCGACGAAGTCCTGAAACTTCCTGTCCGTGAACTGCGTCTCGTTGTCCGTTACTATCGCTTGGGGAATGCCGAAACGTGCAAGGATGTTTTGTTTGTAGAAACGCAGGATGTTGAGGGCAGTTATTTTGGCTAGAGGTTCTGCTTCTATCCACTTTGTGAAATAATCCACGCCCACTATGAGGTACTTGTTCTAACTTGATCCTACCACGAAGGGTCCTAGGATGTCTAGGCCCCACCAGGCGAATGGCCACGAGGAGGACATAGTCTTGAGCTCGTTATGCAGCGCTAGGTGCATGTCCCCGTGCCGTTGGCATTTATCGCACTTCAATACGTGCTCTTTTGCGTCGTTTTGCATCGTCGGCCAGTAGTATCCTGCTCGGAGGGCCTTTCGAGCAAGGGACCTTTCACCGAGATGTTGGGCGTTGATTCCTTCGTGGATTTCGCGCAGGATATGCGTGACCATTTCTTCCTCGACACATTTGAGCAGCGGAATGGAGAATCCCCATTTGTACAGTTTGTCTTCGACCAGGACATAAGAGCAGGCCCTTTGCTTGACTATGCTGGCCTCCTTTTGGTCGGACGGGAGTTCGTCTTTGGCGAGGTAGTTGTAGACGGGGGTCATCCAGCAGCTGTTGTCGCCGACCACCTGCACGTCGAGTGTCGGGGAGGCCTTCTCGATGCTGGGTCGGGGAAGTACTTTTTGTATGATGGATTTGTTTCCGCCTTTCTTCTTTGTGCTGGCCAATTTGGACAGCACGTCCGCTTGTACATTATGTTCGCGGGGAACGTGTTTCACTTCTACTGTTGTGAACTTTGCCATTTCCTTCTTTACCAGGGCCAGGTATTCGGTCAGGTTGTCGTTTTTGGCTTGGTATTCACCTCGGACCTGGAGGGCCACGAGTTGTGAATCCTTGCAAATGACGACCTCTTCTGCTCCCAGGTCTTCGGCGAGGCGTAGGCCAGCGAGGAAGGCTTCGTATTCAGTCTGGTTATTGGAAGTTGGGAAAGACAGTGTGAGTGATACTTCAACGATAGTCCCTTCGTTGCTTTCCAGTATAATGCCCGCACCGCTACCTGCCGAGCTTGAGGCACCGTCGACGAAGATGGTCTACTTACATGTCCCGCTCGCGGGGGAGTCCGCGAATGTCATCTCCGCGACGAAATCGACCAGAGCTTGGGCCTTAAGGGCTTTTCTGCCTTCGTACCGGATGTCAAATTCGGACAGTTCTAGCGACCATTTAAGCATTCGTTCGGCCATATCTGGTCGTCCAAGTAGCTGCTTTATGGGCTGATCTGTTCGAACCACAATCGTGTGGGCTAGGAAGTAGTGCCTTAATCTCCTGGCAGCGTTGATGAGGGCCAATGCCACCTTCTCTATCTGCTGGTATCGTAACTACGGTCCTTGTAGCGCCTTGCTCGTGAAATAAATGGGCTTCTGTCCGTCAGGTGTCTCGCGGATGAGAGCGGCGCTTACCGCTTCGGCCGCTACGGCCATGTATAGGTATAGCGTTTCGCCATTGTCCGGGCGAGAGAGAACCGGTGGCTCTGAGAGTGCTCGTTTCAGATGTGAGTCCTGACCTCTGACTAGTCCAAATAAATTGCTCTTGTAATGGTCTGATCCTTTGGAATTTCTTCCAGTCCTGAAAAGGGAGCGTGATCAGTAATTAGAAGAGCTCATGCAATTATTGTGCAGCAAAAATTGCATGGATCACAGAGTTAGAAGAGCTCATGCTTACCTCTTGTAGCTGGTGATCGTGTTTTGTGTTAGAGGTGTTACAGCTTGGTTCCAAGGATATGGACAGCTTCCCTAGGTGCACTCCTTGGTCCATTCGAAGGCGGCCTCTTTGTGGAGGAGCTTGAAGAACGGTAGGGCGTGCTGGGCGGACTTGGCCACGAAACGAGATAGTTATGCGAGCATCCCGTTGAGGGACTGGATGGATTTTTTGGACTTGGGCGTAGGAAACTCGGAGAATGCCCGGCATTTGTCGGGATTGGCTTCGATTCCTCGTTCTGTCAAGCAGAAGCCGGGGAATTTGCCTGCCCGGACACCGAACGTGCACTTCTCCGGATTAAAACGCATTTTGTATTTCCTGGCCTGTTCGAAGACCTTTCGCAAGTGGGCGGTATGATCGGTTTCCTCGTGGGACATTACGATCATGTCGTCCATGTATACCTCGAGCATGTCGCCTATTTCTCCCCGAAATACTTTATTCATCATTCGTTGGTATGTCGCTCCGGCGTTCTTCAGGCCGAAGGGCATTACGTTGTAGTAATAATTCCCTGATTCGGTCATGAAGGCCGTATATTTTTTGTCGGACATTGCCATTGGGATTTGATTGTAGCCCGAGTAGGCATCCATGAACGATAAAAGTTTAAAACCAGCGGAATTATCAACAAGTTTATCAATATTGGGGAGGGGATAGGCATCCTTCGGGGATGCCTTATTGAGATCGGTATAATCAACGCACATACGCCATTTTCCATTAGATTTTTTGACCAATACAACGTTGGACAGCCAAGTGGTGTACTTGGCTTCCGAAATAAATTTGGCCTTGAGGAAGTCCTTTACAGCTTTTTCAGCAGCCTCCGTTTTCTCCGGAGACTGCTTTCTCCTACGTTGTGCTACGGCCTTAATGGCCGGGTCAATGGTCAGCTGGTGACATGCAGTGGACGGGTCTAAGCCGGGCATCTCTACGGCGCTCCACGCGAAGAGGTCAGCGTTCTCCCGGAGGCATGCCTTGAGCTGCTTCCTCGCGATGTCAAGTAGGTCTGCTCCGATCTTCACTCCCCGTTGGGGATCTTCGCCGAATAGAACTATCTCGAAGTCGCCATCCGGGATTGGGCGCATCGGATGGGAGCTGCTGCTGGATGCTGTAGACGGGCTTGTAACGCCCTATTTCGATTATTTCGTTACTTGATTATTGTATAGTATTTGGTGTATTTTAGTAGTAATGATAATAATATGATTGCATGAATATTATTGTTATTATTATTTGATGATTATTACTATGGGTGAAATATTAGTATTATTAATATTGTGGTGTAATAATTGTTTTTACTATGGGATGGTAATTGTAATTATTATTACCATTAGTATTATTATTACTATTAAATTTATTTTTATTAATTGTTACTATTACTATTACTATTATTATAATTATAAGTAATGGGGTAGTAAAATAAGTGGGTAGGTTTAGTGGAAAATTTAGAGAATAGTTAGTATGAAAATTATGAAAGATATAATTATAAGAGATAATTAGAAGTTAGTGGAATTATTAGAGAGAGGAGATAGTAAGAGTTTTATGAGAATTATATATGGAAAGAAATAGAAAGGAAAAGAAAGAAAGGAAAAGGAAATAGAGAAGAAAGAAAAGAAGAGCAAAGGAAGAAAAGAGAAAGGGAAAGAAGAACAAAAACCTACAAGAAGAAGGTGAAGAATCAAAGAGGTAAGGGGGAGAATTCTTGTTATTATGGGAGTATATGATTGGGATCAATGGGTAGTATAACATACTAGGAGAATTGGTTTGATTTTTATCAATTTCAATTGTTAGGTTTTGTGTATGAATTTAGGAAATTGATGGTAGAAAACATGTTTTAACTAAGATTCCTAATAGTTGTTATATGATGTATATAGGTTGTATAACAATTTGTTTCATGAAAAATGATGGATTTATGAGGTTTTTATGTTGATTTTCGTAGCTGACAGTAACATTTCCGAAAATAGCAGTTTTCTGGTTTTATAACAGTATTTTTCGCAACAGTAATTTTCTGGTTTTGACAGCATTTTGTAAAACTTGTAAATTCAATAACTTTTGAACCGTAACTCCGTTTTAGGTGCCGTTTGGACCGTTACGAAGCTAAGAATATTATCTATAATGTGATATTCATTTTGATAGCAGTGGATTAATATTTATTGAGAGAATCCAATGTGGATGTATGTTGTATGTATGTTATATTTCTTGAAAATGTTTGAGAATTATAACATTTGATATGTTGAGATTTTGAGATTTGGATCCAAAACTTTTGTGTTAGAAATCAAGTTTTAAGGTTCCTAATTGTTGATACATGATAGATATAGGTTGCTGTGTATTTAGTTTGTATTATAGTGATGTTTAGATGAGATTTTTAGTGGAAAATGTGCAAAACCCGTAGCTGGTACAGGGGCAATTTTCTAGTTTTGGGAAATTTTCAAATGGGCATAACTTTTGATTCGTCACTCCGTTTTGGTCGTCGTTCGAAGCGTTGGGAAGTTAATTAAATATTCTTTCTAATAGGATTGGGTTGGAGGATAGTAGATGATTTTATTTAGGTGTGGTTGTGAAAACATTTGGGTTGTCGGATGTTTTGTTGTCTAACTAGCGTGCAATTGGTGTATTTGTGCGTATTAGGCTAATACCATATAAATGTGGATTGTTTGTGCCATTTATAGGTGTTTAGCAATTGTGTTGTGAATTGTTTCTGGGGGTAGCCTTATGGCGTGAATCCTAGTGAATAAACGATGAATGCGATTGTGTAATATCGTGCATTGATGAAACTTGAATAACATGAATCGGTGTATTCTATATATGTTATTTTGTTGTGAATGTGATGGCGAACGTTATGACGATGTTTTTGATGAATAATTATGATGTTTACAAAATGTGAATTTTGTGATAACTTGATTAAATGACGTTGATGAACGACGATGAAGGCTTATGCCAATGATGATGATGATGATGTACATTTTGTACAGTGTTGAGAGCCGAGTGCTCAGTGTTGTTGATTGTGTTGTTGTATTTTGTTTTGATGATGATGATGATGGCCTGAAAATTATGGCAAACACGATGGCTTGTTTTGGCACATGTTGTATACCGTTGTTCGGTAGTTGCATTTTGTGTTGTTGTATTTTGAGTGTCGCATACATCTCATGGCCTGAAAATTATGGCAAACACGTTGGCCTGGATTGGCAATATTTTTATGTTGGATCGAATGATCACCACGTTGGTCTGGATTGGCAATATTATTACGTTGGCCCTGAGTTGGCAAGTTATTACGTTGGGAGTTCTGCTCCATTGGTACCACATGCATGGTGTCGTGTCAGCATTATGCATTGCACATTGTTTTGATTGATGTTGTAGCGACGAATCCGATTTTGATAACCGGAAATTATTCTTGATGTGTGACGATGATGTTGTATATTTGTTGTTATGTGATGTTCGATTTGGTTTTGTAACATGAGATAATTGGTTAATTATTACATGTATGTTACATTGTGGTAATTGTGCTATATGCGATAATTGATGAATTTCTATACTTGTAATGCTTATAATTAAATTACTTTGGTATATGAAATATGTGAGCCATGTTGTATAGATGTTTGAGAAGTGTGATGAATTCTTGATGTATGTATGTTGTACATTGTTCATTATTATATATTTTCATAATGATGTGAATTCTCACCCTTCTGTTGGAATACGCTTTTTACGGCATAGTGCAGGTAATCAAGAAGGATAACTGTTACTTTCTCTAGTTCGAGTAGGTGTCGTTTGCTCTGATACGTAATACTCGGGGGGATGAACGCTTGATGTTTATTTTTATTTGTTGTTTTTATGTTGAAGATTTTGAGAGTAATGTAACTCTCTTTTATTTGAATATTTGTTGGCATATTTTTTTATGAGAAATATGTTGTTGAATAATTATAATGTTTTCCGCTTTGTTATTAATAAAGAAGTTGAAGTTTTGAAAATTATATGATGATTTGTTTGTCGGTTCATCCAAAGTGTTATGTATCTATGTTGTTATTAATTGCAACGTGTTTTGCTATGTCGAAGACTTGTGACATCCTGTTTCATTATGTTTGTTTTTGAAATTTTCAATTTACTCTGATATTATGCATTTAAATTGCCGACGGGGAATCAGGGTGTTATAATAGTGGTATCAGAGCAGGTCGGTCTGTCCGGCCAATGTTGTCTAATGTTGTTTCTTCCTTAGTACTCGACATGTGTGTGGGACACTGTCGGTGCTTGTTTGTTAGTTGTTTCTAGTAGTTGTCTACAGGTTGGTTTGAATTAAGTGGGGGAGAAGTTTGCTCCCGTACGTGTTGTTGGTATGTAGAAGTTGTTTCAAGGTGATGTTGCTTGCAAGAGTGCATATGTTGGAGCGATGTTATTGCGGACCGGCGAGAGTTTGGACTCGCGAATTCGTATCAGTCAAGTTGGAGATGTGCGTAGAGTCTGGACGGTGAATCAAGGATGATTGAAATTAAGGAATTATTCCGAATGGAATGATAAGTTGGTGGATTAATTCGGTAAGTTGTATATCTTGAGTATAGTGGGATTAAAGTTGAGTGATTTTCGTAGTTGGACGAAAAGGAGGATGTTGGTAGATCTTGGAAGCAAGAGAGGGAAATGGAACTTATGTTCATCAACCTCAAATTCTGGTTTTTGTGATTTTGGAGCAGCTGTCAATAAACGAGGTATAAATTTTGACTCGTGATTCGGATGGAAGCGGTTCTGGAATTTTTGGAAAGCTTACGAAATTCCCTACAGTTTGCATATACGATTGGTCTTCAGGAAGCTTGTGAAGAGGGAGAAAAGTGCGTTTTAATATTTGGGTCTGATGCTGACTTTTTGGAAAATTCTGCATACGGAAATTCTGAACCAGTCCCATTGCAAGGATGATAACTTTTTACTCGTAACTCGGATTTGGGCATTTCTTGAAGTTCTGAAATCTACACAAAATTCTCTTCATTTTGGAATAGGATTTTGTGATTGAGAGATCTGTATTGAAGGAGATATATATGGTTGAAGTTGAGCGATATTTGCTGAAAAATTTGGAAGGATGAAAACAAGTGTGGAATATTATTAAGAATAAAATGTTGGTATTTGTAAGATGTGACTGTATCGGAGAATGCTTGGAGATGCAATTTATGTTGAATGAGGATGATTAAGACGATGATGTTAAGTAAAGGTAATGTTGAGAGAAATGTGAATGTTGATTTGTGTTGCTAAGAATTTTCTCCTTGGTTGAAAGTTGTAATTGGAGCAAACTGAATTGGATCGTTCTCAATGTTGTAGCGATTTCGGTGTTGGAAAAATATTTAAAGTCGTGTTGTACTATGAACGTGCATAAGAGGATGCGTAATGGATTTTGAACGTTTTTGTATCGTTGACGAAGTTGAAACTAAAGAAACTAAGAGTGGCATTGGTAAGCCTTAGAAAGTTGGCAGAGCATTATGCTTACGGACTTTGGGCACAAGTTGAAGTACGCTATTATGTTGGGTACTGATGATTCATTTCACCGTTATGGTTGTCGGCTGTCTATTGACAAATTGAGGAACTGATCACCCTTAATCCATTGTTGATAGTAGACAGAGTCATAATTGATGGATAGATGTGTCGTGCCAACTAGTATAGTATGTACGTTGAATTGGTCGAAGTCAAGCCAAGTGCTTGAAGGTTGTTTGTTTTTGCTGATACAAGTTCATATGTTAGAATATTAGTGGAATTTAAGGATGACAGCACGAAGCTGTGTTTGATTGATGAGTAGTATGGAAAATTTCAGTTGAGACTGGATAATGTGAGAGTTGAGTTACAGGTAGAACAAGAAGTTAAATTATAAGTTGATTTGTAAAAGTGGAGTTTTGGTTGGTAAAGATGATTTATCTTGTTGAATTTAAATGGACTCAGGTGTCAAATGTTGTTGTAATGTTGTTATGCGCCTAAGGTGATTTTGGGAACTATGTTGATAAAATATAGTAAAGTTGTAGTTTATGTGTGATGTTAACGGGGAGATCCCGAAGAGTTAAGTCGAAAGCCTTGGTATTATGTCGATTTTGATGATTGGAAGTTGGAGGTCAACTGAGTAGAGTTAGTACCTTGAAAGTAATCAGAGTGCGTAGCGAACGCGTAGTGTATTGCGGTTGTTCAGACGTGAAATGTACCGATGTTGATATTTGGTTACGTTGATGTTGTGTTTAAGTTGGTATTCTTATGTTGTTGTGTTCTGGTTCTTAAACCGGTAAATTCTTAAGTTGGTTACTTCTTGTGTTGCGATGTTAGTTGTCAATTGCATCACTTGGGTAGTATTCGCGTTGTTGTCGCCGTTGAGGTTAAGAACCGTTGTTTGTGTTATATGTGGAGTTGCCTTGCGAGGACGAGATTTGATTACTCGGAAGAATTAAGTAGTTGGAGTAGTTGCATCGGATGAATTTTCGAGGACGAAAATATTCTAAGTGGGGGAGAGTTGTAACGCCCTATTTCGATTATTTCGTTACTTGATTATTGTATAGTATTTGGTGTATTTTAGTAGTAATGATAATAATATGATTGCATGAATATTATTGCTATTATTATTTGATGATTATTACTATGGGTGAAATATTAGTATTATTAATATTGTGGTGTAATAATTGTTTTTACTATGGGATGGTAATTGTAATTATTATTACCATTAGTATTATTATTACTATTAGATTTATTTTTATTAATTGGTACTATTACTATTACTATTATTATAATTATAAGTAATGGGGTAGTAAAATAAGTGGGTAGGTTTAGTGGAAAATTTAGAGAATAGTTAGTAAGAAAATTATGAAAGATATAATTATAAGAGATAATTAGAAGTTAGTGGAATTATTAGAGAGAGGAGAGTTTTCTGGTTTTATAACAGTATTTTTCGCAACAGTAATTTTCTGGTTTTGACAGCATTTTGTAAAACTTATAAATGCAATAACTTTTGAAAGGTAACTCCGTTTTAGGTGCCGTTTGGACCGTTACGAAGCTAAGAATATTATCTATAATGTGATATTCATTTTGATAGCAGTGGATTAATATTTATTGAGGGAATCCAATGTGGATGTATGTTGTATATATGTTATATTTCTTGAAAATGTTTGAGAATTATAACATTTGATATGTTGAGATTTTGAGATTTGGATCCAAAACTTTTGTGTTAGAAATCAAGTTTTAAGGTTCCTAATTGTTGATACATGATAGATATAGGTTGCTATGTATTTAGTTTGTATTATAGTGATGTTTAGATGAGATTTTTAGTGGAAAATGTGCAAAACCCGTAGCTGGTGCATGGGCAATTTTCTAGTTTTGGGAAAATTTCAAATGGGCATAACTTTTGATCCGTAACTCCGTTTTGGTCGTCGTTCGAAGCGTTGGGAAGCTAATTAAATATTCTTTCTAATAGGATTGGGTTGGAGGATAGTAGATGATTTTATTTAGGTGTGGTTGTGAAAACATTTGGGTTGTCGGATGTTTTGTTGTCTAACTAGCGTGCAATTGGTGTATTTGTGCGTATTAGGCTAATACCATATAAATGTGGATTGTTTGTGCCATTTATAGGTGTTTAGCAATTGTGTTGTGAATTGTTTCTGGGGGTAGCCTTATGGCGTGAATCCTAGTGAATAAACGATGAATGCGATTGTGTAATATCGTGCATTGATGAAACTTGAATAACATGAATCAGTGTATTCTATATATGTTATTTTGTTATGAATGTGATGGCGAACGTTATGACGATGTTTTTGATGAATAATTATGATGTTTACAAAATGTGAATTTTGTGATAACTTGATTAAATGACGTTGATGAACGACGATGAAGGCTTATGCCAATGATGATGATGATGTACATTTTGTACAGTGTTGAGAGCCGAGTGCTCAGTGTTGTTGATTGTGTTGTTGTATTTTGTTTTGATGATGATGATGATGGCCTGAAAATTATGGCAAACACGATGGCTTGTTTTGGCACATGTTGTATACCGTTGTTCGGTAGTTGCATTTTGTGTTGTTGTATTTTGAGTGTCGCATACATCTCATGGCCTGAAAATTATGGCAAACACGTTGGCCTGGATTGGCAATATTTTTATGTTGGATCGAATGATCACCACGTTGGCCTGGATTGGCAATATTATTACGTTGGCCCTGAGTTGGCAAGTTATTACGTTGGGAGTTCAGCTCCATTGGTACCACATGCATGGTGTCGTGTCAGCATTATGCATTGCACATTGTTTTGATTGATGTTGTAGCGACGAATCCGATTTTGATAACCGGAAATTATTCTTGATGTGTGAGGATGATGTTGTATATTTATTGTTATGTGATGTTCGATTTGGTTTTGTAACATGAGATAATTGGTTAATTATTACATGTATGTTACATTGTGGTAATTGTGCTATATGCGATAATTGATGAATTTCTATACTTGTAATGCTTATAATTAAATTACTTTGGTATATGAAATATGTAAGCCATGTTGTATAGATGTTTGAGAAGTGTGATGAATTCTTGATGTATGTATGTTGTACATTGTTCATTATTATATATTTTCATAATGATGTGAATTCTCACCCTTCTGTTGGAATACGCTTTTTACGGCATAGTGCAGGTAATCAAGAAGGATAACTGTTACTTTCGCTAGTTCGAGTCGGTGTCGTTTGCTCTGATACGTAATACTCGGGGGGATGAATGCTTAATGTTTATTTTTATTTGTTGTTTATATGTTGAAGATTTTGAGAGTAATGTAACTCTCTTTTATTTGAATAGTTGTTGGCATATTTTTTTATGAGAAATATGTTGTTGAATAATTATAATGTTTTCCGCTTTGTTATTAATAAAGAAGTTGAAGTTTTGAAAATTATATGATGATTTGTTTGTCGGTTCATCCAAAGTGTTATGTATCTATGTTGTTATTAATTGCAACATGTGTTTTGCTATGTCGAAGACTTGTGACATCCTGTTTCATTATGTTTGTTTTTGAAATTTTCAATTTACTCTGATATTATGCATTTAATTTGCCGACGGGGAATCAGGGTGTTATAGGGCTGGCTGATGCTGCTCGTTCCTCCTGATGGTCCTCGGGGAAGCGGCTGTCGAGGTCGATGGAGTCGACCTGGGGTAGAGGCTTGGCTTCCTAGGAGCTGCTTGGCAGTGTTGGCTTGCTCGACACCTTTGGCTTGGGCGCAATGGTGTTGAGTCCCTTTGTGGCTGCTTCGAAACACCGTCGGGCAGCTTCTATATCACCGTGGAGGGTGGCGACCTTCCCTTTCGAAGTGTAATACTTCATCTTCAGGTGGACGGTTGAGGGCACCGCTACCAACTCGGCCAGAGTTGGCCTTCCGAAAATGCATTGGTAAAGCGACGGGCAGTCGATTACCAGAAACTGCACCTTGATGAATCTGGTCGTCTCAGCTGCGCCGAATGTCACGATCAGCTCCACGTAACCCCACAGCTTTGTCACGGATCCGTTGAATCCCTACAAGTCAGATCCCACGTAGGGAGTAAGGTGAGATTCGTCCAGGTGAAGCGTTGAGAACAGCTGGGAGTACATGATGTCGACCGAGCTGCCTTGGTCGACAAGTATTCTGCGGACGTCGAAGTTCGCCATCCGGGCTCTGACGAGCAGAGGTATGCTAGAGTTCGGGGACCCGCCGAGGAGGTCCTCCTTGTAAAAGGAGATTGGGACGGAGCCCTTCTGGGCCTGATCAAGTGTCGTCACTTTGTTGCAGCTGGTGTTGATCAGGTGGTCGAACTTCCGTTTCACAGAGCCCACAGTGACTTTGTTGAATCCCCCGCCAGAAATGACCATGGCGGACGGAAAAGTCTCCCACTGGCTGTGGGCCGCGAAATAAGCAGAGGCGTTGAGCCCGTCTGGGACGTAGAAGTCCTCTGGCCGGGACACGGACATCGCTACCTGTACGTTAGTGTCATCCGAGGAAGGTACCTCTTCCTCGACCTTCTTGGACTCCTGGGCGTCTTGCCGAGAAGTGTCCTTCTTCTTTGCGAACTGCTTCAGGTGCCCGTCCCTGATCAGTATCTCTATGGCATCCTTCAGGTGGATGCAGTCCTCTGTAGTATGGTCGTGACTTTTATGGAAGCGGCAGTACTTCGACTTATCCACGTTTGGTTTGTTCAGCAGCTGTTTGGGGAAACAGACCCCGGCTTGTTTGAACTCCGAATTGGCACATTCGGACAGAATCTTTTCCCTAGAAACGGTCAAGGGAGTGTAGTCGTGGAAGCGCCCGGAGGGTCCCTTGCTGTCGCGGGAGTCCCTCGGACGGTCCTTGTGTCTTCGTTCACCCCGACGAGATGTCGAGGCTTCCTCTCCTTTGGCGGCCCGGGCATTCTCCTGGCTGCGAGATGCCCGGACGTTGCAGGCCGCAATCTTCTCCTCGTACTGGATATGAGTTTGGGCTTTGAGGAGGAGGGCGTCTAAATTTCTCGGTGGGGCGAGGCCGATGGCTTTAGCGTAATCGGAGTCTGGGAGGACCCCTTGTTCGAGCAGGAACTTCTTCATTTTGTCCGTCGTCGGGACCTGCACTGCTTCCTTGTTAAACCTCTCGATGTATGCTCGGAGAGGTTCGTCTTTCCTCTGGATTATGGCTCCGAGGGAGGCCTCAGTTTTGGGGTGGCGGCGAGATGCTGTGAAGTGCCGCGAGAACATCCTGCCGAGCTGTTTCCACGAGGTAATGGACTCCTCGGGCAATTGTTTATACCATGTCATTGCTCCTTTCCGAAGTGTGGTCGGGAACAGTCTGCATTTGATGGCGCCCCGTACGCCGCGGTAGTCTAAGAGGGCATCGATATTCTCGATGTGCTCGTCTGGGTCAGTGGTCCCGTCGTATGTGCCAAGTGACGGGGGTTTCTCCAAGCCTTTCGGGAGGCGGGTGGCCAGGATCTCTTGGGACAACGGGCCGCGAGGCTCGTCGTCGTCGCTGGAACTGATGTATGATGGTGACCGGACGGGCTGCTCGCATCGGCGGTTCCTTCATGGAGAAGGTGAGCGGTCCCTTCGAGGAGAAGGGGAGCGATTCCTTCGCGGGGAAGGTGAGCGTGTCCGCCTTTTGGACTTGATCGGAGATTCCTCGTTCATTCGAGTCCTTTTGTGGTCATGAGCGTGCTGGTTACGCGGGGAGATCTGGTCGCGCTTTCTGGCTACGCGAGGATCTTGCTCATGGCGCAGTCTTCGGTCGATTTATCTCCGGGGCTGCGGGCTTCTTGATCGTCGCTGATTTCTCCGCATAGGAGGGGATCTTGGACGGCGAGACTCTTCTAGTGCCCCGATCCTCTCGTTCTGCTGCAGGATCAGGGTGTTGGTTTTGTTGAGGGCCTCCAGGAGGGCTGCCACGGCCGGGTCGGCGCTGGGCGGAACAGGAACGGGCTGGAGGTCGAGAGACGGTTAATTGTTGTGGCGATCAGCAGGAGTTGGGGAAGGAGAAGCGGTGGCTCCATCCCTAAGGAAACAGGCATCTCGGAGAAGAGATGATTGGCCGTCAACGTCAGATTTATTGACGGGGAGGATGGTGGAATGAAGAGCATCCTGGGTGTGATCTTGGGAGGCCATGATCGGGGTGATCGAAAGTTGTTTTGATCTTCGGTTAAAGAAAGAAGGGGAGAACAAAGGATTCTCATAGACGGCGCCACTGATCGTGAAGGCTGGATCAGATCCTGTAGAATGGGGCCACCAAGTGCGTCAGGGATGCTGGTCGTATGGAGAGGAGGAGGGGGTGTACCTGCAAGGCACTCCGACGCTCAAGTAAGTAAAGGTCAGAGAAAAGGGGCAAGTACAAAGAGTGAATTCTTAGGGTGAATATTTGATACCTGACCCTCTCAAGCGAGAGGGTTTATATAGAGCCCCTAGCGCGTGGCCAACGGTCCTATTTTCGGGGCGAAACAACCGTTTTCCCCAAAGAATAGGTAACTGCCCAAACTAGCCGTTATGTCGGGCAGGGTGTCCGGAACTAGCCGTTATGTCGGGCATTAACGTGGTTCCGGGCACTTGTCCTTTGTTGTTCGGGCAGTGAGAATGCCGTGCGTAACGGGCATCAATGCCGAGGAGGGACGTTGCATTCCTTGCCCGATTGAAGGGGCAGAAAGGTCACTTTTGCCCCTCTGTGGATTGGACTTAGGCAATTTGGGCCGCTCTGGAGCAGAGGCGGATTGGGCCAATTCTAGCTATTGGTCCAGTCCAGAACAAGTATCATTATGGACACATGTCGAAACTGTTTTGTCGCAGTTACGAACCAATTTTTAAAACCATTATAACATCTTTTTGCTTTGATATACCAACAATTATCAATTTGTTAGTTTAACAATTGACTCAAAATTATTTTTTGTCTTCTAAATACATATCCTAATCAATTGGAAATGTTAACATTCGCTGATATTTCTGAATTTTTTACCCATATAATCAACTTTACCTATAATATATTCCAATCTACCCACATTTCCTACAAAATACCCAATCTACCCAACTTTCAAATAAAAAACATTTTCCTACAGGGGATGCGCCATTTGGTTTGGCTCCCCCTTGTAAAACTATGAGGTGGCGCCAAACCATTTGGCGCCCCCTTTGTAATTTAAATGGTGACTCCAAACCAGATGACACCACCTCATAGTTTTACAGGGGGAGCCAAACCAAATGACGCCTCCTTGTAAGAAAATGTTTTTTTTTTTAAAGTTGAGTAGATTGGGTATTTTGTTGGAAATGTGGGTAGATTGAAATATATTATAGGTAAAGTTGATTATATGGGTAAAAAATTCGATATTTCTACTATAGGAGAATTAAAGTGAATATTACACCACAAGCTTTGGAGACATAAGTGTTGCAATGCTGCTGCATGGATGCGATATGCCCCAAACATTGAATAACTCTTCAGGATAACATTGGTACCACACAAGCTTTGAGGTGCATGAACGTCACGTGGATCAAAAGTTTAAGAAATCTTCAAGACCATAATGGTTCCACACAAGTTTTGAGGTGCATGCATGGATGCCCTGTGGAAGGCTAAAACTAGTAAATTCTTATCTACCCACTTCAAAAAGTTTGGTAGCGTTACTCATAGAGTAAATTAGACTACATTGTAGTAGAAATCTACAAAATTTAAATCATTAAATAAATAATTAAGTATAATAAAATAATATAACATTAGTGGATTGGTTGAAGATAAACTATCCAATTTTTTGTGATGGGTATTAAAGTTGTCCCCCTAAAACTATTTTCGAGATCATCTGCATGGAAGCCATATGCTAAAGCCATGACATCCACTTGGAGGAATCAATAATGAACAATACGACAAATTTACATGCAACAAATTATGTATGAAGTCTATATAAAGGGGATTCTGTAACACTTTCATATACACTCACTAAATGTTACACAGTTATCATTTCTTCATAGCCAGTCAAATGGAGTTTGCACATCTCACTGTTTTATCTCTCTTTTGCGTAAGCTAAATATTTTCTACTCTGCAAAATATAATTTATAATCTATCTATAGTTTTTTAATTGAAATTATCGTGAATATTTTTTATAATAAATGAATATTTTATACAGTTGGCTTGTGTGGGAATCACTGCGACATCACCAGGAGAAGATTATTGGCAGTCCATTTGGCCAAACACTCCATTGCCAAAGACCTTCTCTGATCTATTGATTCCTAGTTAGTCATTTAAATTATAAACTTCCACTTTTCTTTATCTTTAGAATATCTTAATGTATTGAATTATAGTGTCTCATAATAAAACTATGTATCATGATTTAAGAACTAATCATTTTCGTCTTTAATGTGGCAGATGGAAAAACTAACAGTCTACCCATCAAAACGGAAGAATTGAACCAATACTCGACTCTCTTTTTCGAACATGACCTTCACCCTGGGAAAATTTTTCGCTTGGGTAACACTCATCCAGTAGGAAATGTAATTCGACCATTCACAAAATCAAGACAAGGTGTCACAGATTCCATATGGCTGGCAAATAAAGATGAACAAAGTCTTGAGGACTTTTGTTATAGTCCAACTGCTATAGCAGAACACAAACATTGCGTATCAACCTTGAAAGCGATGATTGACCAAGTCATTTCACATTTCGGAACAACAAAGATTAAGGCAATTTCAAGTAACTTTGCTGAAAATCAAGATCAATATGCGGTGGAAGAAGTGAGAAAAGTTGGAGAAAATGCTGTGATGTGTCATAGATTGAATTTTGAAAATGTAGTATTCAATTGTCACCAAGTAAGGGAAACAACCGCGTATATTGTCTCATTGGTGGCCCAAGATGGAACTAAAACTAACGCTTTAACGGTCTGCCACCATGACACTAGAGGTATGAATGCTGAGTTGCTTTATGAAGCACTCGAAGTTACTCCTGGAAGCGTCCCTGTATGTCATTTCATTGGCAATAAAGCTGCTGCCTGGGTGCCAAATCATACCGAGGATAATCTTTGTGTTAACTAGATGTTAAATAGGGTTGTGCACTCGTCTCTCATACAATAATTTCATGTTTGTGATTTGAGGATTTTCATCTTCATTTGACTCTCATGTTAGAAATGGACATGCTTTAAAAATAGTACATGTTTTGAGGGATAACTGTGATGTGCAAGAACCAGATCATATGTATTTTAAATAAAACTAGTAAGTACAAAGAAGTATGAGTGTATCCTAGTACTTAATGGTATCTTATTATCGTATTGTATGGCTAGTACACGAATGCATGTTAGAAATTTATAATAAAAAAAGTTTGTGTTTAAATTAATATATAACTGATATATGTTCCTTACATCGTGGAAGCGTATATTGTTTCATTTTTCGGATATAAAGAAGAAATTGTTATACATTATGGTTTAAAAATTATAGTACAAAAGTGCTCTACCAAGATGTACAGCACTCTTACTTTATATTTTTTTTATAAACAAAATTTATTATTAGGAGTATAAGAGATATTTAAGACCATTACAACATAATCTTAATCACATTTTAGAAAATCTAAGGAAAATGCATCTAATTGTACATTGTTGTGCATGTTTTTCCTCTGTGCACGGTTTGGGGAAGATTCATAGGGTTGAGAATTTTGCTGTAAGGGATAAATCCTTTGCTGAGGTGGTAAACGGCAGAAGTTCTTCAGAGTTATTATCTAGGAAATATTAAGCTTTGTTGAAGTTTCAAACCGAAGCGTCTGAGTTCGAAAGATTCAAAAAGGCTTATGTGGGAGTTGTTATTAATCTAGGAATGTCATATAACATTCAAACTAGTTTTGAAGTTGAGGGCTACTTCTCCATTAAAGTAACTCCTCTTGGAGCTAAACTCTGTTTACTTGAGGAAAGTGAGCTGGGAGAGATTAGATATCTTATCAGAGAAGCTAGAAGTTGATGGAACCAATGGTTTACGAAAATAAGGGAGTGTAAAGAAGATGATGTTGACACGAAATGGTTACGTGGTTGAGGTGTTATGGTATACCTTGTCACGCGTGGAATTACTCATTTTTTGAGTTGCTGGCCAACACAGTGGACAAGTATATTTGTGCTGACGAAAATACATTGTTAGGAAAGTATATGGATATGGCGAGGTTTTTGGCGAGAACAAGTTGTGCTGTTGTTTTAAACGAAACTTTTAATGTGGCGATCAATGGTGTATCGTTTCGGATTAAGATGACAGAAGATAGCCACGACCCGCTTCGTATTCTTCCTAATGAAGGGGGTAACAAGGTAGGTGTTGTTGATTCTTCATCGGAGTCTGGAAGCTTGTGGAGCAAACATTTCAGAGATGAAGATGAAGTGTGGGGAGGAGGTCTTGTTGTTGGTTCTTTGCTGGAGGAGTATGAAGATAAGCGGTTGTATGATAAAGTGAGAAGATCAGACACGTTTCAGCAATGTAATAATTGTCATACCCCAAATTTGTCCTACCTGTATATATTTTCATCTGTATATCCACCCACTGACAATTATTCAAAAATTTAATTCTTGACCATATTTATTTATATATTTATCTAAACATTTATTTTAAATTACTTAGAATTAACCCAGTTTAATTTTTATTTTTTTTATTTTTTTTTATTTTTTATTATTTTTTATTTTTAATTTAGTTTATATTTTAAACCTTATTTAATTTTGATTTTTAGTTTATTGTTAATTTAAATCTAATTTGATAGTTTAATCTTTAGTGGTCTAGTTTAGTTCTACTTTTAATTTTAATTTTAATTCTAATTATTATTAGTTTGTTTTTTATTAAGTTTCCAACTTTAATTTAGTTTATTTTAATTATTATTTTTTCTTAATTTAGTTTAATATAATTAACTTCTACAATTGCTAAAAATATATTTAGCAATATAAAAAGAACCTTTTTTTTTTATTTCTCATTTTTATTGTTACAACAAAGAAAAAGCCAATATAGGCCATCACACTACACTCTTCTTTTTCTGAATCACATCCTGCTGCAGCAAAACCACACCAGCCGAAACACTGCGAAGCCAGTAAAACCGCAGCAAGCACCTAATGCCTCACTTCAAGCCAAAACGAACACTAAACAACAAACTTCTGCTTCTACCCACAATGTCCGAACGTACCTCCCTGCAACGTGATATCAAGCTGCAACACACAACAACCAACAAAACCTTGCATAACCTGCGATAGAAAACGACGGATCAAACACAACAAGACAAATTCAAAAAAGAGAAATTAAAAAAATAAGAAAAGAACAAAAAGACTCACCTTATGATATAAAAAACGGACTACTGCTCTTGGATGAAGAAAAAAAAGAGGACCTCTAAAACCGTAACTTTCTGAAACTTATCCCCAAAAAAAACCTCATTTTATCACAGCAACACAACCATAAACTCACTACCCCTCCGCCCTGTTTTCGATCCACAATCATCACCACTCAACAAACCTTCAACCTCCCAAATCCACCTTCTTCTTCAACAATCAAACCTTAATACCTTCACCCTTCCCTTCAAACCGCCATGACTCACCTCTTCACCTTCATCAACGCACACACATCACCACAACCAAATCAATTCACAAACTGTGTTTCTGCACCAGATTCTCCCTGAACAAATAACGACGAACCGCAAAACCTAACCACATACTTCCACCACCTATTTTTCATGGCAACCACTCCACGAAACCGTCTTCAACCTAACTTCAAACCAATTCAAACCCTCAGAACCACAAACCTTCGATAACATTTAGATCTTCAAACTTGCTGCTCAAATCAATACACCGTTCATCAACCTTCGACCCTTCTCCCTTCAAACGTTCTTCATTTCAACACCAAAACAACCACAGATCTAAACGCACACTCCCCAATCTTCACGATACGCAAACGCTCACCCGAAATCAACCACCATCCTTCGTAGCACACACCTTCTTCCTCATTGCCGTGTCGGTAATCGACGACCTTAATCACGTCAACTGCCTCCACTCTTCACGACGTTTCCACAAACCATAAACAATCAACCGCCATCGCAAATGAGAGGCAGAATCGAGTGGAGGAGAGGATGAAATCCAATAGAGGAAGAATCGAGCCGAAAGAGAAAGTGAGAGGAAGTGCAGAGCAAGACGGCGGCGAAATCGTGGAAGGAGAAATGAGTTTGTGAGCAGAACAGAGGAAGTAATCGAAATCGAGGGAGAAAGAGAATAGAGAGCGGTTCGATCGAAAGAGAGAAGATATGGCGGCGAGATTGTGAAAAGGAGAGGGGAAAGTGACTGAGTTATAAGAATACATGTGAGTTTTGTTTATTGTTTTTCTTCTTTTGAATGCATCGCCCTTCCTTGACCTTTTGGAGATAACATGTTTTTTCTTTTCTTTATATTTTAATTTGTTTTATATTGATTTATTTTCTTTTGGTCTATTGATAAAAGTAACACTTAGTGTCTTTCTCTTTTGAAAAATTATCCACTGGTAGTGAGCATGCGCGCAGCCCATTATGGCCATTTATTTATATATACATACATATATTTTGGTAAATTTGTTTTTTCTCCAATTAATTATTATTAGTAAATTTTGCAAACTTTTTTTTATTTTTAGTAAATTATTTTGGTAATGATTATTATTTCACTCTATATTTCATAAATAATTTTGCAAATTTTGTGAATAATTTTGTAAATTCTTGTAGATAATTTTGTGATGGGCAAATTTAAAAATAAATCGGTCGTGCTATTATTTGATTAAATTACACCTTTAAATCGGATTTTCGATCCGTGGTCTCGACAATTCTATGTCGATTATGCCACCCAAATTCTTATTCATTAATTGGATACTCGAATCATTTTCACAAGTTACTTGAACAAAAAAAAGGAGAGTTTAGGGTCTTCTATTCTCTCTCCCTATCCACTCTCTCGAATACTTGGACTGGAGCCTTTGAGTCCTCTTTTCGATTGTTTGAGTGTGAGGAGTCTTCTTCATATTCGAACAATTGACTTATCTAAAAAAAACCCTTGAACCATTAGGACCTCCTTTCCATTAGTCCACAACCTTTTCACACGCAAATTCAAATCTCGATCGACATCGAGCATTTTTCAAATCAAATTAATACATTTAATCATATTTAAACACTTTTCATAAAAGAAGAAAACGGAGTAGAATGGAATCTTCGATTCTTCTCCTCAATTGTTTGGGCCCGAGGAATCTTTCTTAAGTTCAAGCAGTTGTCTTCTTTAAAAGACTCATAACACGATTACACATTAAACCATTTTTACAATAAACCAAATCAAATCTTATTTTCTTAAACATTTGGATAAAAAAGAGAGAGAGTCGGTTCTTCGACTAGCTTTCCCGATTACTTGGACCCGAGGAATCTTTCTTAAGTTCAAGTAATTGTCATCTATCTAAAATACTCTAACCATATTAAAACTCTTTCACAATTAAGGATGAAAAAGAGAGAGAGTCGGTTCTTCGACTCGCTTTCCCGATTACTTGGGCCCGAGGAATCTTTCTTAAGTTCAAGTAATCGTCACCCAATCAAAATACGAACACATTGATCCACAACTTGAACACCTTTCCCAAAGAACATTGTTTAAGTAATTCTTTCGCGCATATGAACTAGTGCTTCAGCCGCCCATGACGAGCCGACAAGCCAACGTTTAGCAGTTAGAATGCAACCTAAACTCTCGTTCGCCTAAAACACGTCCAAATCAAATCTTCTTCTCAATCAAATCTCTAATACACTTAATTCATACTCAAACAACTTTTCACAAAAAGAACATTGTTTAATCCATTCTTTCGCGCATATGAACTAGTGTTTCAGCCTCCCATGACGAGCCGACAAGCCAACGTTTAGCAGTTAGAATGCGAATTAAACTCTCGTTCGCCTAAAAAACACAAACCAACAAACCGTAGTCCCACGAACTACGAATGCTCTGACTTTCCCATTGCACGAGGGAATACGTAGGCCCAAGGGTTCTGATCCTTGCCGAGCACACTAATAAAAACCCCCCATTTTCCTTTTAAAAATTAACCCTTTTACCTTAGAAGATAAACAAATAAACGTAACTAACTTTCTCACGAATCGAATCAAGAGGTTCCCGTTGAGTACAACGGGCGTAGAGGGTGCTAATACCTTCCCTCTTGCGTAACCGACTCCCGAACCCGAATTTGGTTGCGATGACCATTTTCTTATCCCTTTCAAAGGTTTTATCGATATTTTCCTTTCCCTCTTTTGGGATAAATAAAGTTCGGTGGCGACTCTGTTTCAAACAGTTTTTTCCGCGTCCATCGCGAGGATCGTATTTTTCGAGGTACGACAATAATGTAGTAGGCAAAAGTTTGATCAACCCTAAGAAGATAGAGGGTACTAACGAGGATGAAATTCATAGGACAAAGAGCTTTGATGCAACTTTAGCAGTAGTTAGAGGGGCTACTTTAGAAGACAAGTTAAATCTGGGGACCCACGTTGCAGAACCAGGTCAGGGTGAGGAAAAAAGTCTTTCTTTGGATTCTTTCCTCAAAGATATTGGGCCTGAGGTCGAATTGCATCGGACCAAAATTTTAAAAAAAAGTTATCACTATGCCAAACAAGACATTAGACAGCGCTTTTTTCGGCCTTAGACAGCGCTTAAAAGCACTGCCTAAGGTTGCGCCGTCGTAGGTAAAGACAGCGCTTTTGATTTATGAAAAAGCGCTCTCTAAAGTATACATTAGACAACGCTTTTTCCGTAAAAAGCGCTCTCTAAAGTGGGCCTTTAGACAATGCTTTTTCAAAAGCGCTGTCTAATGTATACGTATAAAATTTTAATGAATTTTTTTATAAACCTTTAGAGAGCGCTTTTTCAAGAAAAAGCGCTGTCTAAAGGCCCCCTTTAGACAACGCTTTTTAAAGCGCTCTCTAATGTATGCCTATAATTTTAGTTATCAATTTTTTTATACCTTTAGAGGGCGCTTTTTAGGAAAAGCGCTTTCTTTTGTGAGCTATAGACAGCGTTTTTTCTAGAAAGCGCTGTCTTTTCTCTACGTATAATTTTAATGATTTTTTTTAAAAAAAATCTCATTTTAACCATTTTTTTATGCAGAAACCTGTATAATTCAAGCCATTTCAATAAACCTGTATATTTCACATTTCCATTAACAATTTCTAGTATGATTCATTAACCATTTCCACTAATCTCATAAATCACATAAACCACATAAACCATTTCCATTATAATTCAAGTTATTTACATTAACTATTCACAAAACTATACAATTACAATCCAAAAACACATAAAGGGCATAAACCATTCACAAAACTATACAATCCCATAAAATAAACCATTCACAAAACTATACATTCACATAATCCCATAATCCTATACCTTATATAGGATTCTTTTTTCAATAAGGTATTCGCACAATTCCTCCTTAATTTCTTGCAATTTATCCTTCGTGTAATGAGAACACGCGTATTCATCAAAGTACTACATAACAAAACAAAATATGCATGATTTAGTTAAAAATAATAAATTATATGACATATCCGATAAATATTAAAATAAATCCTAAGTTATAAATCCATGCATACCGTAATAGGAACCTCTAATCGATCCATTCAAAGGAATCTCGTGTGTGTCGTCCTAGTTACTAGCCATTTGACCTGTAAGAAAGAAAAAAACAAAAATTAAATGACAAATATAAAAATCCATAATCCATAATCCATTGAATGATATAAGGTATATATAACATGACAACTAATTAATATTATTGAATGATATAAGCTATAATTTTATAACTAGTACCTTTTTCACTAACGTCTCTTTCTTTTCTTGGTTGGAATATGTTCTACCCGTCTCTTAACAACACGGACGGTTGGATTGATCCAAATACCCTCATTATGATCACTTCTTGTATATGATTCATTCGCTATAATATTTTCATCTTGATCATTTCTAGTAAATGATTCAATATCAACATCAATATCACCTTGATCTCCAATGTTTTCATCAATTACTTTGTTAGATAAAATCACTATAGACCATTTTGTATTTGTCGGATCAGTGACATAAAACACTTGTTTAGCTTGAGAGGCTAGAATAAAAGGCTCATCTTTGTACCCCACCCTATTAAGATCCACTTGCAAAAATCCTGACTTATCCATTCGTACGCCATTATTATTTTCAACCCACTTGCAACGAAATATAGGAATCTGAAACTTCTCATAATCAAACACCCAAATACGTTCGATAACCCCAAAATATGACAGATTTGCAAATTTGGGGTTTAAATCTTTCACACTTGAAATGTGCATTGCTTCAGCTACCACGGTGACACCACTATTTTGCATAGTACTTTTATCATCTTGTTCTTTGGTATAAAATGTGTATCCATTAATTGTGTATGCGCTATAAGAAAACACAACCAAACTTGGACCATATGCTAAACATCTCGACCTTTCTGTTATTGAAGCGGGATCTGAATAATACTTTGAATAAATATGATCCTTAAATCAAGGTATGAAACTTCGATTGTGCTCTCGTACTATCCAATTCTCATTTCTATTCGGATTTAAACCTCGGAGAACATCCTTGTGCATTTCAACATACGGCTCAACCTCATTCTCATTGTGCAGAACATACAAATGCACTTGATCCCGTTCGACCCTTGATACTGTCACAACTTCATTTCCAATTAACTTTTTTCCTTCTTTTTTTTCGACAATATGAGATTTGGGGAGTCCAATTGATTGTATATTGGACAAATATTCAGTACCAACCTCTCAAACAATTTGGGACAATCCTTAAGATCTTCTTCAAGTGCTTCTGCAATCTCTTCGACTCGATCAGAATCGTATGTATCTGTGCCATTGTCGTTTGAAGCATAGGTCGTATTATCCCCCGGTTCAACATTCCCGTTAATTTTCTCACCATGCAAATTCCAACATGTATAACTTCTATCAATTCCACTCCTTATTAAATGTGATGCCAACTGAACCGCGTCAACCCGACTCTCCCAAAACAACAACCCAAGCAAGGACATCTCATTTGACTGGGGTCTTTGGCGTGCGCAACAGCAAACTTAACGAATTCCGATTCCCCATTCTCGTACTCTTTCGACAATCGACTTGAAGACATCCATTTCTTATCCATAGTTATACTAATTAAACTAAACAAAAACAAAAATAAAAAATATTTACCTGTAGGGAAACGATCCGACTTTCACACTTTGATCACAAGTAACCCCTATATATAGCAAATTCAATAAGTTAGTAACTCCATCATATCAGTTCATTCAAAGCACTACTAATTACAGTGGCGAGAGAGAACAACTAATTACCTTTAGAGATGTAAACAACTTCTAGACCAACACAGTGTCCAGATAGGTTAGAATTACCAAGATCCCCCTGTACACGTATCATAAAATGAAATATCATTAATTGACCAATTATGAGTCATAACTTGATAAGTGGCAACATGTAATCACAAACAAGCAACAATTAGAGGTAAACACCTACATAGTGGCCTCAAAAGTAAGTACTCTTTCTCAATATATATAGTCACTATATAATAGCAATGTTGTGATTGGTTATGGCCATATATTTATGTTACAGGAACTTAATTTGGATGGTTTCATAACACAAGAGGTGGAATTCAAAGATATTAACAAGGCTTTTGATTATCTCCAACAAGGAAAGAGCATTCGTTGCACTATAAGGATAGATCATTAACAAACTACACAACATTTTCTTTTAATTAATCTCAAAACTATGTATTTCTTTTATATCCAATATATGATAGTAAACTACACAATATATGATAATAATCCATGATAGCAATGTTGCTTCTTTTATTTCCAATATATGATAAATCTCTCCATTTCTAAGTATGAGTCTCCATTTCTATGTATATGATAAATCCATGAAAGAATAAAATTATGCCAAACAATGTTAATGTATATCCATTTCTATGCCAAGCAATGTTGCTTCTGTTAATGATAAATCCATTTCTATGTATGTGTATATCTCTCCAGTACAGAAGCAATGTTAATAACAATGTTAATAACAGAAGCAACAACAACATTCATCTTGATACATTTATGCCAAACATTCATTCTGATACAAAAAATAACAGAAGCAACAACAACAGAAATAGAACGACAACAACCACAACACAACGAGGGCAACAACAACATAACGGTTTCAATGGTGACGGGAAGAATGAACGGCAACAACATCAACAACGACAAGAACAATGTAAGAAGCAAGAACAACAACAACAACGTACCTCTTCTTCGTTTTCGTCTTCTCCTTCACGAATGCAAGAATGAACGACGGCGACGGTGACGGCAAGGGTTTTAGAACGATGGCAACGGTGACGGCAAAGGTTTCAGAACGACGGCAATGGCAAGGTTTCAGAACGCATGCAAGAACGATTGAAAGCAAGGGTTTCATAACGCATGAAAGAAACGGTCGAGAGAAGAAAATGAAAAGAGGTTTCTGAAAATGAATAGAAATTGTTTTATAATTTAATTCATAATTGACCTTAAAGAGCGTTTTTCATAAAGCGCTTTCTTAAGTGCTACCTATAAGAGCGCTTTTCCGAAAGCGCTTTCTAAGGTTAATACCTATAGCAGCGCTTTTCCAAAAAGCGCTTTCTAAGGTGGCTTCCATTTATGGCATTTAACAGCGCTTTTAAAAAGCGCTTTCTAAAGGCTGTCTTTTACAGCGCTTTTTTTTAGCGAAATTTTTTTATTCTTTTTAGCAGCGCTTTTTTATAAAAGCGCTGTCTTTTTAGTGCTGTCTATTCCTATTTTTGGCGTAGTGTATGAAGACATTAAAGGAGGTTTGTGGGCCGTTAGGTAAAAAATGTTCTAAGCCCAAGAAAAGAAAGTTGTGTTTACCTAAACCTGTGGCATCTCTTTCTTCGGTGGACCCAAGTGAATCATTCTCTAATCCTTCGTATTTTGATGTCCTTAACTCCCAGAATTTTAAGTGTCAAACACCAAAACTGTCTGATTTAATCGACAATAGTAATAAAGCTTTAAGTGAGGAGAGGAGAGTTATTCAGCTGGTACGATTTTGTGTTGTGAGTCGATGACAGATTCTGATGTTAGGCATTGTAATAGTAGATTTTGGGAGATTATTGAATCAAATGTGGGGTAAAAGTGTGGAATGCGATTTCTAAGTTAGGAGTCAAGAAAAAGATAAAGAGAAGAATTATTCGAAGAAAATTGCGGAGATGGAGGCATCTGATAAAGATAGAAGCAAAGGTAGGTTGGCGATCAACAATTATGCTCAATGATTATTGGGTCTTTGAACATAAGTGGGGGAGGTAACATCCCAAAGAGGAAAAGGAATAGTTCGATCATCAACATAGGTAAAGTTGATATTTTCCTTATTCAAGAATCGAAATTGTGTTCTGTGGAGGATTCGATTATTAGTAGCTTTTGGATGAATCAGGAGGTGGGTTGGTCTAGTGTTAAGGAAAATGGGCAGTCAGGTGGTATTATAACTTTGTGGAATAAGGACTCTATCATCCTTATTAGCTCTTTTATTGGGGACGGTTACCTGGGCATTGAAACTAGATGGAAGAATGAGATTTATTTTGTTATCAACGTGTACTCCCCTTGTTGTCTGATTCGTAAGAGGTCATTGTGGAGTAGTCTGTTGAAGCTAAAGAAAAGGAAGCATCAAGGTTACTGGATTTTGGAAGGATAGTTCAACGCGATCACAAGTTCGGCGGAAAGAAATGGGAGTTTGTTTAATGTTAGACAAGCAGAACAAAGGTTTTTTTTTAGATTTCATCGAGGAAATGAATCTGATTGATCCTCCCTGTAGTGGGAATCCTTTTAGCTGGTATAGCAGGGATGGTAAATCCCTGAGTAAAATAGATAGGTTCCTGGTTTCTGAATCATTTGTAATAAAAAATGGAAAGAATATTTTCTTGAATAGATTTTTTTTATATCAATGTCTTTCCAAAATACTACTATATATTAGTGGTACAAATCAATAATCAAAATTATAGAACATTTATTTCTTATTATTATTATTATTATTTTCCAATGTCTTACAATTCAATATTCTGTCTAATGATGTTTTTACTATTTAATGTATTTATCCCTCTCAATCTGAATGTTTTTTACACTTCTTTATATATATATATATATATATATATGACAGACATAAACTATTATCATATTTAAATTAAAGATTAAATTTATTTGTAATAAAAAATGGAAAGAACATTTTCTTGAATAGATTTTTCTTATATCAATGTCTTTCTAAAATACTAATATATGTTAGTGGTACAAATCAATAAGACAATAATTGCAAAAATATACCATGAATTGCAATATTCTATATATTTTGTGATTATTTTAAAATCACAATTTATTCATTATAATGGTAATAATAATAAAAAAGAACACGA